>VDFB02281492.1:442741535-442892613 GCA_007258455.2 Sequoia sempervirens
TGTATATGTATATATATATGGGTATATATATGTATATGTATATATGTATATGTATATATATATGCATATACATATATATATGTATAAAATAAAAATCATAAGCCTTATTGTCATGCGTAGCATATTGGGTCATGGACGCTCATGAGCTCTCACCAAACGCTTGAGCAAGAATATACATTGCCCACCACTCTGATTAAACATGAAATCAACATTGCTTATTATAATCAATATAGTGTACATGATGATATGATTGTCTATTTGACCATTGTAACTAATTTTCCATTCTCATCTCCATACCAAAACCCACAGAATAGAATAAATCTTGATATCAAGACTCACCAAAGAAATAGAAAATTTAGTATTTTGGAAATATTCATAGAAAATCAAAGCCATGAATAAAACAATATAGCCAACACTTGCCCACATGACAAAACCCATAAAACTATATAGTCTTTTGACCACCAATCGACACAATAAAAAAATGTTAGTTTCAAGAGCCAATCACATGGAGAAACCCACATAACATGCAAATTTAACACAGGAACCACAATAATCCCCTTTTGAAAATAACATAGACTATTTTAGAAATATTTTTCCAATATGCACCTCTTCTGATTTGCTTCAACTACACGTCTTCCCACTTGGTTTCTCTTCCCCCTGTCCTCTCTCGATGGCTTCCTAAAAATGAACATAGAACTATCACAATGCACCCCGACTGTCAAAATTTTGTGAAGGTGGTTGGATCTTATCTTCTATTCTTTGCATGCCTTGATGGTTGCAAAAGGTGTGGGTTGTGATAATTCTTATATGTGTGTGTGTGTACATAGAAATGTATATCATGTGTATATATATGTATATGTATATGTATGTATGTATGTATTTATGTGTATATATATGTATATATGTATATATCTATGTTTATATATATATGTATATATAAGTATATGTGTATATATATGTATATATATATGTATGTATGTATATGTGTGTGTATATATGTATGTTTGTATATATATGTGTGTGTGTTTCTATTTCTATATATATGTATATATGTATATATATGTGTATTTATATACATATGTATATATATGTATATATATGTAAATATATATATGCACAATACATGATTGAAAATTGCAAAGACATTCACTTTGTCTCCTGAGGAATTTAAGCACACATGTTACTTGCACCGTCAGCACTAGATGTCAAAAACCATACAATGATTTAAAATTCTGATGCAATTTTACTAGCCTTCTCTATTGTCGTGCCAAACACTTTTTAAATTTAAAAAAAAAAACAACACTTGCTACACGGTCCCAAAGTCCTAGAGATGAGAAGGCTGGGAAAAATTCCAACCAATGTTTCTCATATCCCAATGTTGATTGTTGTTGTTTATCTTTGGCTATATACTTCCATTTACAATACATAATAAAATAGCTGAAATTATAGAATCAATGTTGTTTGCCAAAAGGAATTCTTCTCCATATGGCGGTGCTTAGGAAGTTGTACTATTTGAATTTTTGATAGGATCCTAGTAAATATATTTATGTAAGTATATATATATATGATAGTGAAGAATGTGTTTTTGGATAACAATATAAATTGTATGATATTAAGTATTTGATTATGCATTGCAAAGAGTTGAATATAGCCAAATCTATCAAACAATAGTTGGATTGTGTTGTGGAGAACAACACAAACTATTTAAATATATTGCAATCATTTACATAAAAAAAAGCCATAAATGAGAAAATATTATATTTTGTTGTGTGTAGATTTGTATGTAAACCAAAGTAGATATAAGCAATGTACATCTGTATTCTTCCCAATGTTTATTATTTTTTGAAAATAGTTATTTTTGTGAATCTTGACATGACATACTTTAAATGTTATACTACATATCAACTGTTATATACAACATTGAAGCCTTTCTTGCTAATTATTTGTTTTCCTTTGTACTGTTGGTGTTTCTAGGGGAAGAAAGGAGGAATTTTAAAATTGAAACAGTTAAGTTGGACTAACAAATTTTATGTTAAGTATTATTTAAATCATTGAAGCCATTTTTTTTGATAGAGGAAAAAATGGGTATTACAAGGACCCGAAACCACAAATTTTACAAGTAGAAGAAAGATAAAGCATTACAGTATGCAAAAAATAGGAAGGCTGCAAAAAAAAAAAATCCAAGAAAAGACCACCGCCACTAGCCTAGAGCTAGCACATACCAACAAAAAAACTAGCATGAAAAAAAACCCAAAACTAACCTAAGCACTTTAAAGTATCAACAACCTTAGCTTCAAGGTTGCACATATCCTGGGTGTGCTATTTTAGAGCCTAAATCTTCTGGGGCAAAGAATCTGCCTTTCTCTTTAGGTGAGATCTCATCCTCTTCAAGATGCTAGCATCCTCAATCTTCCTTTTCTCCTTATCAATGTCCAAATCCACAACCAGAGATCCCTATTGGATATTTTATGTTTCTCAACCATAGTGTTCATGATAGTGGTGTTATGTTTAGCAATTTTCTGGTTATGCTGCAAGATAGTTTTCAGAGTGTCCCTAATTTTTCTAATTTCTCCCTCTAGTAACTTAACCTTAGCCTCATTATCCTTCTTCATCTTTTCCATGAGCTCAACATTTCGTTGAAGGAACATGTCCATCAACCTCATATTTTCCTTAGTACACACAACCTCAGGAGTATTTGGGTAGCACCTTTAGCTTTCATTCTTCCAAATTGCTAGTGAGAGCCCTATTTTTTAAGCTAAGGTACTTTATCTCATGAGAGAACCACTTTATAATCCTAAAGTAATCAAAAAACCCATTTCTAGCAATAGCTAAAATATCATCAAGAAATGCCTAGTCAGTCTTAAAGTAGTGGTCTTTAAGATTATGATTTCTAGGGAATCTGGGTTTATTATCTCTATCAATGGTGGCATGAGAAGTATAGGAATCCTCACTGGCTTTAGGGGCATCAATTTTATCCTCCATGGATTCCTCAAAATAAGAGATCAGATTATTAACAGGGGGTTGTTATTCTTTAATTTCTCTTTCTGAGCAGAGCCAAGAGGGGTTTTCACAAAGCATTATTTTTTTAGTCAAGGGATTTCTCATAAGGGTTTTCTTACCCAATTTTTTGGGGGAGGGAAGGTCTTCCTCATTCCATTTAGTGTTTGGGTTATCTTTTTCCTCTGACATGTTGCTAATAGTATCATAATCTTTAGAGGTCGAAGTTGTGACAAGGTTAGACAAAGCCGACATGTTTTTAAAATGCTCATAAATTAGTCAAATGAGGCCGGTATGTATGACCCGATTCTTCCTATGATTCTTTCTATATTCTTCCATGCCATTACTCAAGGAGCAGTACAGATAGTGAGAGAAGGAAACCCTTACCTTATGATGAAAATGATTGAGGGAAAAATGGTATCTGTAGACTCTAGTAAGTCTTCCATCCAATGTGATGCATTCCATAATAATTTTGACCACCTTCCTCCATATTGCCTTAATTTTCTTAGCCTTAAAGTAGCTACTGGAAATTTTGATCAGCTCTCTCTTTTCCTTATCTTTTTTGGGAAACCTAATAATAGCCTCGTCATAAAAAAATTTGTCATAGAAGAACTTCATTTCCTTGGTTGAAAGACCAATGAATTCCCCAATGAGGTTCTCGTCCACACTGACATTCCTTCCAAAGAGAATAATTTCCCCATTCCTCCAATGTTTAGCAAAATACTCTGTAGCTTCTAGGTCAGGGCCATAAAGCTTTTCAATGAATGGGAGAAGACCACCACACTTGATTTGCCTCCAAACCTTCAAATTTTGCTTGTGCAGTTCATCACTAGTTGGCTCCACTCTTTTTGTTGCTTCCCCCCATTATCACATTCAACTTACTTATGTTGCTAGTAGAGCTAATACCTTGAATCAAAATGCAGCAGCCAAACCAAAGCACCCACAAAATGTGCCAACTCTTACATCCAAAAGAGTTAATAACGATGACCCCGTCAATTCTAATGATGACTCTATACTTTTCCTTATTCTCCTTCATCATCAAAAAAATTTGGCAACTTTCCCATGAGTGATATCATAATCAATTAAGTCCCTTACGTCAACTCCCAACTGATTGAGGTTCTACCATGTTTTATACCCTTTTTGTTTAGCCCCATCATTAGCAAAAAAGTTAGCAATGCTATTTGCTTCCCTAAAGGCATGAGTTACTCTAACTTTATCAAATTTAGATAAAAGAGATTTAGCATCTTCAATTCAACATTTAATGGTCCATGAGGGAGGGGATTTTACAAGGATGCAATCAATAATGTTTTTAGAATCACCCTCTAACCAAATACTTTTAACATTCATTCTAATAGCAAGGTCAATAACCTGGAAATCCCCAATGTCTTTAGCCACATGGTTTGACTATGTACCTAAGGATATGGCCACTGCCATAACAAAATTAGCATTATAGTCCCTTATCACTCCCCCACTTCCAACCAATCTCAGGTTACCCTTTGCCACCCCATCAAAATTAGCTTCTATCTAGCCTCTAGGAGGATGACTCCAACACACTCCTTCATGATCCTTTTTAGCTAGTTTTGAGGCCTTTGACACATCACTTTTGATGTTCCAATCCTTAACCATCTTTAGGTCATAGGAAGAACAGACCACTACCTCCATCTTATTCTCTTGATGAGGGATGATATTGAATTTTTCCACAATTAATCTAATTTTTTTCTAATACACAATGTTTTCCAAGGTTTCCTTTTCCATAAAGATTCTATTATTTTGTTCCTTCCACACACCCCAAGCTACATAAGGGAAAGTAAAAGCCCATAATCTTTGAATAGAAGCATTCAATTGGATAAAAAATTCTTTGATGGAATTTGGAAAAAACCATGATAAATTATAGAGAGCCAAAAATCTACCCCATATAGTAGAAACATACAGACAGTGAAGAAACAAGTGGTTAGCAATTTTTTCCTCTTCTTTACATAGGTAGCATCGGTTAGGGATTTGGATACCATGCTTGTAGAGATTGTCTATTGTGAGCACTTTATCCTAAAGAAGGATCCCAAAAATATGTTAACTTTGGGAGTTAGATGTTTTATCCAAGATTTAACCCAAAAGGGAGAGGGGGCATGAGAAAGGGACAACAAAGAGACAGCCAAAGAAACAAAGTAGCTGCCCAAAGTGTTAGCAGTCTAAACTAAGAGATCATCCGACTGAATCGACCTCATCCTAACAACCATCAAAGAGGATGGAATGAGAGTAAGATCTAAGCTAATCTAGTGCATATTCACTCATCCCCAATTTCTCCAATAATCCTTGACATGAGTTCCAAAAGTTGCTTTGTAGGTATCAACCCACCTATTAAACCTTTCATCAAAAAATTAGGGGCACCTTCAATAACCATCTATAATCCCAAAACCTTGCTTGATTCCCACTTCTAATGCTCCATCCAACTCCTAAGTCCATAATATTTCTCCCTCTTATCATATCATTCCAGTAAGCCAATCCATGGGGAAAATCTAGAGAGTCTAGCAGAGCCTTAAGAGATCCAATATTAGCCTTATATTTTCTCTTTAAAATATTTTTCCATTCTCCAATAGATGAGAAATCTCTCCAAATTTGTTTAGCAAGGAGTGTCCTATTCATCATTCTAATCTTTCTTAGACCTAGACCCCCAGCCTTTTAGGTCTACAAAAAAGTCCTAACCAATGAGAGGCATTATTTTTCTTACTTCAACACCTGACCAAAGAAACCATTTTGGATTTTTTCAATAGCATCCGCATATTTGGCTGGGATATTAAAAAGACTTCAGGCATATATCGGAAGGTTCTGAAGATTAGCTTTGAGGAGCTAGATTTTACCTTCTTGAATTAGAAGAGCACCTTTACATCCAACAAGATTTTTGTTGAGCCTATCCACTGAGCATTTTCTACCATATTGTTAATGGCTATGTGAAAAAATTAAGTTCCCATGTTGTGTTTTGAAGTCATAGAACTTCTAGCCAGTTGTCAGTGTTGCAACTCTTCATTCCTAAAAGAGTAGAAAGAGCAATGTCGGTGGTTTCTAGCTCTTCCGAGGCTGGTGAACCATCCTCAAGCAATAGTCATGTAAGTGTGTTTGTTGTTTATTTTATTGTTGCTTCCAATTATCTTTTCAGTTTCTCAAGTACACCAAACAAATGAAAAAGGTACTTCATTTTATTTATATTTGATGGCCTTTTCGGAGTAACATATATCTTAGAGGGGAAAATGTCTTAGTTTCCAAATGTGTCAATATTTTTGTTTCCTTTTACAGTTGAGTCATAGTTATAGACATCTGATTACTGCCACTATGATGAGTTTAATTGCCCTATAGGCTACAAATGTGAAGCTAGCCTTAACAAGAGATGTGCTATGCTTTATAGATGTTGGAGATGCTATCCCATCTCAAGTCCTCCAACTAATGTCTTACCAAAAAATAGGAGTTGATCAAAGCCCAATTGATCACTACAAAGTCATCCTATCTGATGGAACCCACATGTAGATAGGAACTTTTCCTGCAAAATACAAGACCTTTTATTTACGAGCGAATTGATAATAGGTTTGATTGTGCTCTTGACAAACTATTTTTCTAGAAAGTTGTGGTAATCGAGGTTTGATATAGTTTTTCCTTGCTTGCTCTTGTAGTTTCCTACTTTCTTGTTTGTGAGGACTACCTTTTAAAGTATTTAATATTCATTTCATTCCAAGGAAATTGTCATACTATCCCTATATGTGAAGATGATAGATTACCAACTAATTGGAAAACCTAGATATTTGTTTAGAAACCAAGAAGAACAAAAAGTTGGTTGTGAGTCACCCTCCCCATCCAAACAAGCCTCCATCCTTGGAATTAATACATCGCCAAGGCAAAAAGATGCTCCTGTAAAAATCAGACCTATTAAATGGTTGAATGTTTACCAAACCAAATGGACAATAAAAGGTTGTGTAACAGCAAAGAGGGATATGCACCATTATAGCAAGCAAAGGCGCAAGGGGCATGTTTTCATCCTTGATATCATTGATGATGAGGGAATAGAAATATGGATTACATGCTTTAATGAGATTGCAGACATGCATTATGATAAGGTTGAGGTGGGAGGTAATTATTATGTGTCAAAGGGATCTGTGAGATAAGCAGACACAAAATTTAATAAGTTAAACAACTAGATGGAAATCATTCTGGATCAAAGTTCAATGTTAAATTTTTGTGATGGTGCGGCCTTTGTTCCAAAGAAAGTATTTAATTTCACACCATTAAATAAAATTATAGATTGTACTAATAATAGTTTAATTGATGTTATTGGCACTGTGGTGTATGTGGGAATGGTTTCGACCATACAAAGAAAAAATTAGTCCCAAACAATTTGAAGGACTGTTAAACTTAATGATCTCTCATCCTTTTCAATTGATGTTCATTTGTGGGGCTCAAACTAGGAAGCAAAGGGCCATGAGTTAGAGAGGTTGTACACCCCTAGTTCATCTCTCATCCTTGTTGTGAAAAATGTATGTGTTGGGTACTTCAATGGAGTTGTTCTAAACACAGCCGTAGGGACTCTTCTATATATAAATCCTGACATACCATAGGCACAACCATTGATCACAAGAGGCTATATTGATCCACCTATTGTTGAGGCCCCTCATCCAGTCCCACGAAAGGTCACGTTAGGAAATCAGAGAATCACTATCGCATATATGTTTGACCACTACCTTGGCTTGCCCGAGACTTTACAAGCTACTCTCAAGGCAATAGTAAAATTTATAAAAAACCAATGCATTTTGTTATGCTATATTCCTATTGGAGTTGAATGGTAGGCAATGCAAAAAAAAGTGTGAACAATCTGAGCAAATACATGGTTCTACCAAAAAAAATAGTTGATTGTGACTTTCGATATTTATTGCAACTAAAGATCAAAGACCACACAGGTAAGATTTGGGAACTAATTTTGATGAGGCTGCAACAAGCCTATTGAAATTGTCAACAAAACAACTTTACATGTTGTAATATGAGTCTACCACTCAAATGAGTGTTGAGTTTTTTTATCAATGTTGTCACCTACATGCCATTTGTTTTCACAGTTCTAGTCAAAACTCAAACTTATAATTTAGAAACAAGACTGAAAACAACAATAGTGAAGGTTGCAAAGCATAAATTTGAAGCTAAATGTAGGCTCTTACTATCAGATTTGTCTATTATTTCTACCACCATACGATAGGCTCTGGAGATAGTTGTCATATTTCCTTTTGAAGAGTAAGAGAAGTATGGTTAATTGGGACTTTGTATATTTATTTTAGTTCATGTTGTCTAGACATTTAGTTTGTTTAATTCCCTCGCACTCCTCGCATCAAAAAGACCTTTTCTCTCTACCGCTATTGCTTTGTTGTTTGTTTAAGTGGTTATATATTAAGATGATAAAGTATAACTTATAATTTCTAAGTTAAAAAGATACAGGTATTTTTTTTTCTATTAATTATGTTGGCTATAATTTCCTTACATTTTAAGTGTATATTTTCTATTTTATTTTACACCATTTATTTATATAAAGTTATTGTCCTTTTTAGGAGATGTATTGCTATCTACACCTTCTCAAATATCTACTTGTGGACATAGTTGTATGTATATGTGCATTTACATAAGCATATATAGATAAATATGCATGCATGCAATTGATATTTCCCTGTGTTATACAACTTGTTGGTATAGATGTTTGTAGATATTGGTTCGCATGTTGGATATCTATGTATATATGCATTAAAAAAAAAATATTTACAAATATTTGTGAGTTTTTCTAAATATAATTTTCTTTTTATCTTGTTTACAATGTTCCTAGTGCATAGAATCTCTTGACAGAGTTCTATGCACATATATGTGTCGATGGTGTATTTGTCTATGTAACTAACATGTTTGGCTAACCATGCAATCCTTACCAATTGTTCTTGCTACTACTTTGCAATCCCTAATGATAGTGCCATGCTGGATGTGGATGTAGTATGCTTCTTTCCTATAATGTCTATTATGTATGTTATGTAGCCCAATCGACTACCCAATGCTTAACAATGCATTTTTGAAACTACCCCAATCTGCTCAATTATTTTGGTGAGTTTTACGTGGAAAGTATTATTGCAAACATTGGAAATATATGTAGCACATACATGAGACAATATTTGCATGGTATGTTGTGCAAAATGATGCTTGTTTCCTATGCACATGCAAATAAAAAAACTCAAGTTATAGAGTTTGCATTTTTTTTTGTAAGTGACAATTGATTGTTGTTGTCCAAATTAGGGTATATTTTTTGCTTTTTCCTTTTTCAGCGCGTCCATTGTGATAATTTTTTTCTAGTGCTTCTCTTTGAAAACAAGCCTATGGTTTGCATGGGCTTCTCAGCATGAATTTTTTTCTATGCTTCTTTGTATGGCATCAAATTTCCACCTATGTTTGCAACAGAATAAAATTCTTAACCTAATCTAGTCTTCTTTTTATAGTTTGTTGCTCGCTACCTTGAGTTTTATCCACCCATTGGTTTTACAGTCACAATCTTTATGCGCTTTGTGAAATCAACAATGCATACATATATGCACCTCTTTAGAAATGATTAGATTTTCCTTGGAGGTTAGGCATGCAAAAACATTGCACCAAATAGAAAGCAACTAAATTGCTCACCTCAACTGTGTAGACATGCCTTTGTAATTTGCTACAAACTATAGGATACATATCGACAATTACAATTCACTATAAATCAAAAAAGATGATCTTCTCCAAAAAAATTGTTCATTATCATCATCATCAAAATTTGGTCTTCTTTACAGTAAGTAAATTGCTTCTCCTTTTGTCTTCACCTCTATGCATATAGAATCTGGACCCTCTCTCGATTCACTTCATTATAATTTTTTATATGTGACATGTAATTGTCTTATTAGATTTATTTTCCTTATAAATTATACAACCACCAAAATTTCATGTTCTAGATATTGCTTGCCAATAAAGCATGTTTGCAGTACCAAAGTTCACAGTTTGCTTTTGTGTAGGTTTATCCAACTAAAATGATTTTAGATTACAACTACATTGTATTTGTATACAAGATGTAGTGCTCCCCAAAAATTATAAATTGCTTTATGATTCCAAATTTATATGTCGTATGTCCTTCACCTATATTCCATCTATATTTAATGTAAAGCTACGTTTCTTTTTTCCCATTTACCATTTCAAAAGTCTGTGTCAAATTATAAAAAATGTATAACGTTCATTACCACTAAAAAAATTCCCTTGGATGCCATACCATTGCCTTCAACATTCACCAAAGTGGTGCACAATTAATGTTATTGCTCGGGGGTTTGGTCATAGCCAATGACGCTCCATAACCTGATATGCTAGGCTGGAGAGAAGGATTCCGTTTTTATGTCTAGACTCCAATCCATTCCATACACAAGGTAATTCTACATTTTATTTACTTACTTTGTTCTACTGCAAGTCCATTTCCTCTCATTTGTAATTAATTCTATAATTCTTCATATTTTTTCATTTATTTATTCTCTACTAATAAAAAAATTGTCCTTCGCAAGCCTTTCCATGCGATAAGATCTTGTATTGATTCATTGGCAGCTGAAACATTGCTCTCACCATTGATCATAGTGGTGGATAGTTCATTTTCTTGCTCGAGGGTTTGGTGAGAGCACACAAGAGTCCATGAGCCAATATGGTAGGGTGGAAATCAAGCCTTGTTTGTTTTGGGAATAGTGTATTCTCCCACACACACCAAGTATGGCTAAATTATAATCACTCCACTCAATAGAACTATAGCCATGAGTTTTACCTTCCCACCATCATGGTTGTTATGCAATAAAATCGTTAATTTTGTGTGGTTCATTCTATTTTTGCATAATCACCACAATAAACTACACACTTTTTTGTTATTCTTGTAGACCATATTCTAGCCATAATGCAGTGTTTGATGAACTAATCTATTACAAACAATGTTTCAAAATAATGATAGTGATTGGAAAATCAATGACCATGGTCAAATAGAAAATCATATTCTCATGTATGCTATATTGATTGTAATAAGCAATATTCATTTCACCATTGATCAAAGTGGTGGGAAATGTATATTCTAGCTTGGGGGTTTGTTGAGAGCCGATGAGGATCCATGACCCAATATGGTAGGGTGGAGAGCAGGCCTTATTGTGTTGAGTTTTATTTTATAGATTTTATGTACAGATTGCTATCTTTCTCACATAGGATTCACAAAAAAATTTAAATGTTTTAGGTTGTGGTTATAATGTACTAAAATAGTTTATCTTTTATACTTTATGTTAGCTTGCATTGACCATTTTTGATAATTGATCTCTTGCTTAAGCTATATCATTCATAGAGGTCAGGAAATAGACTGGTTGTACAGGAAGCTAGTAAAATGTTGTCAACATTGATTCTTGTATGGTTTTTGTGTAGTCGTGATTGTGCAAGTAACATCTATTTTAATGTCCTTGAAAACCAAAACGAATGTCTGTGTAGTTATCAATAACGTATTTTTTGGTCTCATTCTTTGGGTTTATGTCATTTTTTAAGGTAGCTATGGAGACCAACAAAACAAAACTAGCATTAATTTTTGTATGCTTTCCATGTAGTAGTGATGGTGTAAGTAACAATTGTTTTGAATTCAACAACATACAAAACAAATGCCTGTGTAATTATTGATAGTGTATTGTTTGGTTTCATTGTCTAGGTTTTTGTTGTTGTTGAAGCTAGCTGTCAGTGAGAATCACAAGCTTCTTTGAGGGTGTACATGTGCTCATTGGATATGTAATCTCTCTCAAGGTGATTGGATGCTATCTTGTGTTCTTTGCATGTGTTCATGGTTGCAAAAGTTGTGGGTTGTCATAAATTTGTGTCCATTTTTTATATGCGGTAGAGAAAGAATAAAGAGAAGAGATAGCAAGTGAGTAGAGATGTAATTCAATGAATCAGGAAGAGGTGTATGATTTTTATTCTCCGACCCTCATCATCTACTTTGTCATAGTTATTTCTATAATCTCTTCATATTCGCAGTTGCTCCAAAGAACATGCTTCTCCTTTAGGAAAGAGAGTTCAAGAAGTGGGATGTTGATATTCCAATATAGATGCTAAAAAAATTAATGAGCTTTCAAACAATTGTGAAGATGAAGAGATTATAATACTAGCTAAGACAATAGGAACATTGAATTTAGTATTCATCACAGCACTAGCCACCCAATATTAGAGAGCATTCCTCATTTTGTTTTGTTTCATTTTATATTTGCTACATCTACAACTGAATTGCTCACTTGAACAATATTTTTCATTGACATCATCATTAAAATTTGGTGTACTTTATGGTAAGTAAGTGCAATGGTTTGGTAATATCTGATGAAGCTCCATGATGCAAAATGGTAGGTTTTTTAGCTTTTTGTTGCAATGGCTATAATGGAATAAAATAGTTAATTTTATGCAATCGCTATAATGGAATAAAATAGTTAATTTTATGCGGTTCATTCTATTTTTGTATGATTGGCATACTAAAATTCACACTTTTTTACCTTTTTTGCAAAGAATATTCCAGCCATAATGTGGTTTTTGATGTACTAATTTCTTACAAATAGCCTTTCGAAATAATGATAGTCGCTCGAAAATTAGTAACAATGGTCAATTACATAATCAGATACTAATGTTCTCTATATTGATTGTAATAAACAATATTCATTTCACCACTTATCGGAGTGGTGGGAAATGTATATTCTTTCTCAAGGGTTTGGTGAGAGTCCACGAGGCTCCATGACCCAATATGGTAGGGTGGAGAGCAGGCCTTATTATGTTCATTTTTATTTTATATTTTCTATGTACAAATTCCTATCTTTCTGACACAGGATTCATAAAAAATTCATATCCTTTAGGTTATGCTCACAACATAGTGAACTAGTTGATGTTATACACTTTATGTTAGATTCCATTGGGTATTGTTGATTATTTTTCCCCTGCCTAAGCTATAGAATTTGATTATTAAGAAGGTGTTTTCAAAAAGGCTATGTTGTTTCAATTTTTGATACCATTGTGTTGAGTTGTTGTCAACTTCCTTTGGCTCTCCCTTTATGCTTTGCATTTTGTGCTTGAATTTTTATATTTCCTCGTTGATCATCTGATTGCTCTTCTCCATTGGGAGAGATAATTTAAGAACTTGGGTGTTAATATTCTAGTTTATATGGTAAATAGATGGATGAACTTTGTGAATCAAGTTCAACCAACTATGGACATGAAGTGATTGTAATTGTGGAACTATGAATGAACATCCCAGTTCTTGAATCATCTTTCCCAAGGGAGAAGAGTTGATGACACTCCATGAGCCAATATGGTAGGCTGGAAAGCAGACCTGCTTTTCTATTTCCAAACTTCAATTCATTCCCTATAGAGGGTATGCCTAGATTTTATTTACTTGCTCTATTCTACTACAACTATATTGCATCATCTTTGTAATTGATTGTATAACTCTTTATATTTTCTGATTTATTTATTATGTATCAATGGTGCATGTTTATCACACTAACACTTTTTTCATGTTCTTGCAAACCATGTTGCAGCAATAATACAACATTTCATAAACTAATGTACTACAAACAACCTTCCTGAATATTGATAGTGATTGTACAATCACCAACAATGGTCAAATAGACAATCATATTCTAATGTAGTCTATATTAATTGTAATATGCAATATTCAATTCACCACTAATCACAATGGTGGCCAATCTATATTCTTGCGCGGGGTTTGGTAAGGCTCCATGAGGCTCCATGACCCAATATGGTAGGGTGGAGAGCAGCCCTCATTTTGATGACTTTTACTTTATATTTTGTATGTACAAATCCCTATCTTTTTGACGTGGGAATAAAAAAAAAATCACATGTTTAAGGTTATGGTTACACTGGAATAAAATAGTTGATCTTATAAACTTTATGTTTGATTCCATTGGGAATTGATTATTATTCTTCTCTTGCTTATACTCTACATTACACAAATAATTAAATTGTTTTTACCAAAAATCGTGTATAGTGCTTTGTTAGCACTTATGAAAAGATCCTTAGTTTGTATCATTAAGAATTGATGCAGTTGCCAAATTATGGGGCGTCCTTATATAATCATAAATTCAACTCATAGTATGCCACAATTATTATTTCACATCTAAATACATATAGTAATGTCATGAATTATTTATACATTCAACCTTATCCATAATAATATTATATTTTAATTGACTAATGAAACTTAATGATATTGATATTACTTTTAGATTGTTTTAACTATAATTTATGTAGGGTTCTTTGTTACTACCTATCAAAAGATCCTTAGTTTGTATCATAAAGAATTGATGCAATGGCTAAACTATCGGGTGGGCTTATATAATGATGAATTCAACTAATTTTATGTCAACATTATTATTTCCCAACTAATTGCACATTAGTAATGTCATCAATTTAGACATTGAAACCTATCCATAATAATATTATATTTTGATTAACTAATAAAACTTAATAATATTTGTATTACTTAATGAAATCGTCTCAAATTTAATAATAATATTTTTCTTTAACAAACAACTTAACTACATAATATTATTATTTACCCTACCAAACCAATTGCCAATAATAATGATGTTATCACCAAATAATTAATTGAATGTTTTTGATAAAGGGTAAAATGGGTTTTACAAGGACCCAAAACCACAAAGTTTACAACATAAAAGATAGGATAGAAAATTCCAACAGACACAACTAGCTACACAAAAGGTAAAAACTAGAATAAACAGCAGCCATCCGCAAAAGACCAAGAAGGTCAAACAAAAAATCCAGCAAAAAAGCCAACAAAAAGCCCACTGTGACTAACCCAGAGTCTTCAAGATAGACTCTATCTAGGCCTCCAGGTTTTGGATATCTTGAACATCCTTCTTAAAGGTTTGAATCATTTATGGAGTGGGGGGAGCCTTCCTCTTCAAATTGGACTTGGTTCTCTTAGAAATTCTAGCATCCTCCTCCTGGTTTCTTTCATTGGTTTCCTCCAGATCAACCACCAAAGACCCCTGTTGAGTTTTGTCCAATTTCTCGATCATGGCATGGATGATGATGGCGTTGTGTCTAGCCATACAATTTTTTTTCTCGGCAATAATTTTGATAGTATTTTTTATTTTCTCCACCTCGATTTCAACATTTCTGTTCTTTCCAGCTTGGTACTGGGTATCTTTGTTGAGACCATAATCTCTATGTTCCTCCTCTTTCTTATCCAGCACCACAACCTTGGCTCCTAACTCTTCTAGTTTACTTTGAAGGGCCCAATTTTTATCTTTAGCTCATTAATTTCATTGAAAGTCCATTTCGAAAGTTTGAAATGGATATCCGCATTATTTCTAGCTAAATTGAAAACATCCACTAAGGGATCCTTATCAATGTTGAAACAAGTATTAGCAGGGTCAGGAGTAATAGGGGAGCTAGTTCTAGCATTTTTATCCAATGATGGGTCAGCAGCGGGCTCAGTATTGTTAGCACCAGACGCCTTAGATTTAGGGGAATCTTCAGAGTACGAGACAAGGTTTTTAGTTTGGGGTTCTTATCAACAAATCTAGTTTTAAGGGAAGGGCATCCCAACTCAGGCACAACACGAGCTTTAACAGTAAGGGGGTTAGGGTTTTTCTTGCCAGATTGGATAGCAGGCAGGCTAAGGACCGTTCTATCCAGACTTAAATTGGGAAAAAACCTCAAGTAGCTGGGTTTAATATCATCTTCCTCAGAATCAGGGGAGGCTTCTAGATTAGGAGGGACAGGAATTTTTTGGTAATGCTCCATAATTAATCTAATCAGGCCTGTATGCAAAATGGGGAATCTTCTAGGGTTTTTCTTGTGGTCGTACAAACTTTTCCTCAAAGAACAGAGAAGATAGTAGGGGAAAGAAACCCTTACCTTGTAGCAAAAATGGTTGAGTAGGGAAAAGCGATAATTGTAGACCTTGGTGAAATTACCATCCACAGTTATGTACTCCATGATAACACAAAGAACCTTTCTCCATAGGGCTTTTATAGTGTCGGCTTCAAAGTAGTTGTTAGCAATTTTTACCAATTTTAGTCTTTCTTTCTCTATTTTTTGAAGTCTGATGACAGCTTTGTCAGAAAAAACCCTGTCTTTGAAAAACATTTTCCCATTAATAGACATTCCTATCACTTCAGCTATAAGGTTTTCGTTGAGCTCAACTTTCCTGTCAAAAAGGGTAAGATCCCCATTATCCTAATTTTTCTCAAAAAGATCCGTAGCCTCTTGATTGGAACTATGGAGTTTCTCCAGGAAAGGAAGTAACCCCCTGGTTTTAACTTTATTCCAAGCCTTAACATTTCTTGTGTGCATTTCATAGCTATCTGGATCAATTCTTTTCCTATCTCCACCCATCTTGGAAAGTGCAGTGGGGTAGAAAGAGATGATATCTTTACTAGAACTGGTCCTGCCAAATCTAAGAACCCACAAAGTGTGCTAGGCCACCTTGCAGACTAAGCAACTAAGCTCGGTCCCATACAATCTAATGATTGTGATGTGATAATTTCGTCCTGTCCTCATTAAAGAGATGACATGCCTCTTGCCCGTGTGATTTATCATAACTCAATAAAGCATGGACATTAACACTTAGATCACTAAAATTTAGCCAAGTGCTCTAATCATTACTCCTAACCCCTTCATTAGCAAAAAATCTGCTACAGCATTGGCTTCTCTATAGGCATGTGAAATCTTAATTTTGTCAAACTTAGCGAGAGTCGAGATGACATCATCAATCCATGGCTTTATTGTCCACAAGGGGGGGACTTGCTAAGAAGACAATCAATAATATTTTTGGAATCACCTTCAAGCCAATTTTTTTTAAATTAAGACTTTGGGCTAAATTTATAATATGAAAAGTGCCAGCAGCCTCAGCCAAGTGATTGGTTTGGGAACCAAGAGGAGTGGTCGTCGCACCTAGAAAGTTTCCAAAGGAATCCATTATGACTCTGCCATAGCCCACCGCCCCCGGATTACCTTTAGCCACTCCATCAAAGTTATCTTTGACGTATCCATTAGATAGAAAAGGCCAACGAACACCCTCTCTATCCTTCTTGGCTTTTTTAGGGGCACAAGGAAAATCAAGACTTATATTCCATTCCTTGGCAACTATAAGATCATAGGAAAAATGAACCTCTTTCTCAGTATTGATAACCTTCTGGGAGATAACATTGACATTTTCTTTCAAAAATATGATTATTTTATCAAAAACAATGTCCACCAGAGCTTCTTTATCTTTGTAAATTCTATTGTTGCATTCTTTCCAAAGACCCCAAGCAACATGAGGGAAATAGAAATCCCATAGAAACTGGAGAATAGAATTGTGAGTTAGAGCTTTCCATTGAAGGAAGAAGTCTTCAATAGACGAGGGAAAAACCCAAGAAAGTTGCCAATAACTTATTATTTTTTCCCAAATTGAGGCAGCAAAAGGACAATGAAGGAACATATGATGCATTGACTCAGCCTCCAACTTACAAAGAAAACATCTATTAGGTATTTGAAAGTTGCATTTGCAAAGGTTTTCAATCATGAGCACCTTATTTTGGAGAAGGATCAAAAAAAAAATGTTGATTTTAATAATTAATTGAACGTTAATACAATTTGTTTTCAACCAAACCTCTATATGTGTATATATATATTTTACAAAGTTATTTCTTCACCAACTATTGCTTACACACTTTATCCTTTATATACATATCCTCCTTTCAACCCATCAAGGTTAGCACCCTGCTTCAGTCACCATTATAATTTAAAATAAAATAATGATGTTAAACTATAAGGTAAAAACAGGATACAATATTGTTTCCACTCAATCACTTTAATTATCGTCCATGATATATCTAGAAATCCATTGTATTTTTCATTTGATTCCCTTATGTGTAACTATATTATCTACATCTGCATATACCTATTGTTCCCACTCATGCCATTCACATTCGAATTTTTTTTCCATAGACATTTCTTGCACATCACTTTCCTTTCATGTTGCTCTCTGCCTATTGGCTCATCGTTACGTGTTACTACACGAAACTTCTAGTTTAAATATACATTTGAATATTCCACATACTTTTCCTAAAACTCTTTGTTTCCTTATTTATGTACTTTCCTCCAAGAACATCGCACATTCACCTCAATCTTTCATAAATATTTTCCACCATAGCATATTTTCTGCATAAATTGTTCATATAATATCTTAAAATATCTTCCTGCAAAAATATTGGTGTTGTGGACATAAGTTGTGCCTAGGCTACAACACTCTCAAAGTTCAAACAGACTCAAATGGTTTATGAACAAAAGCAAACAAGAGGTTGATAGCTAGAAAATATCATTTGAATTAGAGTATCATATGACAAGACTGTTAGAGATTATAATCACACCTAATCACTTAAATGCTCCTGACAGCATTGTATCCTCTATTCCTCAGTCATATCTTGACTAACATTAAAAGAAAATCTCATATTGGTATTCAAATGGATTTTTGGCTGAAAATTCTCTTACTTGGCAGTCAAGTTTCTAAAATGTATTTTATTACTTTGCTTGTTGTGCAAGCTTTTTCCAATGAATGGTTTTCTATATAATGTAATCTTCTTGTTATTGATAAGTACTCTCTCAGTAGAATCTGGCTCTTAGAGCTATAAGGGAATATAATAGTTTGTTATGAAGTCTTTGTAATATTTGTAAGTTGTAGTCAGTCAAAGACAAATGGATGTGAATGGTTATCATGTAGCAGAAGGTCAAGCAATAATTTGAATCTAAGTTGTAATGGTGTCTGAAATATATCTGTTGAAAGCAATGGTAGTTGATTGAATGAATAATTTCTCAATAGTTGTTATGTAAAACTATTTTGATTATATAAGTATGAAATTTTATGGTTTTCATTTCTATGTAAGTTTTATGTTTCCACCCACCATTGCATTCCTTCATTTGGTATCAGAGCTATGTCTTTCAAGCTCACTAGGGGTAGAAGTTTCTCATGGGTTCTATGTTTGAAAAGAGTCATAGGGTTTCCAATAATCCATCATGTCTTGGTTTTGGAATTTTTTTCTGGGTTTGAAAAGTTTCCAAGGGTTGGGAGCCATGAGAAGAGTTATTTCTATTACATAGGAGCTTTGTCTAAGAGAAGTCCACAAGATGTCCAAAGGAAGGGAAAGCCTTGTCAACATATAGACATTTTATTAATCAAAGGAAATGGAGGGTTTGACACAACCAATTCGAAGATGGTTAACTGAGTTTAGAATTTGCAAAATACAAACATATACTAGGTTGAAGAGCCAATCAGAGCTCTAAAAAAATAAAAATCCAATTGTAGTTGAAGAAAAAGATGTTAGAAAAGATTTGCAGAAGAAAAGAGATTTCTCTATAAAGGAGCCACTAAAAATTTTGATGAATAAAAAGTTTCCAAGAAGTTGTTATTGTTGTTGTTTGAAGAGCTAGTCGTAGTCCTAAGGAATAGCTATCAAAGAAGATTGAGATTGTTGCATTTGCATGGAAGAAAAAGGACATCAGTCAAAGGTGATTGAAAATAGAAATCAAGGTAACTTTTTTTTTGTTTTGAAGATTGTTGCAAAAAAGGGATAATTTATTGAAGAAAACTTATATTTTTGAGATAGAAGAGAATTTGAAGTTGCCAATTTTGAGAAGTGAATCCTCTATTAGAGGCCATACCTAACGTTTGAAGAAAAATGTAAGAAAGGAGTGTTTGATATAAGAGCAGCTCTTGAAGGTGTAAGTTCAACTCCTCATGGTGTATTTCTAGCTCAAGATGATACATAAAAAAAGCAAAGGTTTGAAGAACATCAGTTAAGTGCTTGAAAAAACTACCACAATAGTTGAATAATTTGTTGTTAAAAATTGTGGGTGAGGGTAAGAAATTTTTTTGTTAAGTTGTTTGAAAACGTAGTCTAGTTTTGGTGAAAGTAGGTCATAACCTCAAAAGAATCTGAATAGAAGATGTTAGTATTTTTTGTGTTAGCTATTTTGATGTTGTAGAAAAATTGAGTAAGATATAAGTGTATTGGTTGAGAAAGAGTCAGATTGAGAGCATATTTAAATTCTATTCAACAAAGTAAGGAGAGGTGTCGACAAAGGAGATAAAAAAGAATCAAAGGAGGATACCAGTCTAAGTTTCCAGTATGCATTTGCTTCCCTGTCATGCTAGTTTGTGGAAATCTAAAACCACTTATCAATGAGTTCATGGTATCTAAAACCACCAATATGAAACCACCAGTATGTGAGTTCATGGTAATCTAAAACCACTAGTATGATAGTTTGTGGTCATCTAAAACCACTTGTTTGCAAGGTTTGTGAGTAAGGCCAATAGAGCCAATTTAATGCTAGGAACCCTAAGCCCCATTAGTGTGACTCTATGGGAGGTGTAGATGAAACAAGTAAATCACACCTAAACCTATGAATGGTTACAAGAAAGGGCTAAAGCTCATGGGTAGAGCATCCCAACAACAAAAATGGGATTTCCTAGGTTTGATTCCAAGAAGTTGAAGATTAAAGTTGTAGATGCCGAAGGATCAATGAAAGATCGAGAAATAAATCAGTATTCATAGTTGTGATTAATGGAGTGTTGGAGATTATAATCACACCTACTTACTTAAATTCTCATCACAGCACTGTACCCTCTATTCCTCGGTTGTATCTCCACCAACATTAAAGGAAAATCTCAAATTAGTATTCGAATAGATTTTTGGTTGAAAATTCTTTTACTTGCTAGTCAAGTTTCTAAAATGTATTTTACTACTTTGCTTGTTGTGCAAGCTTTCTCTGATGAATGGTTTTCTATATAATGTAATCTTCTTGTTATTGCTAAGTACTCTCTCAGTAGAGTCTGGATCTTAGAGCTGTAAGGGCATATAATAGTTTGTTATGAAGTCTTTGTAATATTTGTAATTTATAGTCAATCAAAGATGAATGGAAGTGAATTTTTGTCATGTAGCAGAAGCTCAAGCAGTAATTTGAATCTAATTTGTAATGGTGTCTAAAATATATTTAGTGAATGCAATGGTACTTGATTGAATGAATAGCTACCTAGTAGTTATTATGTAAAGTTTTTTTATTAGATCAATATGAAATTTCATGGTTTTCATTTTTGTGTAAATTGTATGTTTTCATCCACCATTGTATTCCTTCAAAGAAAAAATTCAAGACTAATGATATATCACTATAGAACTGGAAATTACGAAATTATATTTTGCAATAGCTTTGTACAAAAAAGGAGGCCCAATATATTTCAAGTAGTCATGTTGCATTGGTGTAAAGGTGAAAAAGATAAGGGGGCATCATGAAAATCACAAGAAATATAATGTCTTACATCCTAACAGTTTGGTTCCTCTTATCTTTTTCTTTTCTAGAAGCACTGCAAAACAATTGTGCAGTATAAGGATGACACTGTCAAAGATGTACAATATAAATAAAATTTTCATGTTACCGTTACCTATGTTGATTTTAGTAAAAATTTAGCTTACGAAATTTCATTTGAGGTCTTGCGTACTGGAAAAGATAGGCATACCTGCACATTTGATGCAGGAGCATCCAATGGTGTAAGGGCAATCTTGCATCACCCAAAAATAGTTAAATTTCAAGTTTCTCAGTTTTTATATGTTTTTACATTTTTGGATACCCTTTTCATCATAATGAAATTCACAATTTATGGTTTTTTATTTTCTATTCCTGGGTTGAAAGATACCGTAGTTTTAGTTTCCCATATTTGCACCTAAAAGTCATCTGAGTTAGATTTGAGGCACTTAGAGTTCCTGGATCAGCCCTAAAACTTGCCAAAATTTGCATAGCAATTTTGAGCACGTTTTTGACTTCGAGACCTTTCCAACGGTTCAAACGGTTCACGAATCAGAGTCCCAAATCAAAAGTTATGGTCCCGAGAAGTTGGCACACTTTCTAGAAGATACAATTGCAAATGTTCTTTTGAAATTTGAACTTCAAGTTGTAATTTTTCGGCGCCAAACCACCTAAACTCAAATTTGAATTTTGTTTTGGCTCCAAACTAAAGAGGAGCTCTATTTATGGGTGGGTTTCTAATTTTTGGGTAACTTTTTGGGGAACAAGCTCGCATATTGCGAAAGGGTGATTCTGTAGCTTTCTAGAACTTGCATGTATTGTAGAACTTGGGGATTTGAGATCCTCTACATGTAAGAAGCTCCATTTCTGAATAATAAAATTATTCTCTTATTTTCTGGGTTATTTTCTAATTCTTGGGCTGTGCTCTCATCAACATTCAAGATCTTTATGTTCCAAAAGCTTAGAAAACTCATTTTCAACAATTGCAATCCTTGATCTATCTATACTGTTATAGAAAAAATTCTCTAAAAGAACCACTCCAACAAACTTTGGAAGGAACTTGACTGCTTCATAGCTCCTATTTTAAATTACCTTTCTAGTTCTAAGCTGCACTAGTTTTGGCCAAAACAAATGATCTAGACAATTACATAAAAAAATATATCCACACATCTTATGAGACAACAAAGTTATTATTTAATAAAGTGTGTGCAATAGAAAAGTTGTAACATACTCGTGTTGTCTAGGAGTTAGAAAAGAAAAAATATTCTATTGTAAATCATAAGTGCTTCATTTCAACTTCCCCTTTCCATTAGTTTCTCCTAATAAAATAAAGAATACCCCATACTAAACACCCTTCAAACCTAGAACTTTCAAACTCAAGAAGTTGATTGACCCCAAAATCTAGAGTATAGAAACAACTTCCTATTCTTTTGAAAGGATATTTAAATAGGAACTCTGATACTAAAGCTTTGTAAATAAATTACTACGCTTGAAACCTAAGATTTGTGAAGTCCTGAACCCAAATGACCTCAACACCCAAAACTAGTGCCTGAACATAAATGACCTCATCACCTAAAACTAGTTTATAGAAACAAACCAACACCCAAAGACTAGGGTATAGAATTAACCTAACATCCAAGCTTGGAAATCATCAAGTGTTATAGAAAAACTTCACCTTTGGTTTATGCCTCGTGTGAATCAGATAAAATAGGATCATCTAGCTTAGATTACAAAGGTCTGCTCAAGAACAGGATAAATTTATTGTCAAAATAAATGAAACAAAATAGTACATTAAAAAAAGCAATAGTGTCAATCAAAATTTGGAAAGGATTTTGTTTGTTTCCTGCAAGTTGCAACATACACTATGATGGTTTCAGACAATTAATTGGATCTTCTGAAAAGGCTAAAATAGTATATTTCATTATAGGCAACTGTGTCAGATGTCTTAAGGGCAATCAAAATTTTGTAGCATATAGGTCAATCTTCACATCCTTGGTAAGAGGCTTAGATGCACTTGGCTTGTATGATAAGCTACTATCAGAAAACACTCACAAATAACTGAGTGTCGTCAGCGAAACTTCCACATTTTTATATGCCTCCTATGAATCAGATAAGCAAATGTATTCTCTTAGCTGGGATTATGAAGGAACATGCAATCTCCTCTAATAGATATGTTAAAAAAAGCCTATAACACAAGCAACAATGTTGTAAACACCCAACATTAAAGACTAAATAAATGACTAGTTGAAAAGGATTATAATGACTTTCAAAAGTAAGAGCTCAAAGACTAAGCACACAACTCTAAGTGAAGAAGGGGTTTCAATGAGTTCATGGTAATATGAAACCACTAGTATGTGAGTTCGTGGTAATCTGAAGCCACCAGTATTATAGTTTGTGGTAATTTGAAATCAATTGTTTGCAAGGTTTGTGAATAAGGCCAACAAAGCCAATGTAATGGTAGGATCCCTGAATGCCAGTAGTGTGACTCTATGGGAGGTGTAGATAAAACAAGTATATCACACCTAAACCTATGATTGGTTACAAGAAAGGGCCAGAGCTCATGGGTAGAGCATCCCAACATCAAAAATTAGATTTCCTAGGTGTGATTCCTAGAAGTTGAAGACTGAAGTTGTAGATGTTGAAGCATTAGTGAAAGAGATCAAGAAAGAAATCAGTATTCATAGTTCTTATTATGTGGGGGTTGGAGATTATAATCACACCTACTCACATAAATTCTCTAAATAGCACTATATCCTCTATTCCTTAGTCATATCTCCACCAGCATTTAAGGCAAATCTCAAATTGGTATTCGAATGGATTTTTTGTTGAAAATTCTTTTACTTGGTAGTCAAGTTTCTAAAATGTATTTTATTACTTTTCTTGTTGTCCAATATTTCTCGAATGAATGGTTTTCTATATAATTTAATCTTCTTTTTATTGCTAAGTACTCTCTCAATAGAGTCTAGATCTTAAAGTTGTAAGGGAATATAATAGTCTATTATGAAGTCTTTGTAATATTTGTAAGTTGTAGTCAATCAAAGATGAATGGAAGTGAATGGTTGTCATGTAGCATAAGGGAAAGTAGTAATTGGAATCTAAGTTGTAAATGAGTCTAAAATATATTTGGAGAATGCAATGGTAGTTGATTGAATGAATAGCTACTCAATAGTTATGTAAAACTATTTTGATTAGATCAATATGAAATTTTATGGTTTTCATTTTTGTGTAAGTTTTACATTTTCACCTACCATTGCATTCCTTCAAAGACAAAATTCAAGACTAATGATATATCATTATAGAACTAGAAATTACAAAAATATTTATACAATAGCTCTGTACAAAAAAGGAGAACCAATATCTTTCAAGTACTCATGTTGAATTGCTATACAGGTGCAAAAGATAAGGGGGCATCAGGAGAATCATAAGAAATGCAATATATCACATCCTCATAGTTTGGTTCCTCTTATCTTTTTCTTTTTTAGAAGCATTGCAAAATAATTGTGTAGTATAATGCTGGCACTTTCAAAGATGTGCAATATAAATAAAATTTTCATGTTACTGCTACCTAGGTTGATTTCAATAAATGTTTAGCTTACAACATCTTATTTGAGGTATTACGTACTAGCATATACAAGCATACCTAAACATTCAAGATCTTTATGTTCCAAGAGCTTAGAAAAATCATTTTCAACAATTGCAATCCTTGATCTATCTATATTGTTACAACAAAGTTGCTCTGACAGAACCACTCTAATAGACTTTGGCAGGAACTTGACTACTTCGTAGCTCCTATTTTAAATTACGTATGTAGTTTGAAGTTGCACTAGTTTTGTCCAAAACAAATGATCTAGACAATTACATAGAAAAATATCTCTGTACATCTTGTGAGAGAATAGAGTTATTATATACAAAAGTGTGCACAATAGAAAAGTTGTAATGTACTTGTGTTGTCTAGGTGTTAGACAAGGAAAAATGTTCTTTTGTAAATCATAAGTGTTTCATTTCAACTTCCCCTTTCCATTATTTCCTGCTAATAAAATAAATAATACCCCATACTAAACACCCTACAAACCTAGAACTTTCACACTTGAGAAGTTGATTGACCCAAAAATCTAGAATATAGAAACAACTTCCTATTCTTTTGAAAGGATATTTAGATAGGAATTCTGATACAAAAGCTTATTAAATAAATTATTACCCTTGAAACCTAAGATTTGTGAAGTTTTGAACATAAATGACCTCAACACCTAAAACTAATGTCTGAAAATAAATGACCTCATCACCCAAAACTAGTGTATAGAACCAACCCAACATCCAAAGACTAGGGTATAGAATTAACCTAACATCCAAGCTTGGAAATCATCAAGTGTTATAGAAAAACATCACCTTTGGTTTATGCCTCACATGAATCAAATAAAATAGGATAACCTAGCTTAGATTACAAAGTTCTACTCAAGAACAAGATAAATATATTGTGAAAATAAATGAAACAAAATAGTATGTTAAAACTAGAAAAAGCGAATGTGGACTGCACACGGGGAGATAATGTGTTCGGAGGTGTTGGGTGCCTACTAGGGCAGTGATGCCCTAGCTTCACTTTTCTTTCCTTGGTTGCGTCTGTGTGCTATTCTGTGCTCTTGCTCTTCTGCGTTGGTGTGTGGTCTTTCCCTTTCTCTACTGCGTTGGCTTTATCTGCGACCTCCTTCCTACGTTTGAGTGTGGTGGGGGTGTTCAGGGTGCATTTTGGTGCCTTGGGAGTTTTTGGAGGAGATTCCCAAGGTGATTTCTCAGGTGCGTGGGGTCTATTGTGTGTGGATTGTGGTGTGGGGTCTGCTGCGGGGATTTTGAGGAGTGGGGTCCTTCTGGTGGGGTGTGGAGGTTAGTGGGGTGGATTTCGTTTTGGCTTGGGGTGCCAAGTGTGGAAATATGGCTGAAGTCTCCAAGAGCTTGGTGATTCCGGGTGTGACACCAGCTTTGGGCTTCGCTAAGGACATGTATGCTTCAATGATGAATAATTATTTTGTGGGTGAGAGCTCTAAGCTCAAGAAAGTGAATGGTTGTTTGCTGCGGAGTCACACTCGTCTGGTTTTGGTTATCTCTCCAGAATCGGTGCACAAGGACTTTTCTTATTGGACTCAACACGTTTTGATTTGTAATTTTTTGGGTATTCATGTCCCCCTCTCAGTTTTGGAGTCCTGGATGCGTCGTTCCTGGTAGGTTGAAGGTGACTTTGATATTTTGGTGGTGGGGAACGGGTTCTTTATGGTTGATTTTTCTTGCATTTCAAATCATAATCGTGTTTTTGAGGGGGATCCCGTATTTTTACAATCATGTGGGTCTATTCATGAAACCCTGGCATGGGGGTTTCAATGCGGTTGAGGATCTACCTTCTTGAGTTCCTGTATGGGTTCGCCTGCCATGACTACCTTTGGAGTTCTAGAGAGAAGATATTCTACAATGGATAGTGACCTTGTTGGGGAAGCCAACTGCCATTGCTCAAAATACTTTGGATAAAAAGGTATTTTCTTTCACTCACATTTGTGTTGAAATTGATTTAAATAATCCATTGCCAGATTCTTTGAAGATTTGTATTGGCTCTGCCTCATGGATTCAACAGTTAGATTATGAGTCCCTTCCTTTCCATTGTCAGTTTTGTCATGAGTATGGACACCTTCAGCGTTAGTGTCCTTGGGCATCCAGAATGGTTGGGGTCCCTTCTTCTCCATCATTGGGGCCTTTGGTGGAGAAGGTAGATAAAAGCCAAGTGTCTATGGTTGAAGGGGGAAAGGCTGAGAGCGGGCCTGATAAGGATGGCTTCATTCTCGCTAAATTGAAAGCTAAGGGGAGAGGTCAGAAGTGACCCTATAAGGATAATCAGAGTGATCAGGGATTCTATCACTTTGAGGTTTTGGATAATCAAGCCTTGGAGGAGGGGATTCCTGTTGAGATCTTGTCTAGGGCTACTGGTATGGATACAAGGCTCGAACAAGAAATTGTTGTTTGGGACACTTCTCTTCCTTTGGAACAGGGAGGGTTTGGGCCTGTTGACACGTTGGCTAGTTTACATGATGATATTATATTAGCGAACTTAGCTAAGGAGGCATTGTCTTCAACCAAAGTCTAGAGATCAGATTCTTCTCTAGGAGTGCTCCAACACCCTCTTAAGAAGAGGAATTTTGATAAGTCTCCTAAAGTTGGTCGCAAGAAGGATGTGGAAAAGATTAAATCTATTGGGGATTTGTTGGTGGAATCGAGCTCTGTTAAGACCTTGGATGCCCACTTTGCTCAGCCTTCCCCATGATTATTCTTTCTTAGAATGCAAAGGGGCTGAATAGTGCCTCTCATCAAAAAGCTATTCAGGATTTGATTGGGGTACATTCTCCAGATATTTTTTGTGTGCAGGAGACTAAGCTTCAGGTGGACTGCATGCTTTAGTATGCTCCTCGTATTTGGTTTTCTGGTCAGTGTTAGTGTATTGGCTCTAGGGGAAGTTCTAGAGGTTTGGAACTTTTTTGGGATCCTCGTAAGGTTGTTCCTCGCTGGTGGATTTCTAGCAATTCCTCTATCTTAGTGGTGGCCTTGGTTTTGGACTCTGGTAAGACTATTTTGGTTAGCAATGTTTATGCTCTAGTTCACATCCATGGTAAAAGCTAGCTTTGGGACCATATCACGTTTGTTAGGTCTTGTGCTCCTTATTTGCCTTGGATCTTAGCTGGTGATTTCAATTCTATGTTGTGTCTGGAGGAGAAAAGAGGAGGATTGTCGAGACTGAGTTTTTCTTTAGATTTGTTCTGGGCTAGTGTGGCTTCTCTTTCTCTTGTTGATGTCAAACCTTCTAATGGCTTATTTACTTGGAATAATAGGTGGAGTGGGTCAGAGGCGATTTCTGAGCAATTGGATAGGTTTGTTGTTTCTAGTTTTTGGGTTGGGGGTAGTGTGTTTATTTGCTCTGAGATTCTTGATTGGTGTGGCTCTAATCATTGGCCAATTAATTTTTTAGCTTCTCCTTTCCCTAATCCAAAGAATCCTCCTTTCAAATTTCAGCTTATGTGGCTTCATGATTCTTCTTTGTATAATATTGTTGCTCAGTGGTGGTGGGATGGAGCCCCTGCGTATGGTACAACTATGTATTATTTTGTTAAGAAGTTGCAATGTGTTAAGTTTCATCTTAAGAGATGGAATAGGCTATGTTTTGGCAATTTTCATGCCAAGAAAAGGGAAGCACAGGAGCGTCTTGCTGTTATCACTCACCAAATTAGGGATCTTGGTTTTTCAGAAGCTCTTGGGCATGCTAAGTCCCAGGCTCTTAAATTTGTAGAAGAGTGGGAGCTTCGTGAGGAGATATTCTGGAAATAGAAGGCTCGAATTCACTAGCTTCAAGAGGGCAACAAAAATACTGCCTTCTTTCATCACTTTGTGCAGGCTCATCAAAATAAGTGTTATATCTCTTCTCTCATAAACTCTGAAGGCTTATTTTTATCCTCGCAACAGGCTTTATCCAAAGAAGCTCACCTATTCTTCTCTGCTTTGTTTACTGAGGATTATCCTCCTGCTGCGGTTGATGAGAATATGATTCTTGCTTGTATTCCTTCTTTGATCTCTAATGAGCTAAATGCTTCTCTCATATGCCCGATTACTCTGTTTGAAGTGGAGGAGGTTGTGTTTGGGATGAATAAGGGGAAGGCTCCTGGCCCTGATGGGTTCCCAGTTGAATTTCTCTAGGAGTTTTGGGAAATTGTGAAGATGGATTTGTTGGAGGTTGTCTGTGAATCTTTCCATAACAAGCAAATGCTTCAGGCCCTAAATGCTACTTTTTTAGTCCTCATTCCTAAGAAGGAGGGTGCTGATAGGTTTGAGTTTTTTCAACCTATTACACTTTGCAATGTGGTGTATAAGATTATTATGAAGTTGATTGCTGAGTGGCTTAAATCTTGCTTGCCTATTGTTATTTTTGAGGAGTAAGGAGGTTTTGTGGCTGGTCATCAAATTTTGGATGGGGTGGTGATTGCCTCTGAGGTCATTCATTCCATGGTGACCTCTAAGGATAAGTCTATGTTCATCAAGTTGGATATGGCAAAAGCATATGATAGAGTTAAATGGAGTTTCCTTCAAAAGATTTTGTTCTCCTTTAGGTTTTCTTTTGATTGGGTGAGTTGGACTATGAGTTGTGTGACTTCCTCCTCATTTTCTATCATTGTGACTGGTGAACCTTCAAAGTTGTTTGGTGCTACCAGGGGCCTTCGTCAGGGGGACCCACTCTCTCCCTATCTGTTTATTATTATGGCAGAGGGGTTGGGTCGCTTTCTTAAATCTCAGGTCTCTCTAGGTTTGATTCATGGTTGGCAGTGGGGGATGGGTTTGCCTACTCTTTCTCACCTCCAGTTTGTGGATGACACCTCTCTTATGGGGTTGGCTCGTCTTCGTGAAGATGAATCCTTTAGGCAAGCTTTGGACATCTACCTTGCTGCTTCAGGTCAGAAATTTAATGAGCAGAAGTCTTCTATTTTTTTCTTTAATACTCCTTTGGCCATCTAGAGGAGGATTGCTGCTATTTTGATGTTTCAAATTGGATCTCTCCCCTTTATCTATCTTGGGATTCTTCTTGTCATTGGTCGTCAACCCAGATACTCTTGGCAGATGTTGCTTGATAAGTTGAGGAAGAAGGTAACACATTGGACTCATCAATGGTTGTCTACTGCTGCTAGAGTTACCCCCCTTCAGTCTGTTATCCAGGCCCTTCCCATCTATAGGTGTTTTGTTCAATCGGCCCCTATGTATTTCCTTCAAGAATTTGATGCTCTCTCTCGACAATTCCTTTGGAGTCGTAACTTGATGACTTCTAAGTGGAGCCTTGTTAAATGGGATTCAGTGTGTAGACCAAAGTAGGAGGGTGGTCTCATTTTATGCTCTTCTATTTTGAATGGGCAAATTCTTGTGGCAAAGCTTTACTGGTGCTAGTGTACTAATCAACACCAGTTGTGGGCCCGTCTTCTTAACTATAAGTATCTTTAGGATGTTGCTTCTCATGAGGTTCCTTGCTACCCTCTAAAGGGGAGTGGTTCTATGATTTGGTCTACTTTGAAAGTGGGAGCTCAGTTGGTTAAGTGTGCACTTTTTTGGATCTATCACTCGGGATCACAGGCTCTTTTTTGGTGGGATTATTGGGATGGTCACCCACCTATTCTTTCTACTTTTCCTCATCTTCAACCCCTCTGTGATGTTTTTACTGCTAGTGGTTGGGACATCGTTGAGCATTACAAGATTGTTGAGCATTGTGGCTCTGCTATTTCTTTTTGCTGGAAGCACCCTTCTGAGTGGCCTCCTGGGGGCTCTGAGGGGGATAGGTGGGAGCTTGCTCAATTTTTGGCTTCCCAGGCCTGTAATTTGTTGAGGGGACCAGATATTTTAGCTTGGGATGGTTCTGATATGTCTAGGAAGTACTCTGTGTCTATTGGCTATAAGCAATTGGGTTGACAGTTGTTTGGGGATATTGAGGTCCCTTGGTGGAAGTATGTTTGTCATAAGTTGTCTTGGCCCAAGTGCAATTTCTTCATGTGGTTGGTGGCTCAAAACCAGTGTCTTACTTGGGATAATTTATGCAAGCGGGGTTTCTAGGGTCCCTCTTTTTATGTGGTGTCGTGAGGCTGAGGAGTGTGCTTCTCATCTCTTCTTCCAATGTTCCTATGCTCGGGAGATTTGGAATCTTTGGTGGTAGGTGTGGAATATGCCCTATAGGCATGTTTCCTCTTTGGCTAAATTTGTGGATCGGGGGAGTAGGGCCCCTATTTCAACTTCCTTTCTTCAAGCTACTTAAGCAATTGACCCATCCTTCATTATTTGGAATCTTTGGTCGGAGAGGAATCCTCATATTTTTTCAGGATGTGATGATGGGGGCCCCTTGCTTGTGATGGAAAAGATTTCATTCTTTGGGAGAAACGATCATGGCTAAGTGTGATCTGATTGATTCGATTGCTCCTTCTAATGTTGGTTGTTTCAACCGCCTTCATCTTCCTCCTTCGCATCGGCAGCTTATGCACAACAGGTGTAGGCATCCAACACTGAAGGTGAATAGGGAGGGAAGATGGTCTCCTCCTCCTCAAGGCATCCTAAAAATTAACACAGATGGCTCTTCTTGTGGAAACCCTGGTCATGCTAGAATTGGTGGTGTTGGTTGGGATAGTTCTGGGGATGTTCAATTTATTTTCTCTATTTATAAGGGTCTTCATACTAATAATCTTATGGAGGCTCAGGCAATTTTACTGGCTATGGAGCATGGCAGTCAATTGGGGTGGCACAGGATTATATGTGAATCTAATTCCCAGGTTGTGGTGAACTTGCTAAATAGGGGGAGGTTAGATGATGTTAGTTGGCAGCTAGCTTTGATTATTGAACAAATTCTCAATCTTTGTGTTTCTCTTGAGTTTGTTACTTTCACTCATATTCCTAGGGAGTGGAATGGTGTTGTTGATTGTTTGGCTAAATGGGCTTATGATCATATTCATGATTGGATTATGGTTGATTGGGGTCAATTACCCCCAGATTTGTCTCAACAATTGGACCATTTGGTGGAGCTTGATAAGGCTATGTAATGTCTTTTCTCTGTAATTTTATCTTGTTTTAATAAATTTTTACCCCTCTTTTATGTTTAAAACTAGAAAAAGCAATAGTGTCAATCAAAATTTAGAAAGGATTTCTTTTGTTTACTACAAGTTGCAACATACACTATGATGGTTTCAAACAATTAATTGGATCTTCTAAAAGGGATAAAACAATATATTTCATTATAGGCAATTGTGTCTATCTTAAGGGCAATCAAAAGTGTGTAGGATACAAGTCAATCTTCACATGCTTGGTAAGAGGCTTAGATGCACTTGGCTTGTACGGTAAGCTCCTATTAGAAAACACTCACAAATAACTAAGTGTCGTCAACAAAAATTCCACATTTATATATGCCTCCCATGAATCAAATAAGTAAATGTATTCGCTTAGCTAGGATTATGAAGGAATGTGTAAGCTCCTCGAATAGATGTTTACAAAAAAACTATAACACAAGCAGCAATGTTGTAAATACCCAACATTAAAGACTAAATAAATGATTAGTTGAAAAGGATTATACTGACTTTCAGAAGCAAGAGCTTGAAGACTAAGTGCACAACTTTAAGCAAAAAAGGGGTTTAGGGTTTACATCTGCAATAATATAGATTCTTGTAAACATAATAAAACAAAAACCAAGGTGAATTCCAAAAGTGCTAAACCACCACAATGCGTACATAAAATGATTTTAGAAGCACTGCAAAGCAAGGTATGCCAATGCATGATATGTCAACCAAAGTGTCAAATTCTCCCATATCAATTATATCAAATAATTGCACTGTATAAGGCTGACATTGTTGAAGATCCCACATGATTTTAGAACATATACACCTAACATATTCACGCCATCGAATAGATGCATTTTCATGCAAACATTTTACTTCAAAAAAACTACCAAATCACCCAAAAGACTTACGTGTGAATGATTTTAAAAGGGGTTTGTTTTGAAAATAATAAATACAACTCACCCTCTAAACTCTTTTTTATCACCCCGAAGAAGAGAAGAAACCCAATAAACGCCCCAGAAGCTCATCCTATGCTCTTTCCAGTGGCCGTACAAATTTTTTAATCTTCTAGTAAAGCTTTCAATGTTTATTTTAAAGTTGGTTCCAAGAAGATTTTGAAGGTTTTGAGCTCCCATTTACAACTTCCTCCATTTCTACATAGCTTCAAACCCTAATGCACAATACTATGTGAATCTAGGGTTTACAAATTTAAAAATTTATACTTAGAAAACCATATAAACCTAGGATTTGTGGAGTTTAATATGGGTATGTACAGGATCATCATGGAAAAAAAGGCCCTTAAGTGGCAAAAAAATAAAAAAAATCAGAGTTAGGCATCTTGGCATAAAAAAATTATCTATATTATTTCAAAAATATGTAAGAATATAATTTGTAGAAAATTGAATGTAGTTTCTAAACTACTAGGTTTTTTTTAAGAAAAATATCTGGTGAAAATTTCAAATTTCAATGTAGTAGTACTTAAATTTCGGGGAAAATAAGTAGGTGTCTGTCTAACCATCCTAACTACAATAAAATTATAATATTTTTTTTATAATATTTTAGATATAAGTAGAGGACTCATGTCCCAATGTGATGCATATTTTTTTGTAATTTTTTTCCAATTAAATAATTAATTATCATTTTTTTATGACAACTTTTAAAAAATATAAAAAACTTGTATGTCTCACCACCTTAACTTGGTCAAAACTTCATGGAATTGATTTTCATTTTTTTTAATCCTATATTATGCAAAGCATAGAATGTGACACATGTTTCAGATTCAAAAAATGTGATACTGTTTGAAAGCTATAGATGTTTTTCAATTAGCCTATCAATTAAGACTTTAGTCATAATTCAAATAGAAAATGAATAATAATTATTTATAAAAATAAAAGTAAAGCATAATTTATATTGGCAGAAAGCTAAGAGTCTCCTTTAGAAACATTTTTTGTTTCATCAATTTTGGGTGAAAAAAAAAGTCATTAGCCACATACCCTACACATACCTATCATATCACCACTTTTTGGCCCATCATGATCATGCACATACCCATATGGATCAAAAATATTAAAAAAAAAGAACACAAAAAGAATGATTTAGTTGAAAAAAATTTCTATTAGCAATGAGCTAATTCCAGTCCTGTAAGGGTTTTCTTCAAAGGGTAGTTTTTCTTCTTTTTCAAAGATGTATGAGTATTTGCAGGAATTCCCCAAGTAATTTTTATGACAAGGATTTTCCTAGTATGTGTATGCTTTGTCAATTTCTAGGAAACCAAACTCTGGGAAAAGCTTTGCATGTGGTAGAGAGTGCAGTTTCCTAGAAATTGATGAAGCTTTTCCTATGATGGTTTATTATTTGTCTTTTGTTATAGCCTCTATAGGACCTACCATGAATAAAAAAATCTTGTTATACAACTTTTTTTTTATTCCCACGAGGGGAACTACCAATTCCTCCATATAAGAAACACTCTTATGATATGAAAGTGAAACATTAATCACTCACATAGTTATGCCCAGAAATAATTACACTGACAAACATTAAGGGGTGAGATTGATTTAACCGTCTTGCATTGTTTTTAATCATCTCTTGACCATTGATTTCAGTAATTAGTTTTGCATTCTCAAATAGGACATGCCTTTGGTGTAAATATATGTCCATTCTCATTTAGTTTTGGTTCTATCTAAGTGGATAGTTCAATACAATTACATATTAATAAATGATGGTTTATTATTATAAGTTGGGCTCATTCCATAATTGGTCATTCAATTAATTTTACACATTTGTATATATTCAATGTAATTTTATTCACACCTATCCATATTTTTCATATGTTTGATGTATATTATTAATGGAAATCATGAATGGAAAGAAAATTCAAGAGAAAATTACATGAATCACTTCAATTAATTGAGAACCATAAAGATAAAAGATAAACACTCAAATAGAACAATTGCAACTAGCTCACTATAGTAGATTTCAAACAAAGAACATCAACAACTCAAAAAACATAATTTGAGTCCAATTTCAAACAAAGATATTCAACAAATCAATCAAAACATGATTCTTATACCCTTGAGCAAGGAATGCACATTTATCATTTCTATTTCATTAAACAAAATACAAACTACCAACACCACACATTGCAAAGAATAGAAAACATAGTCCACTAGTTTACACAATAGGGAGTAGAGTTGATTGGTTTCAAAGTTTTGTAGGCTCAACACCAAAAAACTAATTCCCAAAAAAACTACCGACTATAATATTTTGGATGCAAATGCTTGGTCTCTATGTAACAACCTATTCAAGAAAGTATTTCACCTTTTCTCTCACTTGGAAAAACCATCATACTCTGCTCTTCTTTTCATAACTGTTTCTCCCTAGCTATAGGGTGCGACCTATTTTCTTTTCCAAAATAATCATATTTTTCCTCGATGACCACTCACACACCAAAAATGGGGTCAAACTTATAATTTATCTTTTCATTCAAATTAAAAACCAAGAAGGCTTGATGGTATCCATGCAAGTAGTACACTTCCCCTCATACGATTACTTGTAACAAGAGATAAGGAAAACCACAAAAGATAGAAAAATCCAAAAACCAATCAAAATTTGCAAAAAAAAATGGTGATGCCCTTGCATCAAGCTCCCTTGGATAAGAAAAAGATCATGAACTATCATTCATGAGGTCATCGATGGAATCAGCATAGGTGGAAATTTTAGGTACAGTTAGCCACCAAGCATCCTCCAAAGGATAAACATGCAACCCCACTAAATACTTAAAATACTCCTTTCCACAAGTCTTCAATAGATGTTGATCCAAGGTGTGTTCAATTTCCAATGGAATGGGTTTGGTTATGTGTCGATATATAGTGGATTTCAACTCCAAATTAGTTATTTCATCCTTTATAGCACCTTGATATGAGTACAAATCTTCCACATTGAAGATTGGTGAAATCCCCATGCCTAGAGGACGGTTGATCTCATAGGCATTAGCTAAAAACTTTTGAAGAACCTTGCATGGACCAAATTTCTTCGTCTTTAGTTTATTGTGTTCACTTGTATGAAATTTTTCTTTCCTAAGATTTTCTAACACAAGATCACCCACCTGAAAATGAACTTCTCTCCACTAATCTTGTCAGCATATTGTTTGTATCGTTGATTTCTCCCTTCAATGTTTAGTTTCAACTACTCCAGAAGGTCATGAATGAATTGAGAAAAATCTTCTCCATATGCACTTATTTTCTCCATGTCACCAATATTTTTGAGTTCCAAGACACCTATAGGATGTATCCCATAAACAACATAAAAGTACTATATCCTGCACTCCAATTTGGAGAGTCATTGTAAGAAAACTCCACTTGTGCTAAAGCCATACCCATATACATTTGCATACATCAATTAGTTTGGCCTAATTATATATAAACAAAATAATCCAAAATAGATTTTGTTGGCACCATACAAGATCCAAAATCATCTTAACACCTAAGTAAAATGTGCAATACTTAATTTATTTTTGCATGGACCCAAAATAGATCCAACTAACATACACAATGTATATTTAATTTTCACAATGCATATCATGTATTAGGTCAGCCAAGAATAGGACCTAATGACAAAGACTTCCAATCATACAAACATTTCCAAAATATGTGCACCTTCTAGATTTGTTATTGCTTCAGTTTCTCATTTCTTTAACATTAGTTAGACTAGCTTTAGAACTGCACCATCAAAACATTCTTCTCAAGAAAATGTGGAATCCCATGCCGGTATGTTGAACTAGAGATATGGCAATGATATACAAAGTTGAACTATGTCATTGATATCGTCTAGTATGATTCACAAAACTTATCAAGATCTTGAATATAGCTATATATGATAGACATAATGATATGATTAGAAGCCCATAGTTATACCTCTTCTTGCAGTGACGTGTAGACCAAAAAAATGACACACTAAACCACATAAAACATTAACAAGAAACACTTAGCCAAATTTATGATAGATCAACATCTTGGTGTTGTTAGGACTATACAAATGACCCCAAAAATTCTTCCCCACAATTTTGACATCTATGAAAACATTGGGCCAGACAAATAAACCTATGTATGTACACTTCATGCTCATGTTGCCAGACTGCATCAATAATGACATACTTCCAAACTTCCAACAATTTCCCCCTTTGTCATTGATGGAAATATGCATGTCAAAAAAAATAAATCCATATCATGAACCAAAACTTATTTCTTCCTAAGCTTAACTCCCTCTTTCAAAATTGACAACTCCCCCTTTCAAATTTAACCTTCACTTTCCAAAAAAAGTTTTCCAATCATCCACAAATCATTAACAAGAAAATATTTTTCCTTCCCATTATGGCTCACATTATCTCTCCCCCTTTGAAATAAATTGAAAAGGTTGTCCAGGGGTCTAGTATTTCTCTGAAGATATTTGTATATATGCATCATCTTTAAAAAAAAAGGTAATTGATCAAAAAGATTAAGATATATCAACCAGAAGATCAAGATCCCTTGAGATTCTTTAGAGTATCCCGCCAAGTAGATTTTCCTTCTTCTCAACTAATTTTTGCATCTACAAGAGTCTTATATAGTATTTCAAGCTTTTTGAGTGAATTTATTCCTTCTTCCATAGTGGTAGGGTTGAGATTTATTTCTAGAATATTTCCAACACTAGTAGCAAGGGCACTAGATATAGGAGTGTGCCTTATTTTTACTAAGTCCCTTAGTGCCACATATTGATTTATTCTCTCTATTCTCTAATTTTGTAAGGTAAAGAAATTATCATGTAGTTGCATGATCTAAGATGATTTATGATTGTTCTTTCCATATGCAAAATTATAAACATATACTTTAGTACTTATTTGAATTTCATTCTAAATCATTTCATCCTTTGTGTTTTGTGTCCAATTAGACCAATTCAGATAATATGATACTAATTCTTGTGCTTCTTCTTCACAAGATTGAACATTCCTTTAATTCGTTTAGGAAATCTATGATGTGCATGTAGTCCTCTCTTCTAACTAATTTTCATTTTTTTCTTTTAGTCTAGAGATATACTCTTTCAATGAATCAACCATACTCCTGAGATTTTCTATGTTATACATTGTTGTATTGATGCTTGCACTCAAGATTACTTCTTGTAGATATTTTATTTCCTCATCCAAATCTTGTGTATATTTTTTCTTTTATCATCATGTTGGGTCACATCAAATTTTCTTTCTTCTTATTATGTAGTCTCTTGCTTGATAGAAAAACTTTTTCTTTTCTTACCTGTTATTCTTGAACAACTGAAGGCTTCAGCCACATACCTATCTTCTAAACCTGATCTATTGGGGTCCTTTAGGATTCATCAAAGAACTTTTGAATATTTAATAGCTTCCTTTTTAGTCACTTCATAATCTAACTCAAAAATCCACACAAGTCTGAGCTCAATTTCTTTTACGTAAGAAAAAATAGTAGATGCAAGGAAATTGATATCTCTGATGAATCTATCCACCACACTCTTTGTTATTCTTATTCTCCTATTCATCCTCATTTGAAATATCCCAAATAATGTTGCAAGAGAATCTTCTTGATCTTTCAATCCACCAAGATTCATCATAAGATTTCTTATTTGATGTGCCATTGGTTCTAAATTTTTCCATTCTACTTTTCCAATTATCGATATCTCCTTCATGAATTAGAGAAGTAAGAAAACTATCAAAGTTCCATACCTGAATGTAGTCTTTTCTAGATCAAATATGAGATTCCCCACTTTTTTTTCAGGTTTTGTATATTCATAAGCCTTTTTTATGCCACTGCATTTAGACATTCCATGGCCCTCTTTTTTTCTTCCATTCGTACTTTTAGTTTGATGATATCTTCATTTTCTTGCTTCAACTATATATTAACTTCCCTATTTCTTTATCTGAACTTGACTTTTTCTCTTAAATTTTGGATGCATTCATTTGCTTCTCCTAGGCTTCCCTTCAAGATTTTGTTCTTGGTTTCAACTCTATCAAGATCTTCAAGAGTAGTCTTCAATTCTTCTTTGTCAAACATGTATTCATCTTCTTCATATTCAATTGCATAAATTTCTTCTCAAGAAACATGACACTTCTTATTTGCCATGTGTTCAAACTTTCAAGATCTACCTCAAGTTGTTAGGAGTTTTTGAAGGAACCAAGCACTAATACGAATTGTTGAACATTTAGAATATTGATCTAGGGGGGTGAATCAATATTCTATAACTTTTTGAACACAACAATTTCAATCACCAAACCATATTAACATAAATAAGGAGTGAAAGCAACAATCATCCACAAAATCACAAAACATGTAAACACTAGGATTTTTATGTGGAAAACCCAAAACGGAAAAAGGCAAGGTGAGGATTAGCTCACAATATATTATATTTGGATATAGTATATTAGTTCCCTTGAAGCTCTAAAGATGAAGTATTGCTCTTCTTAGCAGTCACTCAACAACTCTGCTTTGATTTTGAATTCTTACCACTAAATTTGCATGTACTCATCATCTAACACTATTCACACTTTATTTTTCATTTATTCCCACTGATGTGTCTATCTTCCACACACTTCAATTCCAAAGTATTGCATATATATACCCAAATACATCTACACACATCAATTAGGTCTTCCTAACTAGATGTAAACAAAATAATCCAAAATAGCTTTTGTCAGCACCACACAAGATCCAACATCATCTTCACACCCAAGTAAAACATGCAATACTTAGTTTAGGTTGGCATGGAACCAAAAGAGATCCAATTAACATCCATAATTTATATTTAATCTTCTTAATGCATATCATGTATTAGGTTGTCCAGGAATAAGACCTAATCAAAAATACTTCCAATCATACACACTTCCCAAAATATGCACCTTCAAGATTCGAATTTCTTTAGTTTCTCATTTTGTTGAAATTAGTGAGACAAAATTTAGAACCATATCATCATTAAATTTTTCTCAATAAAATGTGAAATTTAATTTCCCACACTGGTATGCTAAACTAGCGAGATGGCAATGATATACAGAGTTGAACTCTATCATTGGTGTCATCCAATATGCTTCACAAAAATTATGAAGATCTTGAATATAGCTATATATGCCATACATAATGATACTATAGACACGTGAAATTAGCATCGTGCACTCAATTCATATTCATTCAATCATCAAATAAATCAAATTCATTAAATTCAGTCTCCTAAGGTTATCCATTTAAATTAAATAAATAAACTTTGTTTAATTTAAGTCTCACATCCCCCTTTTAATTAAATAAACCAAAATTTATTTAATTAAATCCCAAATTCATACTCCATCCCTTTTGATTTAAATAAAATAAAAGTATTTAAGTCAAATGGGTCAAAAACATCTAACATCGTCTTAAGTACTAATCTAATCCTGATTAATCTAATCTAATCACCCATTGCATCCTCTAACTTTTCCCACTTGCACAAATAAAGCATTTTAATTCATTTATTAAAATCATCATTTTCCCTCAACAAAGCATCTTTTGAAAATATTCCTCAAGTTTGAATTTGAAAGCAAGTTAAATTGTCCCTTCCAACATGGCAATAACTTCCCTCTTACATGTCCCCCACTTGGTATTGAAGTCACTTTTTCTCCCTCCAACAAGCCAAATTTGAATTTGAAAAAGGCCAACCAATCTCATTTATTGGTACATTGACCAAAAATTGCACATTCCTCAACCATTCATAAGGTGACAAGTGGCTCCATCTCATTGGCTAAAACATTCTCCCACATTGCTCTCTTTTGAGCACTCTTTCAACTTGAGAATATATAAGTAGAGGCCTCATTCTTCAACAATCCATCCACAACCTTCATGCAAAGTTACTCTCTTCAATTGAGAGCTAATTTTGTCCATCTTCAAGGGATCTATCATTGAGCTTGGCAAGGATTGGGAAAGGGTCACTTTGCACAAGTGACACCAATCCACTATGGAATAGGTACATGTTATGCTTTTATATGTCTTTTGATCCTTTTTTTTATTTGTTTGTATTTTGGAGCATAATATGTTATTTCATAGGAGTATTTAGCAAATTTTTATGCACTAACATGTGTCATGAAGTTTAATAGGTATGCAGATTTGAGAGATGCTCAAAGATACATATCATTAAAATCACATAGTTATACCTCTTCTTGTACTGAAGTGCAGACCAAAAAATTGATGCACTAAACCACAACACCATCAGCAGAAAAAACTTAGCCAATTTTTTGATAGATCAGCTTTTTGACATAGTTATTACTATACAAATGACACCAAAAATTCTTTCCCACAATGTTGACCTCCATCAGTAGAAAAAACTTAGCCAATTTTTTGATAGACCAGCTTTTCGACATAGTTATTACTATACAAATGACACCAAAAATGCTTTCCCACAATGTTGACCTCAATGAAAACACGGGGCCAGCTAAATCAACCTATGTTTGTACACTTCATGCTCATGTTGCTAGACTGCATCAACAATGATAGACTTCCAAAATTACAATAGGAATAACATCTCCATAATATAACAGAAATGAGAAAAAATAAGCAACACATAAGCATCACATAAAATAGGATTTACATGAAAAACCCCTTGCAAAACAATATCTACCAAGAAGAAAAAGGAACATGTCAAGGTGAAAGATATCATCTATCACTAAAACCTACACCAATATTTACATGAACACCACCATCAAATTCAATTATGAGAGGGTGATGAATTTGATGCTGTAATTAACTTGTTGTGACATGATACAAAATTAGATTCAAAAATAAAAATTTGGATATGGGATATGATTCATACATACACTACTTGGGGCTAAGTAAATTATGAGAACATTTTAAGCCATTTAAGCTACCAATTTACACATAAAATATTTATATAAATTGATCTCCATAATTCCACGAGGTCTTACCAAATATCATCAAAATATCATATAATTCAATCATGAGGGCACACAAAACATGCTCAAAATGTGATAGAATACCATCATGACAGTGCACAAAATGTCGTCAAAATCTCATACAATATGACAGTGGACAAAATGTCATCAAAATCTCATACAATGGCCAATTTATCACCTCTTAGTCTATAAAATATCATTGATACATATAGCCACACCAAAAATATTATCTATGTGTCATGTATAGCCATACAAGATATGTTCATCTATGAATATTGAACACTATTCCTGAAACATTCAAACTCTTTTAGCTCCACTAATTGAACTCTTATCACTACTAATAGTCTATGTCTTGCATCATTCTAATTTTCTATACTCCTCAGTATTTTGTAGGCTAACCTATATATAAAAAATATAAAACTAGATGCTATGGACATGTGCAAAAATATACGGGGCTAAAAAGTGGCCAACCATCTTTAATTTTTTTAAAAGTCATAATGTGAGCATGTTATAACTTGTTGCAGTTAAAATAAAAGAAAGTTGTTCTAATTCTTACATTTTCCTACAAAATGTGGCCTTGAAACCCTCAAGAGAATGCTTGCCTTATTGGAGACCAATTTCTTCATCAAATTGTTGTCTTTTCCAAAATTTCACCACGATGTCGAGGAGGTCAGAGTAAGTTTTGTTTGTTTTTTTTGTGGTTTTTTTTTTAATAAATAGGTAGATATAATATTTTTTTTTATGTAAATTTATTTAATTTACAATAAATGATAATGAACGTCCTAATACTCAAAATCGTACTTCAACCTAAAATACCTGCTAAAGAAAAACCACAACAACAAACACCTCGAACTCAAGAAAATATAATGGGGCTGATTGAAAACAACAAATGCTCCATGAACTCAAGAAAATATAATGGAGGTAATTGAAAACAACAAAAAATAAATTGAGGATATAATTGCAAGGTTGAAAGATCATGTAAGCTCTACCTCAAATAGATCCATGCTTGCTCAATCACTTGAATTGATGTTATCAAATGTACATTCAATTAGCAAGAAAATAACTAGTTGAGAAAATAAGAGAAGAGAGTATAGAAAATTTTATACTGGTAAATTATCCTATAAATAAGTGAAAGATGAAAAATTATAGAATTTGACTTGTGTTCCCTATTCACAAACCCTAAAAAAAATCAACCTTTACACCCTTTAAGAAAGAGTTTTCCTATCCATTAGTACAACCACCAAGGGATAAAGAACCATTTTTGGCAGAGGTGGTAGATCATTTTTGACCATCCACCATGCAACACCAATGAGGTGTGGCAATTTTTTTTAAGGAAACTCTACTGCGAGTTTAGCAAACTATTTTGATATTCGAGAGTTCCAAGGTAGTGGTGGAGGCTCCACACAAAATAGTGTGGGGGCACATCTTGAGCCACAACAACCACTCGGTAAACTAGTATACAATCATGACAAGCACTAGCTAGACAAGTATACAATCATGTGGTTACCCCTTCCATTTTGAAGGAGAGTACTGAGGTCGAGACACTCTAGTCGATTAGTTCCTTAACCCAAAGCATCATATAACATGCTAATTTTGTAGCACAGAGTGAATGAGGCGAGTCTTTGAGCAATAGAGTTCCACCTTCTATTTGTAAGACTTGTGAACACCCTTTGGTTATGACCCCATGAATAGTTAGGGTGCAGGTGCATAGTGTGCATCTGCAACCATGAGACTTAATGAGGCATTCGGCCTTGATGAAATTTCAAGGTTATAGTGTTCATACAGTTTTTAATGGTCCTTCACCTCAGTACATTATGATGTATTTCTGAGATACATAACAAGTAAATAATTATAAATATTACCTATGAATAGCATTGTTATATGAGTGGTATTCTAATATCCAATTTTGGATGTTGAATAGGTTAATCATAGACCCTGTGCCACATAGAGAGCCCAATCGACTTCCTCCCCTAGTTACTTATGTCAATTTTACTCTAGGCTATACTGTGTGACCAATTTTTTTTGTGTAATCAAATATATTTTTTAAGTAAAAAAATTAATAATGTTTTAAAATAGATATATTTAAAATATTTATATTAATTTTATTTTACTTCTAAAATATTTTATTTATTATATGCATAGACGTAAATAAATTATTGTAGTTCAATTTGTGAAAAATTGGACATGATTTCTATCACGAATTTTAATATATAATTAAAAAAAAAATTCTAACTTTATTGTTTACATTATTTTTATTTGAAGAGTTATTTTATTGTGTACATATTCATTATTTTGATAATTCTTTTATTTTTACTTTTAAATTAATTAATTAATTAATTACATCTATTGTAATTATTTATAACTTCAATTTTTACATGTAAATAATATATATAACCTTTGAATAATTTTCCTTCTAATTTTCCATATTCTAACATAAAATACTTCTATAAATTATAACTATCACACTATAAGCTCAACCATATATAAAAAAATGTATTCTTTGAGAAAAAAAGAATTGTATGCTATCAACTTTGTTGTCAAACATATTTCTCAACCACTTATTGTAAGCATGACCTTACTTAGACATAAAATAAAGCACTTAGTAAATAGGTCACAATATTATAGGTTGGAAAACTTTGTATTGTTTGAATGTTCAACATATTGCACTTACTATAAGCATGACATAATTATGGCTTAAAATAAAACACTTAGCAAAGAAGTCTCAAGAGTGTAGTTTAGAAACCTTTGAATTACTTGAGTGTTCAAGATATTTCACTTATTATAAGTATGACCTAATTTGATCATAAAATAAAGCACTAAGTAAAAACGTCACAACAATATAATTTGGAAAACTCCACATTACTTAAATGTTCAACACATTACACTTATTGTAAGCATGACGTAATTTAGACTTAAAATAAAACATTCAGTAAAAAAACACAACAATATAGTTTGAAAAAAATTGCATTGCTTAATGTTCAATATATTGCTCTTATCAATAGTATGACCTAATTCAACCTTAAAATAAATCACTCAATGAAACAGTCACAACAATATAATTTAGAAAACTTCACATTACTAAAATGTTTTCAACGCAGCATGACCTAATTCAACCTTAAAATAAAAGACTGTAAAAAAATCCCTAAGAATATAGTTTCAAAAACTTTGCATTACTTTATGTTCACCATATCATATAAACTAGAGAAAAAGCTTCTCCCAGACTCCTTACATTCGTAAGGAGCAGGCCTCAGTAAATGTAGAAGGAAATCACGACAAAATGGTTCCAAAATCTTTGCTGTACCTGAATGTTCAACCTTTAACAATAAAACAGAGAGAAAGCTCCTCCAAGATTAGGTCTTAAATTATGAAAAGCATGACAAAATAAGTTCTGAAGGTGTCGTAGGACTATCCACAGTACCAAAAGAAAAAAGATTATTGTCTTGAACGAGTAGCATAGTGAGACAGCTAGAGTCATACTTCAAAATACTAAGATTTTGACATGCTTATGTCGCTCCAGATATTGAACATGATAGGAGGTTGACATGCTGCTCCTGCATGAGGCTTACTTTCTGAATCCTCATTCACTTTCTCATGACCAGCTCTCACAAGAACTGAGGACTCCCCTGGAGAGAAGAATGTGGAAGTATACAAAGACAGCATGTTTTCAAAAGCTGGTGGTGCCTTTGAAACAACTGATCCATCAACACTAATCTGCTTTGATTTCACTCCTATGGGCAATGTGCTGCTCATAATGGCTTTCACATCATATCGACTTTTGTCAAAGTTTGTAATGGCACTCTCCTCTGAATTTAATGGAGGCAATGTCATAAGCTTCGGCAGCCTCTTCCTCTGTGTCTGTGAGTTCAAACAAGAATCATTAGCCTTTTCATCTGGTTTGATTATTGGATGCATTAATAATGAAACAACATCTCAATGTATTACATAAACATCTATTGGAAACATTATACTACTAACTGAGATAGAGATGTACTCACTGAATGTTCCCAGATACAAATCCTTGTTCCCTGCAACTCTCCCAATCTTAGCTTGCCACCTTCCATCATTATGATGTCTGCCAAGTCATAAGATGGATTTGAAGAGCTACGTTAGGTGAATTCTGGCATTTATATTAATCAACTTATCAGTGACAAATTAATTTCACCTTTCCATATCAATGTTTAAGATAATATTATAAGTTCATCTAGGTAAACTATTCAATCCAAATCGTGTCACTCCGCGGTAGATTGATGCCCCCCTTGAAAAGTCAGTGCTAGTCCTGCAAAATTGATTAGGGTTTGAGGAAAAAACACATTTACAATCAATAATTGTATATAATCAAATAATCAGTAGCAATATAATGAATTGAAATAATTATTATCACTTTTAAATTTTTCAAACATAAATTGAAAAAAATCCCTAATAATCAAACATTGTGATAAATCCATATGAAGCTGTTTGTGACCTATTACATATTTTGTTACAAATTGAAATAATCTTTATGATAGAGAGTACCCAAGAGAATAATTATGATAGATACTGAAATCTCTCTCCAGATATACAGCCCTATACAAATCTGCATAGATGGTAGGAAACCCAATTGCCTCCTTATAAATTGAACATATGCTTGCTTTGACATGTTCTTCATACTTTTTAACTCCCTCTCATAGTTTTTAAGCTACATTTGATACAGGAAAGCCAAATGTTTGTTTGTTTTTTTGTTTTTGTTTTTATAATTAAGGGGTCGAAGCTGAGGAGGTTGTATTAAAATTAAAAGTATAAGGATTTACAAGATTTGAAGCTTCAACAGAAGATAAAACAAGCAGAATCATGACTTCCATGAGAAGATCAAAATCAGAACATGAAACCTTAAAGCTATCCTGAACAAAGTCTATAACCTTATCATAAAAAGGCAGCTACCACCTATTGCTGAAACTATGATTGAGCAAAGTTTGAGTTTAAAGAAAGGAAGATGACAGTAAAAAACAAACGACAAAACACCAAAGATCATCAAGAGTCCTTATCTTTGCCCTTTTTTCCTCATACATTCTTCCTCTGCTGAACCACACTATGACCAGTAACTAAATGCCCAAATGTAAAAATGGATCTGCCACTGTTGGTTCTGAGAGTAAAACTCTTAGAAAATCATACCGGAAAGTTTGTTAGAGTTAATGGACCCCGAAACTTGAGAGCTTAAGTTCCGGTTGCCTTCTCTTCCTTATCAAACTGGCCTACATTACATCAATGGACAGTTCAATTACAGATCTGGAACTTCACAAGACACTATGAACTCAAATCACTTACTACATGTACAACAAACTAATTAAAAGTATATGCTTACCGAGATATACTGGAGAGTCCAATCATTATCCACAATGGAGGAATCACAATATGACGGTTAAAGTACTCTAATTAATATCCAAGTAAGAATTACCCTAGTTGTTAAATATCTACATTAAAGAAGGAACCTGTTTATATTAATAAAGACAATATAAATATATTTACTGGAGATCTTGTTTCAAAACATGACCCACTTCGTGGATGAAATTTTCACACGTCCTTAAAAGAAGCCCATCAAAGAAATCTCTGAGATTTTGTTTCCAAGCATTGAATCTATAGAAATAACTTTCTGAAGATACCTGATTTTATTAGCTACTGGAGCCCATTTAGGCCTGTAGAAAGAAAAGGGTTTAATTCATAGCTTATTGCAGTATTTATTCATAAAACTAACCTCGTCCACCCTTATGGCTATGGCCGTCTCATTGGCAGCTGTTGTCCCACAGATATGCTTCATATATCCCTGTCCATCTATGCCTGCATTGGGTTCCACATAATATTACTTCAAACTAACATTTTATTTGAATACAATCTCTCTCTCTATATATAAAAGTAAATGCAAGCACACTTAGTAACTCCACGGTAGATTGGACTTCTTCCAGTGCCAGACCGAACGACGGACATGTTTTCTCTATCCATCAATTTTATTTTATTTTTATTTTTGGTAAAGGTGGCTTTGCCAAAAATTATATTAATAAAGAGAAGTATTACATAAATCGGTGAGTTGCCAGATAGAAGCAAAATGCAACTCAAAATTACAAAAATGAGCCAATAAGGCCAATGCAAGAGAAAATAGAGATCAAGCCAGGAGGAAATTCAAAATCCTGGGAAATACATATTGAGAAGAAAGAGAACTATCGTGAGGCCGAAGAGGAATAGCCCGCATACAGACCAGCGCACCAAATCTTCCAAGCTAGTTCAAAATGTTTCCAATCTGAAGTATTGAAGACCTGCAGCAAGATAGCAAGAGACAAAATCCTTGCAACTAGAAAGATCCCATCAGTGAGAAAGAGCAACAAATCAAGATCAAAACCTGAGAAGAAGAAAGAAATTTCTCAAGATGTGCTTCCTTCAGATGAAGCAATATCAGAAGGTGGAGGGAAGTAGGGTTCTTCGTGTGGCTCCACAATAGTATGCTGGATCAAAAGACGAATTGCTTTGAATAGCATATAGATTGGGTCACTTAAAGAATTTCCGTATTGTTGAGATAAGATTCTCAGGCGATTTTTAATTCACTGTTGTTTTCATTTAACAAGCCATAAGACATCGCTGAAAGCAATTTTGAAAGGCGGTAATCAGTGAGAAGGTGCTGCCTGCTAATAATGCCACAAAACTAGACAAGAACCCTGGAAAATATCATAACTTTCCAAAGCCTGTTGAAGTGTGGAAAGTGGGCAGACGTGGGGCAACAAATAAGTGCCTGCTAAAAATTTTACCATCTCCGTATCACCTAATATATCCATCAGATTGGAGACGAATTGGGAGGCCATTTCATATGGCAGAACCATGGTGTGCATATCGAGCCAATCGAAACCCAGAACGATTTGTATTGAATCAAACACTTGCTTGCTTTCAAAGAAGAATGCTCTTCTTAATTTTTCCTCTGTGTAGGGTATATCAATCCTCACTTCATGGATATGGGGAGGCACCAAGACCCTGAATAAATTATCCATTTACAAACCTAGAGCAAGAAACACAATAATCTGTAATTTAGTATTAGAATCCATAGCTTAGTGATTGTCAACTGTACAAATAAATAATAAATAGAATACTGAGATTCAAGCTAAACTTAAAGCTCATTAAAAGAGCTAAAATTATAAATGATATAAATACCAAGTATATCTTCCATTCCCATTTCTAATATTATTATCATTAAAGGAAGCCAAATCAGAATAAAGGGCAGGGTAAGAGAGCGAAAAAACTGAATGGTGAAGTACTAACAATCTTTCAATGAAGACTATTGCTTAGCTTTCACGATATGATTATTTTTACAACGAACTTTCTTTTATGGCAAGTTTACAGGATCTTTAACCATGGTGGTCCCAAAGAGAAGATATATCTCATCCTAATGCAAATTAGATTAGATGAGATCTGATTTTTATTAAGGATAAAAACCAGGTTTTCGGGGGGCTCTGAAACTTGTTACAGTGGAACAACAAGCACAAGAACAGGAGGCACACCACAGTGAAACAAGAATGGTCTAAGCCACTCAAAGGAAGTTCCACACAAGATATGAAACATACAGATCTGATAGAGATAAAACAGCAGCAGCTAGACTGTGAAAAAACAGAACAAACATAAGAACAAGAAATAAAAATCTTTGTATTATTGTGTAAGGTTTTTTCCATTAAAGATTTAGATCACACTTAATGAGTAATCATCATCTTTGGTAAATTACTGAGTGCAATCTGACATTGATAAAAAAAAAATACAGAGTTATTTCTAAAATAAAAAAATCATATCTATAAAGAACAATGAATAAAAATAAAACAATAATAAAGAACAGATTCAATCAAATCTATAATAAAATCATGGTGTTTAGCAAAAAAAAAATTATATAAATCAATAGTTAATAGAATTTCGTAACTTTCATCTTGCAAAAGAGTCCTCAGACTGTAGGCGGCTCACCTCCTGAGTTCTTATATACTATGTAACACCCAAAACAACAGAAAAATGTATTCATTGATGAAATTTCATTCTTTCGAAATATAATAATAAAAAATAAAGATAGTTTTTAAAAAACTATAGCTAAATCTATATGAAAGACTACATAAGAAAATCCATTACCACGAATAAAATTATACTTTAAAAATAATATTCTTAATAATATTCTTAAGGTTGGTGACTTAGTACCTTAAAAATAGTAATGTTTGGCTACAACTCTTTAGAAAGTAAAAAAAGGTCTATTGATCTAAGGTTATCAACCTTTTCAGAAAGACTTTCCTCTCTGTCTCTTCAAAACAATCAAAATGCAATGCCTTCTTAGACACAATACCTTCTTTATAATAGTAGAGATCTATTATAAGGTTGCACATATATAAAGGCATATCCCCAAAATTAGATATATTATTGAGACTGAATTACAGAATATTGATCATTTAGGTGGGGAGAGATTACTACTTTCATGATGAGTTACCTATTATTAAAAACATAGTCAAATATTTGTGTAAATTTCTATACTTAAAACATTTTTTTAGAATTTCAGATTACTATTAATCAATATTTTCTTTATCTAGACGTGGTTGTGGGTAATTTAACACTCGATAGGCAAAACTCGGTAGCAGTTTGGCTGATGTCCGATAGGCGCATAAAGCCGGGAAGAGCATGTGATGCCAATTGGATTTATGCTTATCTACTATCTGTTAGAGCATAGTTTTTAGGATTTTATTGATCACCTCTGAAGGCCAGAGGCAGAGGAGAAATAATTTTCACACACAGTAAAAATTAAAACATAAAATATTATTTTCAACACACAGAGCTGCTGCTCGTAATTTTCTGTTTGCTCACATTCACCTTCTTCTCATTCTCATTCACTTGTCAAAAAAATAAAATTACAATTACAAAATATATACAGCAGGTAAAAAGTCACGTGAAAAAATTTCACGGATGAGAGGGAAAGAAATTACAATTTTTCAAATTCACCTAACTAATTTTTCCCCCGTCAAAATGCATTTAATACAATGTCTGTTTCATAATATTCAAACTTAAATATTAATTCCCTGGCGGTAATATTCAAACTTAACATAATTTCAAGCAGGCAAGCTCCATACCTCGCTGTCAAGCATGGTTAAAACTCATTGCGACATTAAGGGTACCGTTAGTTGACGTCTCGGTGAAATCAAGCAGAACACCGGGCGGTTAAAGTAAAACAAACTTCTACGAAGTCTCCCGTGATATCGCGATGAATATTTTATTGATTGCGATATAGCGGGCATTGGCTGAAGGTACGACAGGCGGTTGATATAAAACAAAAACTTTACCGAAGACTCCTGCGGTATCGCAATGACTAATTTATTGATTGCGATATAGCGGGCAGTGGTTGGCGGGGACGGCGACTGTTAGGGTTAATATTCCAACACTCCCCCTTAAGCATAACTGCACTGTCCACCATGCCCAATCTGTTCCTCTAAAAAATAAAATTATCTCTTCCCAGCGGCTCTGTAAAAATGTCTGCACTTTGTTCTTCTGATCTGCAAAACTCTAAAAATATTTCACCATTGTTAATTAATTCTCTGATAAAATGATACCTAGTATCAATATGTTTGCTTCTTTTATGAAAGACTGGATTTTTCGAAAGAGCAATGGCTGAATTGTTATCACAGTAAATTTTTGTTGCCTCCAATTGTTCATTTTGCAATTCTTTCAAAATTCTTCTCATCCAGACTGCTTGACATGCTGCACTAGTGGCTGCTACATACTCTGCTTCGGCTGATGAAAGACAAACAATTGGCTGCTTCTTTGAAGACCATGAGACAACTCATTCCAAAATTAAATACATAACTGTATCGTTTTTCTATCATCACTGCTACAAAGATGTTTCATCGCCCTGTATCCTATGAGTTTGAACTTGTCTGAACTTGAATATTTAATACCAAAATTTCTTGTTCCACTTACATACCTTAAAATTCTTTTCCCTACTTTCCAATGGGTGTCTTTTGGTGTTTCCATAAACCTTGAAATCAAACTTACTCCATACATAATGTCTGGCCTTGTGGCTGTGAGATACATGAGACTTCCAACAAGCCTCTTAAACAAAGTTGGATCAACATTAGACCCTCTATCATCCTTGCTTAGTTTCAGACCTGTCACTGTAGGTGTTGGTGCTGGTTTGCACTTCATCATATTAAACCTCTTCAAAATGTCATTTGCATATTTTGACTGTGAAATAAAAATACCACTTTCATTTTGATTCACTTCAATGCCTAAAAAATACTTCATCAGACCTAAGTCTGTCATTTCAAATTCTTTCTTCATGTCTGCCTTGAACAGATCAATTGACAAATTGCCAGTGAAAATTAAATCATCCACATATAAGCATACTATTAGTATTTCACCTTTCTATTCATTTTTGTATACGCGGTGGGCTCACTGCTACATCTATTAAATCCATTCATCAAAGATAACTGCTCTTATTCCATTGCATCAAGCTCTCTGCCTGGTTTTAATCCATACAAAGGCCTTTTCAATTTGTAAACTTGTCTCTTGACCTGCACTTCATACCTGTGTGGTTGATCTTATTACAAACTTCTTCTTCTAAATAACCATTTAAAAAAGCTGACTTCACATCCATTTGAGATATAGACCACTTATTCTGAGCTGCTAATGCTAAAATCATCCTTATAGTATCTAATCGTGCTACAGGTGCAAATGTTTCATTGTAATCAATTCCAGGCTGTTGTGAATAGCCCTTTACAACCAATCTTGCTTTAAGCTTCTGAACTTCATCTTTTTCATTCAATTTGGTTTTATAAACCCATTTCACTCTAATGACATCTTTATCTTTTGGAAGACTGACAAGATCCCATGTCTGATTATTTTCAATTGATTCAATCTTTTCATCCATAGTATTCTACCCATTTATCATCTTTTGGATCAGATCTTCAAAAATGAACTGGATCTTCTATTTGAGAATAAAATGCACAAAGAGAAATCTGATCTGAATTATTCTCACCTTCATTTTGCTCATATATATCTCTTATGCTTCTGATTTTCTGTCTTCTCAGACTTGCCAAAGTAGGATTTGACATATCACTTGAACTTGTGGAATGTGGACCCGATGATCCTGCTGTAGATGGTGTTTGTTGTCCTCTTATTGGACTGCTTCCTTGAATGCATGAGGCTGTTCTTACAGTTGATACTGGTGTCACTTGTAGACTACTTTGCTGAGCTTGAATGGGAGTGGTAGGAGTCACAGTAGCTGGAACATTTGTTGATGCTGAACCTTCATTCTCCTCTTGAGGTATACTTGCTGAAATATTGACTGTCTTCTCTATACTTCCATCCCATGCTTCATCTTCTACAAATTGTACATCTCTGCTGATTATAACTTTCTTTGTTGTTGGATTATAAAGCTTATAAGCTTTGGATTCTTCACTGTATCCAACAAATATACATTTTTCTCCTTTGTTATCTAGCTTCCTTCTCAATTCATCAGGCACATGTGCATATGCTACACATCCAAATACTCTCATGTGAGTAACACTGTGTTTTCTTCCTGTCCATGCTTCTTCAGGTACTATATTCATAACACTTTTTGTTGGACACCTATTCATAATATAGGCTGCACAAGAAATTGCTTCTGCCCAATATTCATTTGATAAATGTTTGGCTTTCAACATGCTTCTAGCCATTTCCATGATTGTTCTGTTTTTCCTTTCAGCTACTCTATTTTGCTGAGGTGTGTATCTAGTTGTGAATTGCTTGTGAATCACATCCTTGCAAAAATTAAAATTCTCTTGAAATATATTCACTCAATTTATCTCGTTTCAACATCTAATATAATAAATCACTCTATTTTTTCAACCAAATTCTTGAACTCAACAAAATGTGACCAAACACTTCATTTTCCTAGAAAATAAACCGTAGTGTTTTTCTTGGACAATCATCAATGAATGTCAGAAAATAAAACCACCTATTGAAGGTGTTTCTGTAGGGTCCAATACTAAAATCTGAATGTATAATTTCCAAAGGGGCTTTTGCTCTAGTTGACTTTCCTGCAGGAAATGATTCTCTATGTTGTTTTCCTAAAATGCATCCTTCACATACCCTTTCTGGTTTTTCTATTAAAGGTAGTCCCTTGACCATGCCTTTCCTATGAAGTAAATTTAAACCTCCAAAGTTGAGATGACCAAATCTCAAAGCTATAAACCAGCTTAATTCTTTTTTTTATCCTCACTTTGAAAGATTGTCTCCACTATCACAGTTTCTTCTCTAAATTCACCAGAATTCATTAAGCAAGTTGTGCTTGAGCATAATTTATATTCAAATCCGCCTATCTTTAAGGGAACATTCTGTTGTTTGTCATTGACTTTGGTTGGTTGCTTGGGTATTTGTCTAAAATTGTGCTTGACCATTCTTGAAGGTTACTCTATACCCTTTTGGTTCAGTTGCCTACACTCATTAAGTTATGTTTCTGCAGGCACAAAATACACATCTCAAATATACTTTTTCTCCCCGTTTAGTTAGAATATTGACATCTCCTTTTCCTTGACTGACACTTTGTTGTCATTACCCAATGTAACATCGACTTTACATTCTCATTTAAACTTGAAAACATTTCTAGATTCCCTGTCTATATGATTGCTACAGCCTGAATCTAAAAACCATACATCTTTTTCATTTGCTTGAGCAACATTACAAGCTAAAAACATTGTTCTCTTATCTGAATCATGATTTTGACCTTCTCTTGAAAAATTTCATTTTGTCTATTATTATCATACTGCTTCTTTCTACACTCATTCATATAATGCCCATATTTTTTACAGTAGTGACATTGGACTTGAGATTTATCATACCTTTGATTTTGTGACTGATTCTGTGTTGGGTTTTGGCTTGAGCCTTGATTGCTGCATCTTCCACTTGAGCTTGATAAACTGTATCTTTCACCTCTGTAAGAGTTTCTTCCTCTTCCTCTTGATCTACCTCTGCCTCTTCCTTGACTGACTGAAGCCTGAGTTTTGAAAGCATGCTCCAGTGATGTATCTGCTGACCTTTTCAGCCTTTGTTCATGAGAAATTAGAGATGCATACAGCTCATCAACTGAGAACTGTGAGAGATCCTTTGTCTCCTCTATAGCAACTACAACCGGTAGAAATTTTGTGGGCAAACTCCTTAAAACCTTTTCAACAACTCTGGTATCTTCCAGATTCTCTCCATGAGACCTAATTTGATTAACCACCCCAATGACTTGGGTGTAGAATGAATCTACAGATTCATTGTCCTTCATACATATTGTTTCAAAATCTCTTCTCAGCATTTGTAGCTTTGCTATTTTAACTTTTGCCATGCCTTGATAGGCTGTCTGAAGTATGTCCCATGCTTGTTTGGACTTTGTTGCTGCTGAAATCCTTGGAAAAATGCTCTCATGTACAGCTTGAAACAGATAAAATAAAGCCTTTGAATCTTTCTTCCTTGTGTCTTTTAATAAGTCTTTCTCTGCTTGTGTTAAAGCATTGTATGCTACTGCATCTGCTGGTTCTGCAAATCCATTCTCTACTAAATCCCATATATCTTGTGAGCTAAATAGTGCTTTCATGGTAATTGACCAGTACTCATAATTCTTCCCATTAAACTGTGGAATTTGTGGGTTTGTCAAGCTTGTGCTTGCTGCCATTTTTGAAATTTACCCAGATAATCTACTTTGCTCTGATACTCGAACTTGCTTTGATACTCGAACTTGCTCTGATACCACGTGAAGGCCAGAGGCAGAGGAGAAATAATTTTCACACACAGTAAAAATTAAAACATAAAATATTATTTTCAACACACAGAGCTGCTGCTCGTAATTTTCTGTTTGCTCACATTCACCTTCTTCTCATTCTCATTCACTTGTCAAAAAAATAAAATTACAATTACAAAATATATACAGCAGGTAAAAAGTCACGTGAAAAAATTTCACGGATGAGAGGGAAAGAAATTACAATTTTTCAAATTCACCTAACTAATTTTTCCCCATCAAAATGCATTTAATACAATGTCCGTTTCATAATATTCAAACTTAAATATTAATTCCCTGGCGGTGGCGGCTTTCTCCATAGTTCCCCGCGGTATCGCGATGGTTAAAAACTTGATTGCGATATTGCGGGCAGCGGTTAGTTGACGGCCCGGTAAACTGCGGTAAACACCTGGCGGTTAAAAGTAAAACAAACTTCTACGAAGTCTCCCGTGATATCGCGATGAATATTTTATTGATTGCGATATAGCGGGGCATTGGCTGAAGGTACGGCAGGCGGTTGATATAAAACAAAAACTTTACCGAAGACTCCCGCTCGCAATGACTAATTTATTGATTGCGATATAGCGGGCAGTGGGCGACAGTTAGGGTTAATATTCCAACAGCCTCAACGTCGGCCATTCCCCTGCGGATAGTACGAGGATGAATACTAGTGCTCTTTTTATCATTTAATCCTCTTTTTTAAAATAAAATTCAACTTCTATGGAAAGCATTTTAATAATTTTAATAACCTTTTTCTAATATTATTATTAATATATATATTTTTATTTAAAATATATTTAATAATAAATAGTTATAATATTATTTTAACTAAATTTTAAATTTTTTATTTTATTAATTATTATTTTATAATTTAAAATATAAAATATTGGAATAGCAAAACTTAAATCAATTAAATAAAAAAAATAAAAGATAAAAAAGATAAAATTAAATAATATATTTTTTGGTGGTGTTCTTAGACATAAAAATTGATTTATGATAAATTGCTTTTGATTGGAACAATTTGTAGTGATTAACATCTTTTAACTTAAAATTTAGGTATAAAAGAAAGAAGTTATCAATTATATCAATAAATAAATATATATTAGTTGTCTCATTGTATTTTTTTGTATTAATAATAAGTGGAGAACTGGATACAACGAACAGTTCAAAAGGCTGGCCTTAACCAGCATTTATGAGGTATATACAGATTTTAACCAACAATGTATACAGACCAGCATAATGAGTTTCCAGACATAACAAAAAGTGTAGAGTATATTAAGCAGATAGGGTGTCAAATGTTGCCATTTGAGACCCTCCACCACTGTTGTCTTCCACTACAGATTGAATGTCATTTTCATCAGCCCTATCACGGTGAGGTCTGTTGTGCCATATAGGGCTCCCCACTGTGATATTGAGTTCTCTTTTAAGCTCCTGAAGTGCCCTTAGGAAGATTTCTTGCTCTGGACCATTCAGGTGACATGCATGTATAACAAACCCATAAAAGTATCTGCTTACCGAGATATACTGGAGATTCCAGTCATTATCCAGAATTCATGATCACAATAAGACAGTTAAATTACTCTAAAATTAGTATCCAAATGAGAATAAACCTATTTGTTCAATATCTTTATAAAAAAGAAAGCTTGTTTGTAACCTTAAATGTAAACAATAAATTGGAGACCTTATTTCTACACATAACACCTGGTTATGAGATTTTTGCAAATCCAAAAAACACAATAAATGAAATTTCACTATTAAAACAACCATATAAACTTACCGGATTTTGATAGGCATTTTGACATGTAGAAATAAAGCTTTTCAATTTATAACTAATTGCAATATAGATTCATAAAACTAACCTTGTTTACGCTTGCGGTTGCTAGTCTCTTTGCTTTTATCCCAAAGATGGACTTCACATCTCCCTGTCCATTTATATATACCAAATAAAGAGCTAGTTTAAAGTAACACTATGTGGACTCAATGCAGGCATAGATGGACAGGGAGATATGAAGCGTATCTTTGGGAGTATATATATATAGATATATGTAAAAGAGAGAAAATATATGTATGAACAAACTTGGTAACTCCACGGTATGAACTTCTGTGGCCAAACCAGTTGGAGGGCGTGTTAATTAGATCCATCAAGCTCTTCCGGTAATATTCTGCAAATGGATACGAATTTAACATTAGAATCCACAGTTTAGTGACTGACACTAATTCGGTACATGCCAATTGTAAATATAATACTGAGATTATATCTTCTGTTTCCTTCACTGTGATGATTATTTTATTTTTGTTACAAAGGAAAACAAAATCACAATACAGGTGCATCGCTTAGGCCTTATGATGTGAAAAATGTTAAAAACCTTTTTTATGGTTCCTAAATATGAAAATAAATTGAAGTCTCTCAGCCTTGGAGGAATAGGAAAATTAGATCTAGAAATTTTATTACTCAGATCTGAATAACTGGTATTTCTATTTAATGGTTACCATCTATTACAATAGATTTATTTGACTATAATCATAAAACAATCTCTCAACATATTTTGATATTGTTCAATGTCTTAAAAATTATATTTGGGTATTACTTACAAGAGTATATAAATATTATCTTCAATATATGAAATAAGGAAAACTCTGCAATAAATACGCATCAATATGTGAAATGGGTCAAGCTTTAAATGCAAAATATGTTGACAATTACAAGAGTATTTTTCAGACAAAATATGAATATTATCTTCAATATATGAAATAAGACAAACTCTACAATAAATACACATCAATATGTGAAATGGGTCAAGCTTTAAATGAAAAATATGTTGACATTAACATCTGAAATCTCGCCTAGTTCCTTATCTTCAACATATGAAATTAGGAAAACTCTGCAATATATAAGCATCAATATGTGAAATGGGTTAAGCTTTAAATACAAAATAGGTTATTAACATCTGAAATCTGGGCTTACTCTTTGGGGAAAAATCTGCAGTAAAAGTGTTGTTGGAGTAATACTATGATGGGTGACCTCTTGAGAAGGCCCAATGCTTCACCTCTATGAGCATCACCTAGATGCAATGAGTGCTAAGTAGACCATTCATTATCATGAGAGATGGGTTCTTGTGAATCACTACTAATGAAACATGAGTCAATGAATTTGACTGGAAAACTATACATTAATTCCAGATAGCAATATCACAATATGAAATCTGACCTAGTAACTCATCAATATGTAAAAATAGAAATAATATTGAAAATAATATAAATGAGATTTGAAATATCTAGTAAAGAAAATTAAGACCATCATAAATAATATATGAGATAATGCAATGCGGGTAGGACAATGATTCAATATTAGTATATGAAAGTAGGAAAATCATTATATATGAATATATGTAGACAATGTAAAAAGGCAATGATAAAATACAAAAAAAAATAATAATGAATAAATGGGCTTTACTATATTGACATAATAAGCAAAAGATTATGTGAAGCTTCTAGCATACAATTATTTTTTGGATCCAATAAAATAGATGGGATTATGCAATTCAAATAGTTCAGAGATCTAAAACTAAATCTATTCCAATCACATTATTGAAACAATACTTTAAAAAAACTTTTTAAAAAGGATTTGTAGATTTAGTACCTTTCAAACCAACGATGTTTTAGAACAACTCTTTAGAAAAAAAATCTCACTCAAATCCCTATCAAATCTAGGTTAATCAGTCTCTTTTCTCTCCATCTCTTTAAAACAATCAAAAAGCAATGTGTTTAGGGTAGATTGTAGTAGAGATTATATACAAATCTAGATGTATAATCCTCAAAATCATGTTATGTTATTGGAAATATGTGAAATAATGACACGTGATTGATGTAGGTAAAATGTGTAGGTGGATTTTTACAAGATAACAATTCATCACATTATAACTTACTAGCACTTGCATCTAAAAGACTCCAAGGATTATTCTGATAGATTTTCTCCACTAAGATAAATCTAAATTTGGAGGATTTTACTATTAAATGGCAGTTGATTTACCAACAGCTGAAACTTGTTAACCTATAAACTAATTACTAAATGTTAGTAAAATATTTACATAAATTCCAATATATAACAGAGTAAATATTTAAAATATGACGAGGGAGCAAACCCGAGACACAGAATAACACTCACAAAATAAGAATAATATTTTATTAAAAAATATGGAAGTCTTACATGCAAATTACAGACTTACAGAAAATTACCCAAATTCCCAAAAAGTCCCTCAAAAATCATAAATTAGCCCATAAATAGACCCCTTTTGGTTTGGAACCAAAAAAAAATATGAGATAAGATTTTTGGCGGTTTGGCGCCAAAATTACAATTTGGAATTCAAAAACTAAGTCCTAATTCAAAAATTGGCAATTTTCCAAAAATTGGCCAACATCTGGAAGCCATAATTTTTGATCTAGGACTCTGTTTTTCGAACCGTTGGAAAGGTCTTGGAGTGAAGAATGTGCTAAAAATCCGCTCTGCTAGTTCCAACGATTTCTAGACCCGTACGGGACCATTTAGTGTCTCAAACTGGACTCAGAAGGTTTTTAGCATGAATGATCTTGACCTGATTCTTTTGCCAAAGTGCTTATTTTTCCATCATGAACCTTCACATAAATTTCTATCTTCCTACGCCTTAAAATTCCCACTTGCTAAAAATAGCAGTTGAGCAGAAAAAGCAGAAAAACAACTCTAAAAGTTGGAAACTCTTATTCAATGAAAAGGGTATCCAGAAATGCAAAAACATCTACAAAAAGCAAACAAAATGAACATAAATGGAAAGAATCTTTTTGGGTGATGCAAGATTGCCCTCACACCACTGGATGCTCCTACATCAGACACCCAGGGTAATTTGAGAAGTGACCCTGTCACGTCTCAGATGGTTGAGGAAAACCCAAACGATCAACCTCTGCCTTAGGCAACCGGGATGAATTTTCCATAGGCCTTTCTCTCCACTTCACCAAATATTCTTTATACTGCCTATTTCTAGTACTCCTTCCCACATGGCTATCCAGGATTTCTTCAATCTCCTCCTTCTCTGAAGTAGGTGCTGGAATGCCACACTGTTCCATTGTTGGTACTTCCTTTGCGCCACCTTCATGATACTCTGTCAAATCTAAAATATTGAACACAAGGGAAATGTTGATTCCATCTGGCAACTCTACCTCATATGCATTCCCTGATTCATGCCTCTTCATAATTTTACAGGGACCAAACTTCTTCATCTTCAATTTGTTATAGGTTCCCACTGGAAACCTTTCTTTCCTCAAGTGGACCATCACTTCATCACCAATCTGAAACTCCTTATACCTCCTCTTCTAATCTGCTTTAGCCTTATACTGCATATTCATCTTGTTAATATGTTCTCTTACCTTCTCATGTATATTCTTGATGTGCTCTACAAAGTCATCAGCTTCAGCACTAGTCTTCTTCTCTTGGTCCATCTTCCTCAATTCTGGAGCGGTCCTAGGACTACCTCTATACACAATCTGGAATGGTGATCTACCAGTGCTTTTGTTGACAGAATTGTTGTAAGAAAATTTTGCCCGGGGTAAGATCAAGTCCCATCCCTTGGGTTTATCTCCTACCAAGCATCTCAATAGGTTACCTAGACTTCTATTCGCAACCTCAGTCTGCCCATCAGTCTGTGGATGGTATGTAGAACTAAACTTCAACTCTATTTTCAACTTCTTCCACAAGGTCCTCCAAAAGTATCCAACAAATTTTGTGTCATGATCTGAGACTATACTCTTTGGCAGACCATGTAGCTTCACCACCTCTTTGAAGAACAAGTCAGCAATGTGGACTGCATCATGGGTCTTCTAACATGGGATGAAATGTGCCATCTTCAAAAACCTGTCAACTACCACAAATACTGAATCATTCCCTCTTTGTGTCCTTGGCAAACCAAGAACAAAGTCCATACTTATATCCTCCCATGGCCTCTCTGGTACAGGTAAGGGCTGATACAACCCAATATTTTGTCTCACTCCTTTAGCCATCTGGCATACCCTGCAACTCTGCACAAACTTCTTCACATCTTGTGATAACTGAGGCCAATAATAATGCTCACTGATAATGGCAATGGTCTTATCCAGACCAAAATGTCCTGCCATTCCTCCACTGTGCTTCTCCTTTATCAGGTTATCCCTCATGGAACTCCTTGGAATACACAATTGACTTCCCTTAAACAACATGCCATCCTGGATTATGAAATTCAGCCACTTCGTCCTATCAAGTGTAACAGGCTCCTTGCAAGCCTTCCAAGCTTATGCAAAATCAGGATCTTCAGGATACAATGTTTTGAGTTCATTGAACGCAACCACTTCAATCTGCATCTCTGTCAACAATGTTTGCCTCCTACTTAAGGCATCTGCAACCCTATTTGACTTGCCACTCCTATGCTTTAAAACAAAGGTATAACTTTGCAAAAATTCTACCCATTTCATATGCCTCTGATTTAATTTTCCCTGACTACTCAGATACTATAATGCTTGATGATCAGTAAACAAAATAAATTCCTTCGGTAACAAATAATGTCTCCATTTCTTTAGTGCTTGAACTATTGCATAAAATTCCTAATCATATACAGAGTACTTTCTCTTTGCATCATTTAACTTTTCACTGAAATAGGCAATGGGCTTACCTTCTTGGCTCATCACTGCTCGAATGGCACAACCACTGGCATCACAATCCACCTGAAACACCTTATTGAAATCTGGGAGGGCTAAAACCTGTTGCTCTGTCACCTTCTGCTTCAACAGATCAAAACTCTTTGCTGCTGCAGTGCTCCACTTAAACTCTTTTCTATCCCCTCTCATTGTTTCAGTCAGGGGTGCACAAATACTACTGAAGTTTCTAATGAACTTTCTATAAAAACTAGCCAAACCATGGAAAGATCTCACCTCAGTAGCAATTCTTGGGGTAGGCCATTCTAGAATAGCCTTCACCTTCTTTGGGTCTATCTTCAGACCCTCTGCTGAGACAACAAACCCCAAGTACACTAACTCTTTTTTAACAAAGCTACACTTTTTCAAATTTATCAACAGTTTCTCCTCTCTCAACTTCTCAAAAACCCTAAGAAAATGCATTAAATGCTCATCCACATTCTTACTGAAAATCAAAATATCATCTAAATACACAATGACAAAACTTCCCAGAAACTCTTTCAGTACCTCATTCATGAGCCGCATGAATGTGCTCGGTGCATTGGTTAGCCCAAAAGGCATGACTAACCACTCATACAAGCCCTCTTTGGTCTTCAAGGAAATCTTCCATTAATCTCCCTCACAAATCTGGATCTAGTGATATCCACTTTTTAGATCTATCTTTGTGAAGTACTGAGCTCCACTCAAACAGTCCATTAGGTCATCCATCCTTGGCAAGGGAAATTTGTACTTGATTGTTATCTTATTTATGGCTCAGGAGTCTGTACACATCCTCCATTCCCCATCCTTCTTTGGTGCTAGTACTGCACGTACTACACATGGGCTCAGACTCTCTCGAATCAAACCCTTTCTCAACAAATCCTGAACTTGTCTGTTTAACTCCTCATTTTCTGTAGGAGTCATTCTATGCGCTGCCTTATTTGGAAAACTAGCTCCAGGGATCAAGTCAATCTGATGACTGATCTTTCTCATTGGTGGTAAACCCTCAGGTACATTATTAGAAATAATCTCTTGAAACTCATCCAATAGTCTAGAAACTTCTACTGGTACCTTCTCACTACCTTCCTTATCCATTCTAGGAATCAATGCATAACACATACGCTCATGCTTCATGCCTTCTAAAAATTTCCTTCCATCAACAAAACAAATTCTAGCGCTACTGCATACCTTTTCTTTGTCCTTCTTCAGGGATTTCAATTATGGAAGACTCCATCCTTCATCAAGGAATAAGTGTTTGCATGGCCATCATGTACATCACGCCTATCGAACTATCACGGCCTCCCCAACAACATGTGACATGCATCCATGGGGATGATATCACAGAGTACCTCATCACGATAGCTTCCGATCTTGAACTTCACTAGGCACTGCTCATTGACCAGAACTTTGTGGTCTTTTTGCAACCAGGCAATCTGATATGGATGTGGATGCCCTTCCCTTTTCAGCTTCAACTTCGTAACCATCTCTTCTGACACCAGATTATCGGTGCTCCCATTGTCAATAATGACCTCACAACATTTTTCTTCACACTTGCACCTTGTGTGGAACAGATTCTTCCTTTGTTCTAGCTCCTTCTCTTCAGTCACCAGGGCTCTTCTAACCACTAGGGCTTTTCCCCTTTCAGCATCATCTGAATGCTCACATTGAGCCTCCTCATCTACATGTGCAACCCTTCCACGACCTTCTAGCCTTCTGTCTGTCCTTCCTAGGTGTTGTGGACATTCATAGGCTCGATGCCACACTGGAAACAAGTTCCTCTGAAACCACCTCTTCCAGGCCCTGGCCCAGATCTTTCTCATCCTCTACCTCTTTGATCACCACTATTTTGATCATGAGGGCGGTAGAAGTTTTCATTCTTCTAGCATCGACTGGTACCTACCTCTTCATTTTTCCTTTCATCCTCATTTCGGCTCCCAGAAGATCTTCCACTACCTCTTCCGCTTTGACCTCCTCGACCTTTTTGCTTGTTGTCAAATCTTTTGTTCAGCTTCTCCTTAATTTTCAGAGAAAACTGGTATGCATCCTCAATGGTGGTCATTTTGACTAGGCTTAGCTCCTCTTGAATGCTCGATCGTAACCCATTAAGATAACGGGCTACCTTCTCCTTGTTGGCCTCTGTATGGCCTGTTCTGATGATCATCTTGTGAAAATATTCTGTGTATTCTTTCACAGATTTACTTCCTTGGCTCAACCCTTGCAATTTCTTCAGCAGATCTAACTCATAGTCCACTGGTATGAACTGCTTCTTCAGTTTCTCCACCATGCGATCCCAACTGCTGATCTTTCCTTTTCCTCTCCGATTTCTCTCCAACTGGACCTCTTTCCACCAAATATTGGCATGGCCCTTCAGCTTCATTTTTGCAAACTTAACCCGATTTGGGTCCTCTACTTCTTCATACTCAAAATATTCTTCTAGCTCATTGATCCAGTCGATCAACTCTTCCGGGTTCAGACTTCCAGAATAACCGGGGACTTCTATTCTGGGTCTTTTTTTGATCTTCGAAATGGCCCTAATCAGCCGCATTTGATCTCGATCAATATCTTCTTCTTCCTCTTCTATGTCTGTATCTTCCACCTCTTCTTCATCCTCTCTTTCTCCTCTCCTTCCCGGGTCTAACCCTCTTCTCATTTGTTCCTGCAATGCATCAATTTGTCTCTGGAGGGCTTTGAAACCCTCAGCTGTCAATGGATCTCTTCCACGAGCATTTATGCCACCTCTACCACCTCTGGCACCACCACGTGTACCAGGAATCACTCTTGGAGGCATCTTGAAGATCTTGAACCCACAACCATGGTCCTAGTGCAAATTGCCTCACGATTCATGATCTATTCACACGCTCAAGAAAACCCACTCTAATACCACCTGACGAGGGAGCAAACCCGAGACATAGAATAACACTCACAAAATATAGAATAATATTTTATTCAAAAATATGGAACTCTTACATGTAGAGGATCTCAAATCCTCGAGCTCTATGATACATGCAAATTACAGACTTATAGAAAATTACCTAGATTCCCCTTTCGCAGCATGCGAACTTCTTTTCCCAAAAAGTCCCTCAAAAATCAGAAACTAGCCCATAAATAGACCCCTTTCGGTTTGGAACCAAAAACAACATCCGAGATAAGAGTTTTGGTGGTTTGGCGTCAAAATTACAATTTGGAATTCAAAAACTAAGTCCTAATTTGAAAATTGGCAATTTTCCAAAAATCGGCCAACTTCTGGAAGCCATAACTTTTGATTCGGGACTCCGTCTTTCAAACCGTTTGCACCGTTGAAAAGGTCTCAGAGTGAAGAACGTGCTAAGCACCCACTCTACCAGTTTTGACAATTTATAGACCTGTACAGGACCATTTAGTGTCTCAAACTGGACTCAAAAGGTTTTTTAGGGCAAAAAGCAGAAATTGGAACTTTAATAACTTTCAAACTATGAATGATCTTGACTTGATTCTTTTGCCAAAGTGCTTATTTTTCCATCATGAACCTTCCCATAAATTTTTGTCTTCCTATGCATTAAAATTCCCACTTGCTAAAAATAATAGTTGAGCAGAAAAAGCAGAAAAGCAACTCTGAAAGTTGGAAACTCTTATTCGACGAAAAGGGTATCCAGAAATGCAAAAACATCTACAAAAAGCAAACAACATGAGCATAAATGGAAAGAATCTTTTTGGGTGATGCAAGATTGCCCTCACACCACTGGATGCTCCTGCATCAAAATATATATTAATTAAAGTTTGAAACTGCCACTAATAAATGTTTTCCTTATCGAGGTAGTTGATGGACCATTTAAGCCTTTACAAAAGAAAATTAATGCACATGGAGTATTCTAAAGGTTTTAATGACCCTTTCACATGCAATTATTAATTTTATTTTTATTGTATATTTAATTTTTCTTAGTATTCTTAATTTATAGTATTTGTTAGCTGATAGGCTATTTGTGTCAACTTTGGCTGGAATTTTCGTCAACCTCGCCAGTTTTTTGGTTTTTGGGGATGGGGGACAAGGTGGCAGGTGGGTTATAATTTGGCTAGAATTTTTGTCAGCTTGCTAGATTTTATTTGCTTCCGCTAACCGCGAAAAAGGTGGTGTATGTGGTTGTTGGCTGCTTTGGGAATTGGGTGGCATTTGTTGGGTTGTGTGGATATAGAAGGCTGAAAAAATTAAACGCTGGGTCAGTCAACATTAAGTGTTGTATGTTTTGCATGTATTAGGGATCATTGTAATAACAGCTACCCTTTAATGCCTTGGGGAACAAAAAAATTGTCGGTAAGTTTTCAATGACGAATTGTTTGGTGTTTATTGCTATACCTGCTATGAGAGCTGAGAGTGAGGGGGTTAGCTTCTATGAGGGTGCAAGCTAGATTAAGTTTTGTGCAGCATCAGCGAACATGGGTGGATGCTATTTTGTGTCTTTTGCAAGGGAGGGTGGTTGGAAATGCAAAAGAAATGTGCTGACCATGATAGTGTTTTTCCTATTTTTGTTCAGGTAAGTTGGCGAGAAGATGGAGTGGGAAGAGGTGCATGTGGAATAACCCTTCGGCAATATTGTATGATTTGTGCTTGGTAGTTCTATTGCTTTATTTGTGATAAGAGGTACTATTGATTGTTACAAATACCTTGTGTGATTTATGGTTCGTGTTTCCTGTGAGTGGTTTTGCATGGACTTGATACTGTGTTTTTTTGTGGGCTTGTGTTTATGGGTTCCATTATCTGCATATGTTTGGAGGCTTCGAGAAATAAGGCAGTGTGGAGAAATTTGGGGAAAGGGGTTTGTTTGAAATGGTCGACAAGAGGTGCATATGCAGAAAAAAATGTTTTCCATGTTGTTTCATTGGATTTTCCATAAGGTGTTGTTGATTATAGTTCTATTGCTTAAGCTATGTTATTCCATTTTGGAGAAGGTGTTGTTTGAAAGTCTGTATTTATTCAATTTTAGAGGATATTGTGTTGAAAAAGGACTATTTTTTGTATGGGTTTGTTACTTTCAACTTTCGTAGGGTTTGTGTTTAATGTTTGTGTTTGGTGGCTATGTTTGTAAGGGAATTAAATTGTAGAGGATATGGAGTTTGTGTCAATTGTTATTGTATAGCTTGGCTTATATTGTGGCTTTTTTCATGTGGGTGGTTGTAGAAAGTGATTTTGTTTAATTTATGGCTTTTTTTTTTCTCTTTTGGTTGGAACAAATAAAAAAATAATTAATGTTGTTGATTCTATGTTCCAAAGTCTTTATTTTTTCAATTTGCAAGGAGCTTCTCTTGAGAAAGGAGCATTTGTTGTATGGGTTTGTTAGTGTGAAGCTTCTTAGGGTTTGTGTTTAATGCTTGCGTTTTGTGGCTATGTATCCAACATAATTAAATTGTAGAGGATACGGAGTTGTTGTGGATTGTTATTGTATAGCTCTGCTTGTATTGTGGTTGTAGAAAGTAATCTTGTTTGAATTATGGATCTCATTTTTTGCTTATGGTTGGAATAGAATAAAAAAATTAATGTTGTCGATTCTATGTTTGGTTACATTAGGTATTATTGGTTAGTTTTTGTCCACCTTAGGCTATACTAGGTATATTTTAGTGTCAGTATATATATGTAACATTAAAATTGTTAAGGTTATGGAGTTTTGGTGGATTCTTATTGTATATGTTGTTCTATATTATGGCTTTGCAGATGTGGGTGGTTGTTGAAAGTAATGTTGTTTGATTTATGCCTTTAGTATTCTGGTTATGGTTGGAACAGAATAAAATAATTAATAGTGTTAGCTTGTATGTTTGGTTGCATTAGGTATTATTGATTATTGTTGTCTACCTTAGGGTACATTACAGATATTTTAATAAGAACATATATAGGTAAGATTAATATTGAATAGGTTATGGAATTTTGGTCGATTCTTATTGTATAGCCTAGGCTATATTGTTTCTTTCTGGATCTCGGTGGTTGTTGAGAGAATAAAATAATTAATGTTGTTGATTCTATGTTTGGTTATATTACATTGGTTGGTTTATTGCTTGCGGTGTGTGGTTATGGTTGCAATGGAATAAAATAGTCAATCCATTGGGCATTGTCAATTATAGTTGTGTTGTGTAAGCTATATTGTTTCATTTTGGAGAAGCTGCTATTGAAATGGTTGTATTTTTTCCCAATTTTCGAGGAGTTTGTATTGAGTAAGGAGTTTTTTTGTGGGTTTTGTATGTGAGGGTTTTGTATGTGAGGCACTGAATTTTCGAGGAGTTTGTATTGAGTAAGGAGTTTTTTTGTGGGTTTTGTATGTGAGGCACTGTTCGATGCAGTGTACACATATATTGTGGCTTTCTGCATGTGGGTGGCTATAAAGAGTAATGTTGTTTGATTTATGGGTTTCATTTTTTGGTTATTCTTGGAAAAGAATAAAATAATTAATGTTGTTGATTCTATCTTTGGTTACATTAGGTATTACTGATTATTGTTTTCTGTTTTAGGCTATATCAGTTATATTTTAATATTAGTATATATATGTAACATTAAAAATGTTAAGGGTATGGAGTTTGGGCTGATACTTATAAAATAATTAATGATGTTGATTCTATGTTTGGTTGCATTAGGTATTGTTAATTCTTGTATTGTTGTTTTGCATAAGGGGTTGTTCATTATTGTTGGATGTGTTAGGTTAACATTGTTTGATTTATGGCTTTCATTTTTGAAAGAGGAAAAAATGGGTTTTACAGGGACCCAAAACCACGAAGTTTACAAAATAAAGAAAGCATCATTAAAGACATCAAAGTCAGAAAGGCTGTAAGAATAACAATAGTAAAAGACCATAGCCACCAAAAAGGATAGCAAAGGCTACAAAACAAAAAACTAGACAAAAAGCCAACAACAACTAAATTTGTGTCTTTAATAAATCGATAGTCACAACTTTCAACTTGTTCATATCCTTAACCCACCTCTTTAAGATTTGAACCATCTGTGTAGTGGGAGCCACTTTCCTTTTGAGATTGGCATAGGTACTTTTCAAAATACCTTGGTCCTTGTTATTTCTTTCCTTGTTCTATTCCAAATCAACAACTGGTGAACCCTGTTGCATTTTTTCCAACTTTTCAGACATAGCATTGATAATAATGACATTGTGCCTAGCCATTTTATTGTTTTGTTCCACAACTATTTTCAAGTTATTTTTTATTTTAGCCATTTCCTCTTCTAGATATTTGTGCTTTTCCTCAATGTCACCTCCTATCTTCCCAATATTGTTCTTTTTTGGTTTCCCTTCTTCATTACTGAGAGTGGCTAGCTTCAGTTCCAACTCCTCCGATATACTATACAGAGCCCTATTTCTTTGATTAAGATTATTAATTTCTTGATAGGCCCATTTCAAGACCCTTCAAATGTCACTAATGTCATTTCTTGCAAAGGCCAGAATGTCACCAGACTGAACTTGGTTTAATATTAGGTTAACATCACCTGGGTTGGGGGAGCTAGGAAATCTAGTACCCTAAAATCTAAAAGAGGAAGGAGGGGAGAGCACATAATTTATACTAACTTTGGGGTTCTCAGCTTTATCTTCCAAGGAGTCCATAAAGTAGGAAACCAACTTGTTGGTAGGGGATCCCTTAAGAACATGATTCTTTAAGGGGATAGAGTAGTTGGGGTAGGTCTTAGGTTTAGCTTTGGCAAGCTGGGGTTTCTTAGACTGGGTTTTCTTACCAGACATCTCAGAGGACGGGTGGGCTTCAAAAATTCTCTCTTGGTTAGGCTGAATCTCCATACCCCCACTATTCGTGTCAAAGTCCTCAGATGTCATGGAGGCAACAGGTTTAGATAAAGTCGACATGCTTTGATAGGTTCATATATTAACCTAATAAGACTAGGATGAAGAATATGGTATCTCTTGGGGTTTTTCTTATGGTCCTCGAGGCCATTACTCAACAAACATAGCAAGTAGTGAGGTAGAGAAATCTGTACCTTATGGTAGAAGTGGTTAATAATGAAAAAATGATGCCCATACACTCTGGTAAATCTCCCATCCAGTGTGATATACTCCATGATAACATGCAGTACCTTTCTGTACAAAACCTTCATGGTTTCAATTTCAAAGTAGCTATTGAAAATTTTTACCGGTTTTAGTTTCTCCTTGTCCTTCTTAGGAAATTTGATGACCACCTCATCAGAAAACCTTCTGTTGCAAGAAAAATTCACACCCTTAGCAGACATCACAGTAATCTCCCCTATTATTTTCTCATCCAGCTTCACCTTTCTTCTAAAGAGAATTATTTTTCCATTGTTCCAGTTCTTCTCGAAGTAGTCCGTGGCCATAGAATTGGGCCCATGAAGTTTTTCTAGGTATGGTACAAGCCCACCTTTTTCAATCTGCTCCCAAACCTTGTCATTCCTAGTGTGCACCTCATAGCATTTAGGTTTAGCTCTTTTCCTGTCCCCCCCATTTTTGTTTGCTCCTTAATGTAGAATCTACTAGTGTTGAGTACCTATTATAGAATTATGCAGCTATTCCAATGCACCCACAAATAATTTCACTTTTTCTTCCCTTCTAAGTAACATGACGTGACCCCATAAAATCTCTTGATTTTGATGTACCTAGCCCCTTTCTCTTTAATCGTTAAATGTATTTTCCTCTTTCCCATGTGTAACATCATAATCTAGTAAGGCCCCGACTTCAGTTCTGAAGTCCCTACAATTTTTCCACGTATTCAATCCTTGCTTCCTAACCCCTTCATTCGCAAAGTAGTCTACCAAACTATTACTGTAGATGTGTGAAACTTTTACTTTTTCAAACTTTTTAAGAATAGACTTTTCTTCTTCTATCCAATTCTTTATTGACTAGGGTGGTGGGGTCCTTCCTATGAGACAATAAATAATATATTCAGAATCCCCTTCTAGCCATAAATTTTTTTATATTCAAATTATGAGCTAACTTTAAAACTTGAAAGGCTCCTATAGCCTCCACCACATGGTTGGTTTGGTGGCCTAGGGATATTGCCACAACTACCATAAAGTTACCATTTGAATCCCTTAGCACATCTCCACTTCTAGCCATACCCAAGTTTCCCTTCGTAGCTCTATCAAAGTTGGCTTTATACCAACCATTTGGAGGAAAGGTCCAGCAAACACCCTCCCTACTTTTCTTAGTTGGCTTGGAAGTAGATGAGATATCCACTTTAATAATCCAATCTTTAGCTATCCTTAAATCATAGGGAGTGAACACCACTGCTTCCAAGTTAAGAGTTTTTTGAGGAATCATGATAAAGTTTTCCTTTATAAGCCTAAATTTGTTTTCAAAGACATTATTCTCTGACATCTCCTTGTCCTTGAAGAGTCTATTATTACATTCTTTCCACACTCCCCAAAAAACAGAAGGGAATAAGAAAGCCCATAATCTTTGAATGAACGGATTTTGAGAAGGGGCTTTCCATTGTAAAAACAACTCTTCGATGGTCTAGAGGAACACCCAAGAGATATTGCAGAAAGCTAATAATTTTCCCCAGATTAAGGAAACAAGTGCTTGGCTGACTCTGCCTCACTGTTGCAGAGATAACATCAGTTAGGGATTTGAAATCCCCATTTACAAAGATTGTCCACTGTGAGAACCTTATTCTAAAGTATGATCCAGAAGAAGGTATTGACTTTTGGAGTCAAGTGTTTAATCCAAGATTTAGCCCAAAAGGGAGGGGATGCTTGAGAAAGGGACAATAAAGAGACAACCGAAGAGACAAAGTAATCACCCGAGGGGTTATCCATCCAAAAAAGAGTGTCATCTTGCTGAGTTTGTCCCAAACTAACAACCTTTAAGTTGGATTGAAGCTGAGCCAACACCTGACTAATTATGCATAAGTTCACCCAGTCTCCTTCATGCCAGTAATCTTTGACAAGTTCCCCGAAAGCAGTTTTACATTGCTCTACCCATCTATTGAATCCTTCAATATTAATAAGGGGTTCCTTAAAGAGACATTTATCCTCCCAAAATCTAGCTTGATTACCACTTCTGATGTGCCATCCTATCCCTGATTCCATAATTTTTCTACCAACAATCATATCATTCCAGCAAGCTGAGCCATGAGGGAGGATAGGAGAATCCAACAGAGCTTTGAGGGACATGCGGTCAGCCATACATTTACTTCTTAAAATGTCTTTCCATTCTCCACCAAATGAGAAATATCTCCATATTTGTTTGGCCAGGAGAGTATTATTAATAATTCTTAATTTTTATGAGGCCTAAACCCCCATAGATTTTTGGTTTGCAAACCAAATCCCACCCTATAAGAGGCATTCTCTTTCTTTCTTCCACTCCAAACCAAAGGAATCTTTTCTTGATCTTTTCAATGGCCTCAATGTATTTAGCAGGGATTTTGAGGAGGCTTAAAGCATAAATTGGGAGGTTCTGAAAAGAAGCTTTAAGAAGCTGAATTTTTCTAGCTTGGCTCAAAAGAGCTCATTTCCAACTTGCCAACTTATTTTTGAACCTATCAACCAAAGAGCACTGATGAGCCCAAAATGTGCTCATAGTTTGGATATTATGATGAACTTTTAATACCTTTACTTTTTTTATTCATGGTTGTTTAAACTCTTTTGAAACCTTTTATGGGGATATCCTGTAGCAAAACACTTTCATGTTCCTGCAGCCTATTGTGTTGTCTTGTCTACATTTATTACCCCGTTGACTCCCTAAATGACTGGTATATCGCATGTAGTTTTTGAATGATGAAATAGATTTAAATATGTAATTAATGAACGGATAGTGTGTATGTGCCATGTACCTTTTCTTTCGCATCTGCTACCTTGTGTTTTGCAGGTTGTTGAAAAAAGTATGATCGAGTCAAGCGCAACCGATCTCGTCCTTGCAGTAAAGTCTATTTCTTGCACAACTTCGAGGAAGCTCTGGCAAAGACTCTTTGACCGAAACCGTTGGGAAGGATTTTTAATGACAGTCAATCTGGAAAGAGTGGAGCACTAGATTCTCTCTGGATCGGGTTGAATGGATAAATTCATTTATGAAGTCTTTTCCTTGATTTTGGGATACACTTTACTTCCACGTCTTTCTTTGTTAGGGGTAGTTAGCTAGTTGTTCTCCTGAAATCAGTGCTCCTCCTGTGCGAGTAAGAAGAAGATGGTTAGAAGTTAGATAGAAGCATAGTGATAGGGAGATAGCAGATATCATGTAAGAGTCAGTATGATAGTAATAAAAAGTAGAATCTGTATGACAAGAGATAGAGTTTGTTGCTATTTTTCATATTAACAAAGTGATGTATACCATTCTGAGTTTATGAATAAATTTTGATGAAGGTCTGAGTTCAGCACTTGCGCAATTAGTAGATGCTTGCTAAGGGGTTCCACTTAGTAAGTATCTGTAGCTAGTTAGTTAGCTATTCTTTTTCTGTTGATCATCAGTTAGATTTCATCTTTAAAGTTTTCATACAAACTCAGTCTTGTATTGCTACTGCAGCATCGGGAATCCGTCCCTGTGCCTGTTCCTGCAGCATAAGGCCAGTTCATAGTTTGAGTCTCAGTCATAGCTGTTATAATTCTGATTTTGGTTAAATCATGGTTTAGTTAAAAGAACTTTGTATTACCTTCCTGTAGCGTAGATAGAATTCTTTCCAAGTATTTATTTCTATTAAGTTGTGACCGGAACTAGTTCTTAGTGCACATATTGTGCTGCGCCATTCAAAGTATACGTTCCCTGGTTTGACAAGTAAATGAATTTCCATAAAGAGATATTGGTCACCTGCTGGAATGTCCAATTCCCATGATAGGTTTTACTATGATTTTCATATCCTTTTGTGGGTGCAACCATTTTTGGCACCATTGCTGAGGATGGTGTCAAGCTAAGAATTTTTTTAGAAGTCATTTTTAGCATTAGTTTAGTTTGTTAATCAAAAATTTTCAAAATCCTTCAAATCACCATTCCTTCTATTGCATGCATAGAAGAAGAGACGCGTTGGGAAGGTTTCTCCCTGAAAACCTGTTTGTTGAACAACCATTTGACCCAACCGACGAAGAACCTGAGGAAAATCCATTCGCTCTGATATTCCAGCAAGCCAATATGGCAAATAATCCACCTAATCCACCTCCTACTTTTGAGTTTCCCATTGTTCCCCAGCGAGATACTGACAATCTTAAAAATATTCCTTCTTCACTACTTCCCAAGTTCTATGGCCTAGTTATGGAGGATCCTGAAACTTTCCTATTTTTGTTTGATATCCTTTGTCATAGTTATGACTATACTTCAGATGCTCACAAGTTGAAGTTGTTTCCTTCCAACTTGAAGGAAGGAGCTCTCAGATGGTTCATGAGTTTGGGAAGAGGTGTTGTTGATAGTTGGCAGCCATGCAAACAAAATTCCTTGAGAAATATAAGGAATATTGTAAAAGTGGCAGTAAGGGAGGCGATATATTCAGGATTCAATAGAAGGAGGATGAAAGTTTGGAGGATTATATTTCAAGATTCTTGTTTTCTCTGAAAAAGAACTCAAACCATACTCTCAATGAAGACTCTCAGAAACTACTTTTTCTAAGAGGGATTAGTGATGCCTATATAGACGCTCTGGACCTGATGGGAGGAGGTGATATAATCCAACTGCCTTGGGATGATATTAAGAAAATATGTCTTAATTACTCCTGAGCAAATGTGAAGAAAGGTAGAGGTCATCAAGCTACAGTGGGTAAACCTTCTTCCAGTGGAGTTTCCCGGATGGAGATCACAAATTTGTTGCCTAATTTCAAGCAGGAAATCATTAACATGGCTACACAGTTGGACACTATGCAAGATCGGAAGAAACATGATGAAGCTGAAGCAATCTTGGTCGAGTTCTGTCTGCATTGTAGATAGAAGAAACATGATTGCAGATGCAAGATGGTGGCCAACATGGAGGTTAAACAGTTGCCTATTGATTTTAAGATGATAGAAGGTGATGATGGTCAAGTCTTCTTTGTTGCACAAAGGAGGCCATGGGCCCCAAGACAAGGTATGCTTCAAGACCCTTTGCCAAATACCCAGCAAAACCACCTCAGCAAAATCAGTGGCAACCTCCATAAGGGAATTGGCAGCAGCCTAACCAAGGGAGAGGAGGCTAGCAATGGTCAAATCCAACCGTAGGTTTCCTGCAGCAACCCCAGCAGCAATCCATTATGCCACCTCCTGCACCTAATCAAGGTCAGAATCCAAAATCAACCCAACTACCAGCTCAGGCAGCACCTAATCCAAATAACTAGCAACCACAGCAGCAACAAGTTTATTTTGTTGATCCTAACCATCAGCCTGCCTATGCTCTTAACCTGAATAATATTAATTTACATTCAGGAACCATGCTTCCCACACCATCTCCTCCCATAATCTTAGAATTACCACCTGAGGAGACTGACCAAGAAGAAGAAGATATCAATGACCAAGCCTAACCAAATCAGCCAGTTCAGATTCCATCATTACCTAAGTCATCTAATAAGGTGCCCCCTCCTTTCCCACAAAGATTGGAAGGTGAAAATGTGAAGAAACAAGAGGAACCCACCTTTGATATTCTTGACCAGCTAAAGCATATATGTGTGAAAATTCCCTTGTTCCAAGCAATCAAAGAAGTACCTATCTATGGCAAGGCCATCAAGGAGGCATGTTTGAAGAAACCAGGGAGGAAAAAGAAAGACCCTCAAACTATCCATGTAATAGGAAAACTCTCTGACTTAATGCTAGGGAAGGTTAGCATCCCAAAATATTTAGATCTAGGAAGTCCTGTCGTGGAGATAAATGTTAATGGGTTGCAAATTAAGAATGCCTGAGTAGATCTTGGTGCAGCTATCAATGTCATGACAAAGGACTTGGTTGTAAAACTTAATATTTTAGAAATAAGGACTACACCTACAATATTACAGCTTGCTAATAGGTCAACTGTCAAACCTGATGGGGTAGTCGAAGACCTGGTAGTCACTTTGGATTCCTGGGAATACCCCGCTGATTTCATGGTCTTATCTCCAAAAGCATCATTGGGGGGATACCCTGTCATACTAGGAAGGCCTTGGTTGGCTATTGTTGATGCTTGCATTGGTTGTAGGTCGGGTGACATGACAATATCTGATGGATATAGCACAAAGAAACTTACCCTCTATTCTCCAGCACTGCCCCAACTTGAGTCTGGAGATGTTGCTTGGCCAGATTTGGGAGAAGAGGAAGAAGTGAACTCTGTGGCCAATTTAATGATGATTACCAGAGAGCCTTTCATTGCACAGCAGGAAGAAGAAGATATACTGTCCAATATCTTGCTGAATAACTATGGTACTAAATACTTTCATTGTGAGAGAAATCCATGTTCCTTGCATACTATTCTTTCTTTGTCCACATCAGCTAATTATCCTGCAGCAACGGATTGCTTGCACACCTTACTACCCCATGAGGTAGACATGCCATTTTTGTCTAAAGTATCTATAATAGACTTAACCTCCCAAATTGAGGTAGCTCCAGGAAAAACCTTGTGCATTAATAAAAACCTCACACGTGAGCAACAAGAATCTATGATCAAAATGCTTACCAGTCATAAGTCAGCTTTTGCATGGGACTATGGAGATATGAAGGGCCTAGACCCAAAACTCTGTACACATCGCATATATATTAACAGTGACTTCAAACCTGTCAGGCAGCCTCAAAGAAGAATCAATCCAGCTTTGAGAGAGATTGTTAAAGAAGAATTGCAGAAAATGTTGACAGCTGGCTTTATCTACCCAATCTCTGATAGTCAATGGGTTTCCCCATTGGTCATTGTTCCTAAGAAAGGAGGAAAATGGAGGGTATGTGTAGATTATAGAGAACTTAACTTAGCAACAAAGAAAGATTACTTTCCTCTTCCATTTATTGATCAAGTTCTGGATAATTTAGCTGGAAAGAAGTACTTCTCATTCTTGGATGGCTTCAGTGGATACAATCAGATCAAGATTGCTCCTGAGGATCAGAAAATACTACTTTTACATGCCCTTGGGGAACGTTTTCCTATTCAATTTTTCCTTTTGGTCTTTGTAATGCTCCTGCAACTTTCCAGAGGGCGGTCATAAGCATCTTCTCGGACATCTCATATGATTGCATGGAAATATACATGGATGACTTTACTGTTTATGGTACAACATTTGAGGAAGCTCAAGCTAACTTGGAAAAATTATTACAGAGATGTGAAGATCACAACCTATCACTGAATAGTCAAAAATGCTTCATGATGATGCAGGAGGGAATAGTTTTCGGTCACTATATTTCTATTGCAGGAATTCAGGTTGATCCTGCTAAAATTGAGATCATCTCTAAGTTACCCTCTTCTACTAAGCAAAAGGAGGTACGAAGTTTTCTAGGCTATGCAGGATACTACAGAAGATTCATCAAGGACTTCAGCCAAATAGCAGGTCCCTTATACAATCTGCTGAAGAAAGATGCAGAGTTTTCTTGGACAGAGGAATGTGAAAAAGCATTTCTTGACTTGAAAGTCACCCTCACACAGGCACCTGTTCTGAAAGGACCTAATTGGTCACTCCCATTTCATATTCATACTGATGCCTTGGATTATGCAATTGGGGTAGTGCTAGGGCAGAAGGATGGATCAACTGAACATGCACTCTACTACATAAGCAAAAATCTGCAAGGGGCTGAATTCAACTACACTGTTACAGAAAAAGAAATGTTGGCAATCATCTACGCCGTCAATAAATTCAGGCATTATATCACTGGTTATCAGATATTTTTCCACACTGATCATGCAGTAATCCGGTATCTCATGAACAAAAGCTCAATATCTGGGAGACTGGGAAGATGGTTATTGCTGATGCAGGAATTTGACATTACAATTGTGGACAAGCCAGGTAAAGCCAACGTAGTTGCTAATTTCCTTTCTAGAATTCAAAGGCAAGATGACTCTGCACTCATTGAAGACTACTTTCCTGATGAGCACATGTTTGCAATCAAGGTTATTCATCCATGGTATGCTGATATAGCAAATTATCTGGAAATAGGAAGAAATCCTCCTCAATTCTCTCCTAAGGAAAAAAGATTATTGGTAGAGAAAAGTTTTAACTTTTTTTGGATTGCAGATTGCATGTTTTATACAAGGCCAGATCACATTATGAAGAGATGTGTACCAGAGGACACTCATGATATACTGCATGCCAGCCATGATGAGCCGTGTGGCGGACATTTTGCTGCCAAAAGGATAGTAATGAAAATTTTAAATACTAGTTACTATTGGCCAACCTTACATAGAGATGCAACCAAGTATACAAGGAGATGTGACAGATGCCAAAGGATGGGAAGACCAACTTGCTCTGATGAAATGCCTCTATTTCCACAAATTGTATGTACACCATTCGACAAATGGGGACTGGATTTTGTGGGACCAATTGACCCACCTTCCAATGGTAAGTCCTACATTTTTGTGTGCACAGATTATGTCACAAAATGGGTAGAAGCTAAACCTATGAAACATGCTAGGGATAATAAAGTGGCTGAATTCCTATATGAGGAAATATTTACTAGGTTTGGTGTTCCTAGGGAGATAGTGACAAATCAGGGAGCACAATTTACTTCTACACTTATCACAGCTTTAGTCAATGAATACAATATATGGCACAGGAAATGAACTCCTTATCACCCCTAGGCCAATGGCTAGGTTGAGGTCACCAATAGGGACATAGAGGCCATTTTGACTAAAACTCTAGATTTGCATAAGAAGGACTGGGCTGCCAGGTTACCTAAAGCTATATGGGCCTACCATACTACCTGGAATATTGCTACAGGATTTACACCTTTTGAAATGGTGTATGGTAAAACAACTGTGATGCCAATAGAATTTGAACATAAGACTCAGAACAACATTGGAGCTAGACATGGATTTAACAAATGCACAAAAGGACATAATCATGTAGCTCAATGCTCTAGATGAACTCTGAAAGCATACCCTGCAGCACACTGAGATGATACAAAATCAGCGAATAAGGTGGCATGATAAATACATTAAGGAGAAGAAGTTCAAAGTAGGAGATTGGGCTCTGCTTTATGACTCACAGTATAAGGACAGTCCAAGAAAATTATAGACCAGATGGTTGGGGTCGTATGAAATTGAGAATGTATTTACTAATGGTACAGTTCAACTTGTTACAATTTATCCTGTTCGATTCAAGCTGTTGGTTAATGGACACCACCTCCGGTTGTACCATAAACCAGTCTTAAAAGAAGAATTCGTGCAACAGTTCATTCAGGATCCTGCCACTACTCTTCCTATAGTCTAAGGCTTTAGCCTTTCTCCTGCAGCTTCACCATAATTTTGAAAAGCATGCTCATAATAAAAGTTTTCTTTTTATGGAAACCCATTTTTCTTCATTTTCACTTATTGCCACATCTCACTTCTTTATCTTCCATCCATCCATCCCATCCATCCATTTCATCCATTCATCTTGACCGCCCATGTGACCCATCCACCTCATTCATCCACATCACCCTTAATTATGATATCATTCCCAACTGTCAATTCATGCCGAAGCCGTCATCTTTCTTCTCACGTACATGCATTTATCAAAGGTATGCCATATCTTTTGTTATCACATATTTGATTTATTTTATTCTATTCATTTACTACTATGACTGTACCAGTCATTATTACCTGATCTTCGCCTATTCTTTAGTATATGTGAGGACACATGTCATACTCTAAGTAAGGGGTGGGGTAATCCACTTTTAAAACCTGTCTTTTCGCCGCTGCAACAATTGCTCAGATAACCTTTCTTTATTATTTTTCTGGTACTTTCCAAATATGATCGCATGTCTTTTTCATTGCATATTTTTCTTGTAAATTATAATTAAAACTGTTTGTTCAAAAAGTTCATTTTTGGAAAAGGGAGAAATGTGATGGCACGACAGAGAAGAAACCAGAACAAAAAGGGAAACAGAGAGGAAATTTTTGAATTTTCAGTAGGGAGTTGAATTCAGCTGGGGAAAACCTGTGAACATGGGTGGTCAGCTGGTGCGACATGAGCCTATAGCTCATGAGTTATTATTGCAAAATCCTCAAACAGTCCAGGCATTCAGCCTTTGTGAGAGGTTAAACTACTTCTTGAGTTTAAATGCTTTTGATGAGGAGGCTGCTAGCAAATTTTTGAGAACCTTTTCTGAAGAGGAGGCAATTGTATGGGGTCTAACGATTGTTGTAACTAAAGATAGAATTGCTGAAGTAACCGAACTTCCAGCCGTTGGAGAAAATTTTTCTTCGGATGCTGCCTCTGCAAGGGCTGAATTTTCAATACCCACTGATGGACCTTTGGAAGTCTCCAAGCAGAGATGCAAGCGAGTATCATTTCCTCCTCCTTATTTAGAATACACTGCTTACATAATCATGTATTTAACCTGTGAAGGCCATTTCTCTTACCTGCATTCTTACCATTTCAAATTATTAATTCATACGAGGCATGTGTTAGTTGTAAATGTTCCAAATTTCTTGTTAAAATTTTTGGAAAAAAGTGTCCATGGAACCCAACAGGGGAAAGATAATTCTATTGCTCACCATGGCCTTATCAAATTATTGATTGAACGCTCTTTGAGAGATGTCTCACCTCTTTCCTGGCAACAATTCGTTGCCCAAAAGAGCTTGCAAATTCTAGAACCCCTTAGGGTACGTACCCCACGGCCTCAGAAAAAGAAAGAAGAAATTGTGTCTACCAGTAGAAGAACAAGGCAAGGGTCATCTGCTCCTGTAGCACCTCGTCCTGCAGCTCTCACACCTGAATCCTCTGCTAGGGTACAAACTAGGTCTGCCACTAGGAGAGAGAAGGGAAAAACAAAGGCAGAAGAGCCCCCAGAATCTGACCCTCGTTCTCTGAAAAGGCAATGCCCTTCTCCTACAACATCTTTCCCTACAGTTTTCTCTCCTACAGCAACACCTGTTGCTATTACCAGTTCACCATCATCCTCTGGTAGGGAAGAACCCTCTAGTCAGACCAGAAAGACGAAGGCTACAAGAACACCTCTTGCAGCCGCACCAGTGCCAAGAATAGTTTCCACAAGGAAACAATGTAAGACCTCCCCTGCTTCACCTCAACTAAAGGTTATTGTAATTTCAGAAGGTTCCGTAGAGTCTAAATTTGATGTTTCTTAGAATGTGTCTGAGAATGCTACACAGAGTTTATTCGTTCCTGAAGAGGAACAAATTGAGATAAGGGAAATTGAGCATAATGAAAAAGGCGTACCAAGTCTTGATGACTCGGCTACCGCTACTATGCAGATTTTGAAGGAAGCACAGTCTCCTCCACTGCAGCAACCAGAATTCATCTTGCAGCAAGAGCAGGAACAGACCAAACAATTGGATGTGGCCAGTGAAGCTACATTTTCCCCCACCACTTGTCAAGCCATTGTTGTTTATAAGAAGACATTTTTGATTGAGTTTCTAGAATATTTCAAAGCTAACTAGGAACCAGTTACATTGCAAACCCTGACTTTCCGGTACCTAGCCTAGATTGACATGCAACAAATTATATGGGAGGTAGAAATGAAGAAACTGAAAAAGGAAATTGAAAGTCAGAAACAAGAAATTCTTGAGTTACAAGGAAAAATGGATGAAATGTTAAAAGTAACTGGTCAGATTATGGAATGCAGACCACCACCCAAATTTTATGCTTTGTGCCTTAAGGAACAATTCTTATGGTTCCAACTAATGAGAATTTCTAGAAATCAAGATCCTATACTTCACACTACTAAAGAATTCTACGACGCATACCAGGCAACCCCTAATTGGTTAAGAAATTCTTTGTGTCAATTTTATTTGCATGGCTTTTTAATTCCATTTGAAACATAATGGAACCCTCTTTCCTCAGATATTGGCTGTATATCAATCTGAGATCATTTATGTCATGGGCACACAAAATACAGTACCATGTATGCATAATGGGAAATATGATGAAGCCATGAATGTGAGCTCAACGACAAATTTCAAAGTTCGAACACCTCAGACGAAAAATATTTGATCCTCAGAGATAGATATATGATGAATTTCAGAATAAATATATTCATTTTGAGGATCAGCCATACAACAAAAGTGAGAAAAGGTGGGAAAGATTAACTGTTGGGCTAAGAAGGTCCGAGCCTCACAGCCCCCTAAATTTCACAACAGCTCTTAAATGATCAAGCAGATATATATAGTTGGGACTTCAAAAGAGATTTGAACTATGGTTTCCATTGACATTCATACCTCCTGTGCTAATGTGGCCCCTTTATCCTTACTAGGCTACAAATCTTAATGATGATTCAGAAGCTCGTAGGTATGAAAGGTGGCAGACTTTTAGAGGATTTTATTATAGGTTTGGAGCTCCATTTCAGAGTCATGCCGCAACCACTGATTTCAGAGAAACTACCAGGAAATTTAATGCTGGAGGACTAGCATTGGGCTGGCGAAGTGCATGATGATCCCAAAATGTGCCTTGGCAGTTTGGATATTATGATGAACTTTTAATACCTTTACTTTATTCATGGTTGTTTAAACTCTTTGAAACTTTTATGGGGATATCCTATATAAAACACTTTCATGTTCCTATAGCCTATTAGGCATTGTCTATATTTATTACTCGCTGACTCTCTAAATGACCGGGTATATTGCATATAGTTTTTGAATGATGAAATAGATCTAAATATGTGATTAATGAACATATATTGTGTATGTGCCATGCGCCTCTTTTTTCGCATATGTTACCTTGTGTTTCGTAGGTTGTTGTTGAAGAAAGTATGATCAAGTCAAGTGCAGCCAATCTCGGCCTTGTAGTAAAGCCTATTTCTTGCACGACTTCGAGGAAGCTCTGGCGAAGACTCTTTGACTCAAACCATTGGGAAGAATTTTTAATGACAGTCAATCTGGAAAGAGTGGAGTGCTAGATTCTCTCTAGATCGGGTTGAATGGATAAATTCATTTATGAAGTTTGTTCCTTGATTATGGGATACACTTTACTTCCACGTCTTTCTTTGATAAGGTTAGTTAGTTAGTTGTTCTCCTGATTTTGGGGCCAAGGCTCCCTCCCGCTTTGCAGTAGCAAGATGGTTAGAAGTTAGATAGAAGCATAGTGATAGGGAGATAGCAGATATCATGTAAGAGTTAGTATGATAGTAATAAAAAGTAGAATTTGTATGACACGAGACAAAGCTTGTTGCTAGTTTTCATATCAACAAAGTGATGTATACCATTCTGAGTTTATGAATAAAGTTTGATGAAGTTATGAGTTCAGCACTTGCGTAATTAGTAGATGCTTGCTAAGGGGACCCACTTAGTAAGTATCTATAGCTAGTTAGTTAGCTATTCTTTTTCTGTTGATCATCAGTTAGATTTCATCTTTAAAGTTTTCATACAAACTCAATCTTGTATTGCTCCTGCAACATCGGGAATCCATCCCTGTGCCTGTTCCTGCAGCATAAGGCAGTTCATAGTTTGAGTCTCAGTCGTAGCTGTTATGATTGCAATTTTTTTTAAATCATGGTTGAGTTAAAAGAACTTTGCATTACCTTCATCTAGCGTAGATATAATTATTTCCAAGTATTTATTTCTGTTAAGTTGTGACCGGAACTAGTTCTTAGTGCACATATTGTGCTGCGCCATTCAAAGTATACGGTCCCTGGTTTGACAAGTAAATGAACGTCCATAAAGAGATATTGGTCACCTACTGGAATGTCCAATTCCCATGATAGGTTTTACTATGATTTTCATATCCTTTTGTGGGTGCAACCAAGTACCAAAAGGATTCCAGAGGTTTAAGGCATAATGGAAGTCCAAGATAAGAAGAAGGTAAGGATTCCAGCCTACACTCAAGGATTCTAGCAATCTTGACCTTTCTATGCTCAGGGGTATTGAAGAAAAAGATGGAACTCTTCTATCTATTGACCGTCTACCTTGTCGCCTTCTCAAACATGACCATTTTTTTTTTCAAATTCTTGGCCTTGTTCATAGAAGATCTTCCCATCAACATTGTGTCATCAAAAAACTGTTGGTGAGAAAAAATCAGATTTGTGGAGGAAGGACTAAGACCTATAAGAGACCTCTGATTAATCAATCTCTTAAGATTCCTTCCCAGGCTTTCAGCTATTATAGTAAAAAGAATATGTAAGATAGGGTCACCTTGTCTTAAACCTCTTGAATTTTGAAAGAATCTAGAGGGAGATCCATTCACAATAATAGATGTAGAAACCGTGGTAACCAACTAATTCACCAACTGAATGACTCTGCTACTGAAACCAAACTCACTTAGAATTTTGAATAAAAACTCCCAGTCAACACAGTCATATGCTTTGGAAATGTCTAACTTAAGAAGAAACCCTTCAGTTTTAGATTCCATAAGTGAATGAATATTCTGATGGACTGTGACTATGGAATCTAATATTTTCCTTCTAGGAAAAAAACCATTCTACTAAGGGGAAATCAACGAAGGAAGGATAGAAAGGATCCTTGAAGTCAAGACCTTTGATATGATTTTATAGATAGAATTGCAAAGACTAATAGGTTTGAACGCCTCAAACTCCATTTCCCTTGGTTTCTTAGGAATAAGGACCAAAACAGTAGCATTCACCTCCTTAAGGAGCCTTCTAGAACCAAACAATTCCTAAACAACATTCGCAACATCATTTTCCACAATTTCCCAAAACCATTGAAAAAAGAACATTGGAAATCCATCAAGCCTAGGGGCCTTGTTTCCTTCAAAAGAAAAGAAAAATTTCCTGATTTCCCAAAACATTCCTTCAAAAGAGCCTTCTGGAACTAAAGAATTCCTAAAAAACATTCGTAACATCATTTTCCACAATTTCCCAAAACCATTGAAAAAAATGTAGATTGAAAATCCATCGTGCTTAGGGGCCTCATATTTTGTTATCCTGCTATGGTTGAAGAGAATAAAATAATTTTAATGTTGTCCACTTAAGGTTTGGTTACATTAGTGTTATTGGATCATTGTTCTCAGCTTGCTGTACTTGTGTCAACTTTTGTCAGAATTTTGCCTCACTACCCATTTTCCCCTCTTTCATGGTGCCGAGGAAGACTTGGCAGATGGGGTATGAAGTTAGTCAAGATTTCTTTGAATAGTCTCACGATATGTATATATATATATATATATGTATATATATAAGTATATAAATATGTATATATATATAGTATAATATATATATATATATATATATAAATTTGTATATATAATGTATATAATTATATATATATATGTATATATATATATATATATATATATATATATATATATATATATATATATATATATATATATATATATGTAGTGATAATGTATATATATACATATATAATTCTAGGAGAGAGATATGTGTGTATATATATATATATGTATATTGGTATGTACATATGTATATATATATCCTCTACAATTTTATTCCATTACAAACATAGCCAGAAAATGCAAACATTCAACGCAACCTCTGCAAAAGTTTTCAGGAGTAAACCCATACAAAAAAACATTCGTTCCTCAACAGAATCTTCCTTGTAATTGGAAAAAATATAGCCATTTCAACAACACCTTCTCCAAAGTGGCTAGATGGAGAAAGGAACAATATACTTCAAGCTATATAATAAAATCAACCAATTATTTTATTTTGTTCCAACCAAAATAGAAAATGAAAGCCATAAATCAAACAAGATTTCTTTCTACAACCACCCACACACAGAAAGCCACACATATATATGCCTCTGTGTGTGTGTGTGTGTGTGTGTGTGTGTGTGTGTGTGTGTGTGTGTGTGTATATATATATACATGCATACACACACACACATATATATACACACACAATATAGTTCAAGCTATACAATAAGAATCAACCAATTATTTTATTATGTTCCAATCAAAACCAAAAATGAAAGCCATAAATCAAACAAGATTACTTTGTACAACCACTGACATGCATAAATCCACACATATATATGTATGTATGTACATCTATATACATGCATATATACATATAAATACAAACATATATATATATACAAGATTACTTTATATAGCCAACCACATGTAGAAAGCCATATCTATATATGTATGTATGTATCTATAAATATATACATGCATAAATACATGTATATATATGTGTGTGTGCATGTGTGTGTGTATATAGATATATATATGCATATATACATATTCATGTATATACATGTGTGTGTGCATGTGTGTGTGTGTGTGTATGTATATATGTATATATGATAAATATGGCAGAGCAAACCTTTTGGAACCATTGATACATGCAAAAAAACACAAGATTTCCTTCAACTAGCTTCACTAGAATTACACAACATTCAATGCACTTGCAACTTTACAAAATCTTGCCCTTTGCACTCATAGCCACCTTCAACAACAACATACATCTCAGACTGACACTAAACAATATGGTATCGATAAATGTACAAACATTTGTTTTGTTCTCCAAGGAATTTAAAAAAAATGTTACTTGCACCAAGACCACTACATGGGAACCATAAAACAATTAATGCTAATGACATTTCGATGGCCTCCCGTACACTCTCATTATTTCGCCAAACTCCTCTATCTTCGTGAAAAAGGACCGCCACCTTTGACACGACATATAGGTTGCACAACCAGTGAATGCACTTCCACCTTGACAGAATCTTGCCATCCTTGGTCATAGCTACCTTGAATAGCAACAAAGAGTCCTAGAATGGCATAGAGCAATACATTGTTGGTAACTCTAGCAACACAATGAATTACCTATTTTTGGGACATTCGTAGCAAACTGAAGCCATAAATGGAACAATATAGCCAGTTGTTAGTGACATGCGAAAACCCACAAAAGTATGTAGTCTTTCCAACAACAATTGACACAATAAAAGAATATTATTCCCAAGAAAAATGTGGATTACATGCACTTCTACCTGCTTCCTTCAATAACAGGCCTTCACTCTTGTTGTCTTTTTCCTTCATTCTTTCTTCACAACTTGCCAAAGAACACCACATAATTGTCACATCTCAGACCTTTTGGAACCATTGATGCATGCAAAAAAAAATAGTAGACATAACATTAACTATTTCATTGCATTAATATATACATATATATACATATGCCTATATACATATATATACACATTTGTATACATACATACATACATACATATATATATATATATATATATATATATATATATATATGGGTATGTGTAGGATTATCATGGAAAAGATAGGCCCTTAAGTGGCAAACAATTCAAAAATCGAGTTAGGCAACTTGACGTAAAAATTTGAATAAGTTGTCTATATTATTTCAAAAATATGTAAGAATAGAATTTGTATTAAATTGAATGAGTTTCTAAACTACTAGGTTTTTTTTTTAAATCTATTTGGTGAAAATTTGAAATTTCAATGTAGTAGTACTTAAATTTATAAGAAGTAGGTGTTTTAAACCACCCTAACCACAATAAAATGATAATATTTTTTTATAAGATTTTTAGATATAAGTAGAGAGGACTCATGTCCCGATGTGATGCATATTTTTTCTAGTTTTTTCCAAGTAAATAATTAATTATGAATTTTTTATTACAACTTTTAAAAAATATTAAAACTCATATGTTCCGACCACTCATAACTTGGTCAAAAATTCATGAAATCAATTTTTCTTTTTAATCTTATAGTATGAAGCATACAATGTGATGCATGTTTCAAATTCAAAAATGTGATACCGTTTGAAATCTATAGATGTTTTTCAATCAGCCTATCAATCAAGACTTTAGTCATAATTCAAATAGAAAATGAATAATAATTATTTATTAAATTCAAAGTAAAGAATAATTTATATTGGTGGAAAGCTAAAAAAATCATTTAAAAACTTTTTTCATTTCATCAATTTTGGGTAAAAAAAAAGTCATCAGCCACATACCCTACACATACCCATCATATCGCTACTTTTTGGCCCATCATGATCCTGAACATACCCAAAAATTAGTAGATACAAGGAAATTGATGTCTCTGAAGAATATATCCACCACATTATCTAACTTATTCTTATTCTCCTATTCATCCTCATTTGAAACATCCCAAAGAATGTTGTAAGAGAATCTTCTTGATCTTTCAATTCACCAAGATTCATCATAAGATTTCTTATTTGATGTGTTATTGGTTCTGAATTTTTCCATTGTACTTTCCAATTACTGATATCTCCTTCATGAAGTAGAGAAGTAAGAAAACTATCAAAGTTCCATACTTGAATGTAGTCTTTTTATTCTTTTTGAATTCTTTTAGATTATTTATCAAGTGTTGTCGAAGCAGCTCACAAAGATCACATTCTACACCATTCTCAATCATGTAAAATGCAATGTGAGCAGCAGTAGTAGAGATTGTATAGCCATTATTAGGTAGGTAAATTTTATGTAGACAATAAGAATTGGGGCATATCAGATAGCGAAATTTCCAAATGTACTCAATGTTAGTTCCTCTCCTTGGAGAGTTGCACCAGTATTTTCAATTAATTCTTGGTCATTGATAGAATTATGCCTGGAACTAGTCTGGAGGACTATAAACCAACCACATGCCTTAATGCTTCCCTATTTATTAAATGTACACCATCAATCCAAATATATTCATCATGAATCCTACTGAATACAATTCGAATTTACTTCTTATCGAATTTAAACAGTGGAAACTTCCTCCATACATCCAATTTATTTTCTACTAGGATTTTGTATTCCGGTTTAATGATATTATAAATTTCTTCCAATTTGTTTTTCCATAAGATACTCAATCCAACAGAGGAAATTTCTTCTATTTTCCCATATATGTATTCATAGATATCCTTAGTAGGTGAAACTTTAAGTGGAGTGCCAAAAACTGCACCCATCGAATCTTCTGATATATTTTTCTAGGAAATCTTCTTTATTTATTTTTACAGTCTATCTGAGATATTTTCTATCTTTGAACCATCCATTGCATTTAAACTAAAAATTCCAGAGAGGAAAATGTGTAAGCACAATACTTGTTCAATTTTCTTTAGTGAAGATTAGGGTTTTGATGTTTTGCTTTTGAAGCATGCCTCAAATCCAATTCCTCTTCTTCAATTTTCATTTCCTTCACATAAAAATGAATTTTTCTTCTCAAATGTGTGTTTAATTCCATGATTTGACCCATATCAATAAATGTGTCAGTAATAAATGCTTCAAAAAATGTTGTCAAACTTTGAAACCTTATATGTAGTTAATCTATAGATGCTCTGCAAACTTTCGCATCACAATATTTCCTTCCAAAACTTCCTTCTGTAGCTTTAGAAATTCCTTTTCCAAGACATATCTTTGTGCCATTACTTGACACCTTATATTTCAAGGGGCTATTGGAATTTTCTATTATTTCCCCCCCTAAGCCTTAGCATGGGCTTAGTTATCAGAGGAATTATTTGTACTAGAGGTAGGTACAAATGCATTTAAAGTTCCTGATTCATATATATTTTTAGATTCATCTTTCTTTCTCCATATATTTTCCATTTCCTTCTTAACCTTAGTAGGATCATCTTTCTTCACAGATTCATCCCCCTTTACCAGATTACACTATCTTTTATTTTTACTTCTACAAACTCTTGAAATATGTTTGGGTTTGTTGCAAATGTAGCACACAACATTTTTTTGATAGAACTGACTTCTATTAATTCTTGATCCACTGTGGTTCTAGCCTTATATCCAAATAAATTGCATGTATAAAAGTAACCATTGAAAAATTGAAACATTCTCTCTCTATAATTTCTATTCATCATCCAACTTTTGTACTCAGTACTTGTATGTCCAAATTTCTTCCATGCAAAGCATTATCTAGAGAATAATCTAGCATTCTAACTCATTCTACTTCTACAATCTATTGCTTTATGACCATATTTATTGCATGAAGAAAAATACCATTGAAATATGGGTAACTTTGAGCATTTGGTTGTCTGATAGAAGGTCTTCCAACATTGCTTCTCTAATTTCTGAATTGTATCCTATTGGCTTGAATTTTCTTTTGATTATCAACCTTGGTAGATGTCTAATTTTCCTTTGAACTTTTTCGTTCTTCAAGCCCCAAACCACCTTTGTCCTTAGATGGTTCCTATATTGCAAGAAATTCATCAAGCATTGTAGTACTTATTTTGAATTTCTCCTAATGTATTCTTTCCTTTTCTAGATCATATATAAGATTTCCCACTTTTTGTTCAAGTTTTGTATATTCATAAGACTTTTTTATGCCACTGCATTTAGACATTCCTTGATCCTCTTATTTTCTTCCATTTGTACTTTTAGTTTGATGATCTCTTCATTTTATCGCTTCAACTATATATTGACTTCCCTATTTCTTTCTTTGAATTTGATTTTTTCTCTTAAATTTTTGATGCATTCATTTGCTTCTCCAAGGCTTCCCTTTGAGCTTTTGGTCTTAGTTTCAACTCTATCAAGATCTTCAAGAGTATTATTCATTTCTTCTTTATCAAACATGTAGTCATCTTCTTCATATTCAATTGCATAAAGTTCTTGTAGAGGAACATGGCACTTCTTATCTTCCATGTGTTCAAACTTTCAAGATCTTCCTCAAGTTGTTAGGATTTTTTGAAGGAACCAAGCACAAATACCAATTGTTGAACATTCAGAATACTGAGAAGGGGGGTGAATCAGTATTCTATAACTTTTTGAACACAACAATTTTTCAATCACAAAACCATATTAATATAAATCGGGAGTGAAAGAAAGAATCATCCACAAAATCACAAAACACGTGAACACTAGGATTTTAATCGTGAGGCTTCAGTATCCATCTCATCCCAATATGTTGATCCATCTACACTTAGCAAGTCATCCACTTCCACTACTTTGACCTCCACCATTCCATCCACTTCCACCATTCCAACCACTGATCCTAACATCAATATCTAGGACATGGGATGTGGAGATTACAAACTGAACACCTCTTACTACATCACATAATTACCCAAGTCTCCATAGATTCATGATAGACCATGCTTCAAAATAGAACCTAAATTTGTCTTTAAGGTTCCTCCCACTACCACCTTCATGAATTGGGGGTAGGTAAACAAAGAAGACATTGATGATATTTCAGCTTGGATCTACAAAGATGAGGAAGAACTATTGCCACTACCAATACAACAATATGGCAAAGGATTTGAGATAATGAAGGAAAAAGGATATGATGGAATCAGTGGTCTTGGCATACATAAAAATGGAATGAGACAACCCTTAATTCCACCTAAAAATCCAAAGAATCGAGGGTTAGGGTTTAATCTAATTACAATTGATGCTCCATGTACCCTTGTGATTTCAAGTGAGGGTGTAAGTGCTTCTTAAAATGTCAAGATGTCCAATAAATCCTATACAATTACTGAATCTCATTAATGGGAATATGGTTCTGAAAAATCCCTTAGTGACTATGATCTTGAAGGAATATTTTGAGAACCAAGCGAGCCTTCTTTTGATGAGATATTCAAAAAAAAATAAAAATTGGTTGACCACAAGATCCTTCTAATGCCAATTCAAAAATATTGATGAAAGGAGAGGCCTAGGTAAGAACCTTTTTGGAGTATTATCCCTGTGAAAATGATAAACCTAAACCGCCTGACTTGCCCTTCCCTAATCTTGACCTCTCCCATGAGTCCAATTTACCTGAGATCATTGATGATGATGATTGGATGGAATCCTTCTGGGATCTTGATGATACTTTTGTATTTAGCCTTTTAGCCTCCATTTGCATGCTCTCAGCATCATAACCTCATTTCTCTAACAATGATGATGGTATCTCCCTCATATATCCATGACTCATTGATTGGGATCAACAAGGCTCACCTACCATGGACACTTTTGAGAATGACAAAGCCATCACTAAATTCATGAGACTACGTGAAGGAATACCAAGTGGGGACATTAAAGTTGGATTTACTATTGATCTTGATTATGTGGCATATTTTTGAGAGACTGTGTAACCATCTAGTCACAAAAATAATAAAAATAAAATGAGAAAAGACGCTTATTTAGGTGAAAATTGAAAGGAACCTTTTGATGAAACAAAAGTAAAAAGAAAACGAATATCCAAGGGTGAAAACCTCTTTGATGCACCTAAGGATGGAGGGTTGGATATTCTCCCCATTACTCAAGATAAATTAGCCATTCTAATTGAAGATACCATAGAAGTCAATACAAGAACACCTGAATATCTCAAAATGATTCTCCTTCCAACATCGTTGATAGAAAGAGAAAATCTAGAGTTTCAAGATTTCTTCACAGAATGTTAGTTCAACTTCAGTTGGTCATATGCAGATATGCCAACACTAGATCCTATATTAGTCTCGTATCATTTTCCATTACTTCTAGATGCTAAACCAATCAAGCAAAAGCTCCAGAAGATGCACCCACATATCACCTTGTTAATAAAAGTTGAGCTCAAGAAATTGTGAGATGCCAAATTCATAAGATCTATTGATTATACTGATTGGATATCAAACCTCGTATCTATCGCCAAACTAAATGGTAAAATCCTCATTTGCATAGACTTCCAAGATTTGAACAAAGCTTTCCTAAAGGATGATTTTCTGCTCCCAAATATAGATATCGTAGTGGATCTCACAACATGATATGAGATGTTGTCTCTTATGGATGGTTTCTCAAGATACAATTAGATTTGTATCACCCTAGAGGATCAACACAAAATTGCATTCACTTGTCCCTAGGGTACATACTGTTGGAATGTCATACCTTTCTTACTAAAGAATGCAAGTGTCACTTACCAATAGGCTATGACCACAATATTTCATGATCTTATGCACAAGTTAATTGAGGACTACATTGATAATCTCCTAGAAAAATCCCTAACACAAAGTGATCACCTAAAGGTACTGGACAATATCTTCAAAAGGTTGGAAGAGTATAAGGTTTGTCCTAATCCTAAGAAGTGTGTCTTTGGTGTGACTTTGGGTAAACTCTTGGGGTATATAGTTTCTCGCCAAGGGATTGAAGTCGACCCATCTAAGGTAAAAGTAATCTTGGATATGCCTCCACCAAAATGAATCAATGAGCTCCAGACATTATAAGGAAAATTATAATTGATCAGATGTTTAATTTCATAGTTGGCCGATAAATGTCAACCATTCCAATACCTCTTACACAATGGAATCCCCTTTGTTTAAACAAACAATTTTCAAGTTTCTTTTCAACAAATCAAAGACTATCTTTTGACATTGTCAACCCTAATGCCACATATTCATGGGAAACCTTTGATATTGTATATTTCTACAACCACTTCCACATTGGGGGCATTAGTCACACAAAACAAACATGAGGAAAAGGAAAGTGCAATGTATTACATCAGTGGCACTTTGTTTGGGTATGAACTCAACTATATTCCCATTGAATATGCATGCCTCACAATAGTCTTTGTTGCTTAAAAGTTGAGACATTGTATGTTGAATATTAAAACAAAATTAGTGGCTAAGATAGATCCATTGAAGTACCTTCTTAGTTGAGCAGTTTTAATAGGATGATTGGAAAAATGGGTCGTGATACTTACTAAGTATGACATGCAATATGTAGAATGCAAATCAATAAAATGGCGGGTCATAGCAGATCAACTCACTAATGCACCCACAAAAGATGATCACCCCTTGGTAGCTAACTTTCTAGATGAATCTCTCTTCCATGTCGGACCTATATTAACTTGGAAACTCTATTTTGATTTGTCCCATATAGGTCATGGTTTAGGAGTAGAAATATTATTCATCATACCTCAAGGAAATTATATTCCTAAATAATTTTGCATCACATTTCCATGCACTAATAATGTCACTGAATATGAAGCACTGTTGATAGGACTTTGAATGCCATTTCAATGGAAAATCAAGGAACTCCTAGTTTTTTGCAGTTCTTAGTTAGTTATAAACCAAGTCAATAACAATTGCAACACCAAGGATGAGAAGCTAATTAACCTTAAAAACACATGGTGGGTAGTTTCCTATCATACTTCCATATGATCACTTTTGAGTAGATTCCACGAGCATAGAACAAAGCAGTGAACACTATGACCATAATTGGATCTCTCTTGGACATCCTTAATAATATGTCACAATTTGAGTTCTTAGTGGAACAACTATTTGTTCCCGCCTATGATATTCCTAAGTCTAAAATGGTTTGCGAACTTGTTGCTCCCAATTCCCCCTTGTATCAGGACATATAATTAGTTACATTCCTAGAATTTACCACCAGGCCTTTCCAATAACCAACTCAATACCTTCATTCACAAAGCCACCTACTATACCATCATTAGTGACACCCTATATAGATGCCACTTTCACAATACCCTCCTTTGATGTCTTGACATGCATGAAGCACAAACAATCTTACATGAGGTACATGAGGGTATATGTGGATCCCATTCAAGTGGTCCAACCTTAGCCAAGAAATTCATGAGACTTGGGTACTACTAGCTAACCATGGAAAAAAATGCTCTTTAGTTCATGAGAAAATTTTTTCAATGTCAAGTATACAGTGACCTTATTCATGCACCTACACAGGAGTTGTGACCAATCACTTCTCCTTGGCCCTTTACACAATGGGGACTTGACCTCATGGGTAAAATTCATCCTTCATCCAACGGCCACAAATTCATTATTACTACAACTGAGTGGGTCTATGCAAGATTATGATGGGCCAAAAAGTGGCGATATGATGGGTATATGTAGGGTATGTGGCTAACAACTTTTTTAACCCAAAATTGATGAAATGAAAAGGGTTTTTAAAGGATATTTTTAGCTGTCCACCAATATAAATTATTCTTTACTTTGAATTTAATAAATAATTATTATTCATTTCCTATTTGAATTACGACTAAAGTCCTGATTGATAGGTTGATTGTAAAACATCTATAGCTCTCAAATGGTATCAAATTTTTTGAATTTGAAACATGCGTCACATTCTATGCTTCACTTGCTATAGGATTAAAAATATATATATTAAATTTAATGACTACGCGATGCTCTTGTATTCTGATTTTGTTTTCATTACTATGTAGCACAAATAAAATAATGGTAACAGTGAAGGAAATAGAAGATATAATCTCAGTATTATATTTATAATTGGCATGTACCGAACTTATTGACAGTCACTAAACTGTGGATTCTAATGTTAAATTCGTATCCATTTACAGAATATTACGGGAAGAGCTTGATGGATCTCACAAACACGCCCTCTAATTCGTTTGGCCACAGAGATTCAGTCTACCGTGGAGTTACCAAGTGTGTTCATACATATATTTTCTTTCTTATATATACATATATACCAAATAAAGTGTTAGTTAAAAATAAGAATATGTGGGACTCCATACAGGCATAGATTGACAGGGAGATATGATGTCCATCTTTGGGACAAAAGCAAAGACACTCGGAACAGAAAGGGTAAACAGGGTTAGTTTTATGAATTTATATTGTAATTAGTTATAAATTGAACAGCTTTCTTTCTGCAGGTCATAATGGGCTCTAGTGCCTATCAAAATCCGGTAAGTTTACATCGTTGTTTTTATAGTGAGATTTGATGGATTTGAAAGGGGAAGGATAAAACAAATAGAAATTGAAACTTTATATTAATCCAAATGAAACAGTATATTAATCCAAATGAAACGGTACATACTGTCTGAGCTTCGGCTCTTTCATACATCAATTTATACATACACCAACATTCTTCCATTCTTCTTACAGCTTTGTGGAGCTGGACTCTTTAAGAATGCAAACAAAATCAAACTTAACCAATAAATATAAAACTATTCACCAATGGAAGAGAGAACAGACAAAAAAATATATATCAAACTGCCCATAAAAGGTGTGAAAACTGCTGATGGAGCAACAGAGAGGCTGGAGGAATTAATATGCAATCTATTCGAATCTTTGCCAAGATTCGATTACACTGTTTGTCTTTAATACTAAGATTGAGTGAGATCCAAAGCTAAAACGGAGAGGACAGGTCCAACTGAAGATATTAATAAGGTAGTTGGGATTACACTTCCAACACTCTCCCATAATCTCAATTACGAATTCCAATTACATTTTGATCTTTTTCATTGATACTTTGACATCTGTAATCTTCAAATCTTATAGATTGAACCTAGGAATTCCCAGGTGTAAAACTCTTATTTTCTTTCAATGCCTCCCTTTAAGCTACACTACTGATGCTCGGGGATCCTAGCTTCAATTGGCTCAATTGATCTTATTCAAGAATGCTACAACATTCAACCACATTAATTCTTTACCAATTTACAACTTCATGTACTTGTTTTTAACTAATTCATATACCTATCCTCCTTTGATCTTCTAATCTCCTTTAATAGCTCCTCTTTCCTTTTCCTTGCAGTCTCCTCCTTTTTATGTGAACTATTCCTTATCCATACAGCAGCCTTTTTCTTTGACTGGTACGATTCACTTGTTCCCATACTACCCGATCTCTTTTCTACGATCTCTTTACAATAATTCTTCATGCAGCAACGTAGCCAAACTATGGCAGTAAACTGTCGCGGCAGTGATGTTTAAACTATAGTCTATTACAACTTCTACGCCTATCTTTGTCGGCTTCATATCTTGATTGGCTCTATCTAAAATACTCTACAACTCCCTTTGTCCTTTGGTGGAGATTATTACAACACTTATTCATCACCTTCTTCTAGATAGCCACTTCTTTCTAAGACTCGTGATCTTTGGAGATTAATCTCCCTGCAAGCAATGGCTTGGATTTAGTGATTTTTGTGAACTCCCTTCACCCTCATAAAACAGACAATCTACCAGTCTCCTTTCCTCCAATAGTTGCCGCAGTACTTTCAAATCTTCCTTGCAGCGGCAAGCTTTGAACGACTTCTTTCTCAGAAAATCTCCCTTGTTTTCTGCAACTATATCTTCAACATCTTTTTCAATATCTTCAGTAACATACTTCACACTTAAAACCGATGATCTCTCTTCTTGACAGCTATAGCTTCTACTAAATACTAAAATCAATTTATCCTTGCATGGCGTCTACTCTTCTTTTAAACAAATTTCAGCTCCTTTCTAAAATAACTACGTTCTCCACCTTTCTCAACGGTGAACACTTCTGATCTGCGCTCTTCTTTTCACTGGCAGTGACAGATCCTCAGTCTTCACCCTCAAATATTCATGGATTTAATTGCAATCACCTTTGCTTGAACGCTATAGCTTCTCTTGAAACTGCAGACCTTTTAACTCTGCAGATCTTTGATTATAAGGGCGGCTTCTTTCTTTACTTGGCGGCACCCTACACACTGAGCATATTCTTTTGCAACATAGTTGTACGGAGAGCATATTCTTTTGCAACATAGTTGTAGCTCTCCCTCGATCTTGCTAGATGAACGCTGGCTCTGATACCAAATGATGGATTTGAAAGGGGAGGATAAAAGAAAAAAGAAGAGAAATGGAAACTTTATATTAATCAAAATGAAACAGTACATACTGTCTGAGCTTCGACTCTTTCATACATCAATTTATACATACATCAACATTCTTCCATTCTTCTTACAGCTTTGCGAAGCTGGACTTTTAAGAGTGCAAACAAAATCAAACTTAACCAATATATAGAAAACTATCTACCAATGAAAGAGAGAGAACATACATAAAATAATATATATCAAACTTCTCATAAAATGTGTGAAGACTGATGATGGAACAACAGACAGGCTGAGGAATTGATGCAGAGGGTCAGGGATCTTTGCAAGAAACTCACCAAATTATCAAACTTCAATGGTTCATCTACAACCTTTCCTCTAGACACCAACTTGAAGATAAAGCCTCAACTTTGCATTCATGACTTATTTTCCTCCTTATGGACCGAAACCCTAGGAAAATTCTTAAGAGACCCAAACAAACTTGTTTTGAATGATTTCAAAGCCCAACCCTCTGACTTAGACACAAAACCAATTTTTCACCTTAACTAGGCTACTAGCCCAACTACGCCTCCTGCAGTGATTTTTTGACTTTGCACTCAAACTTTCCAAAGGAACCCCAAATATAATGACTGTTTCAAGTGTGGTTTGTGATGATAAACAACATATCCAAACCTTGATATCACTTGCTTCAGACAAACCCTTCCAAAATCTGATGTCTCCTCAAAAACTAGGCCTAATTAGCCCACTTTTACAAAGCAACCCCCCTTTAAACTCAACCCCTGACCATGAAACTTTTAGCAGTCTCCTAAAATGACTCAAAACCAATGAATCCAAGTTTTTAGCCCTCTATGACACATCTATCATGCTCCAGCACAAACCCCTCCTCAGCTTGCCTCAAAAACTAGGGCTTCTTGAAAACTAACCTTCCAATCACTTCCAGAACTTTCTCATTGACTCTACACCATTTGGACATCATATTTAGCTGATCCAAACTCAAAAACATGCCCCTCATTAAGGTAGATCTTCTGCTGCTACACCCTAGCCTCCATCTTCAAGCACTTTTCCCTTTGACAACTTGGTGTACACCTTGATATTCTTTCTTCCTGCACATTAGTTGGTTAAATATGTATGATACATGTTAGGAATGATCCATTTCACAGGTCAAAGCAGCATTCTACCTTGAAATGGATCAATCATCCATGAAAATCACCAAAATTTGTGAAAAATCTGCACTTTTTTTAGGACAGTCAGCAATATAATGCAAAGAACTGATTATAAACATGTATCAGATCATTCAAGAGGTTAATTTAAAGTAAATACAGGTTCTTGAACCATCCAATTGATTAGAAATTCAAAAGGAATCAATAGATCATCAAAAAGACTCAAGAAAATGCAAGAAAACTATGTTTTTTCACTATTTTCTGTAGCAGTCCGTACAGCCACTTCTCCAAACGCCCAACCTCCGTACAAATGACCATTTTGGGGTTATAGAACCATCCCCCAACTGATCAACTGATTGGAATTGATTACAATGCATAATTACCTCTAAAACACCTAAAACTCCTTTTCCCGCCTAAACTAAAATTTAAAAATTTGAAATTACAAACTAGAGATTTATTAAAATCTATCACCTAAAAACCATTGGATATTCACTATCCAAGTTTATTTGACCTATTTAAGCATAATATCATTAATCAAAACCCCTAGAACCTAATTTTCCCTTACATTGCATTTTTAATCCAAATTCCTTATCAGGAACCTTGAAACTTTGAACATTCTCATTACACTCATTCAACCCAAATGCCATTATAGGCTCCAATACATCATAATTGATGCTTTGACATGATTGGAAGGTCCTCTTGACCCTTGCACTCTCCTGGTTCTTGACGTGCTCCTTGAAGGCCCTGGGTGCTCCTGCACCATTCTCCCCGGGAAAGAAAGAACTCTTGCCCCAAGAAGTGTCCCATGTGTTTCCACCAAAAGACCTTTTGCTCTCATGTGTTTTCATCTTCCAATGAGCAGGTATGTAGTCCCCCAAAGTCACTGTCTTTCTCTTATGCCAATCTGCATTCTTGACATTCATCATGTGAGAGCCAAAAATCTGTTTTCTTTGTCCTTTTTGCTGCTTGAACTCAGTCTGATTTTGTGCCCTGTTTCTGCCTCTATTCCCCTGATTTCCTTGTGAAAAGATACCATCACTATCATGCTCAATTATAGGGCATTCAATGCCTCCAACCTTGATACTGTCCAAATCCCACAAATTCTGATTTTTAGGACTGTCTTCTTCACAACCCTGCTGCAACTTGTCTTTTTTCAACCTACCAATGTCTTCCCCTGTTTTACCCTACTCATTTACCTGCAAATGCTTCTCAAAACAGATCATAAAGCTTTCATTTGACTGCTCCAAAGGCAAAGGAACCAATTGATATTTAACATCTCCTTTGTGAACCAAATAGGTGTTAAGAAAACCATCATGCAATGTCCTTCTAACATACTGCCATGGCCTCCCCAAGATAATATGACTACAAGTCATTGGAATAACATCCCAAAGCACTCTATCCTGATATGAACCAATTGAGAAATCAACAAAAGCTCTCTTACCAATCTCTACATGCTGTCCTTGAGTTACCCAAGTGGCCTTGTAGGGAGTAGGATGATCAAAAGTTTCAATCCCTAGCTTGGTTACCATATCAACTGAAACTAAATTGCTATGTGACCCTGAATCTATGAATAATCTGCATATCTTACCATGACTGAGATAATTTGTTTTGAAAATGGTTACCTTTGGTTCTTGATGAAGTCTTTCTCCTTGCTTGATCATGAGAAACTCACCATCAGTCACAGGGTCTGCCATAAATGTTTTTGGTTCCTCCTTCTTATCTTCTTCTTCTTGCACCAAGGTAGCTCTCCTTTCTCTGCCTTTATCAGCTTGTTCCCACTTAGGACATTTGAAGGAAGGATGCCCTGGTTCATTGCAATTAAAACATCTGCCTGTGAATGGTCCTCTACCTTGTCCAAATCTGCCTCCTCTTGGAGTGTATCCACCTCTTTGATCAGGAAATATCTCCTTACCCTTGTCATTGCTGTTTTTATCATTACTGCCTTGTCTTTGCTCTCTATTACCTCTGCCCCTGTTTGAACTACCTCCTCTTCCACCATTGTTTGATCTTTCTTGCTTCCTCTTCACCTTTTCTTCTGCTCTAATGGCCAACTGAAAACATTCTCCCAATGTTCTTGGCAATTGCAAACCAATCTCATCTTGCAGATTGTACCTTAAGCCATTGATGTACCTGGCTATCTTCTCATCTTCTTCCTCATAACCTCCTCTAATACTAAGCTTGTGAAATTGCTCAGTATAGGACATAACATCCAAGTCCTTTTGCTTTAAATTCTGCCTCATCCTTTTCACATGAATGGTATAATCAGATGGTAGGAATTGCTCCTTGACCAAACTCTTCATCCTTGCCCATGTAGAGACCTTTGCCAATCCTCTAGCCATCCTATCATTCTGGTAACTTGTCCACCATGTCAATGCTGTGCCTCTCAACTTGGTTTTAGCAAACTTGACTTTCCTCTCTTCATCCATCTCCTCAAATTCAAAGTAGTTTTCCATGGCATCAAGCCATCCCAATACCTCTTCACTATCCATCTTCCCTTGATAGATAGGTAAGTCTATGTGACTCTTCCCTCCATGACCCTGTACTGCCTTCAATAACCTCACTAACCTCCTTTCCTCAGGGTCCTCTGTATCATCAGCTTGCTGTTCCTGATTTACCCTCACATGCTCTTCATCCTCTTCATTGTTTTCTTGGTCTTCTTGGTCTTCTCTCCTCCTACTCCTCTCAAGGTTATTGATCCTTGCCTGCATAGTGTCTCTCTCTCTTCTCCATTGTCTTTCTTCTCTTGCTCTTGCTGCTTCTTGTTCCCTTCTTTCTCTTCTCTCCCTCTCCAAGATCTCCTTCAACTCTTCCAACTCTCTTGCCAATTGGTTTTTTGGTGCCATTGCTACTTCTCCAATCCCTAAAGGATCTACTCACTGCTCTGATACCACTCTGATGCAGAGGGTCAGGGATCTTTGCAAGAAACTCACCAAATTATCAAACTTCAATGGTTCATCTACAACCTTTCCTCTAGACACCAACTTGAAGATAAAGCCTCAACTTTGCATTCATGACTTATTTGCCTCCTTATGGACCCAAACCCTAGGAAAACTCTTAAGAGACCCAAACAAACTTGTTTTGAATGATTTCAAAGCCCAACCCTCTGACTTAGACACAAAACCAATTTTTCACCTTAACTAGGCTACTAGCCCAACTAGGCCTCCTGCAGTGATTTTTTGACTTTGCACTCAAACTTTCCAAAGGAACCCCAAATATAATGATTGTTTCAAGTGTGGTTTGTGATGATAAACAACATATCCAAACCTTGATATCACTTGCTTCAGACAAACCCTTCCAAAATCTGCTGTCTCCTCAAAAACTAGGCCTAATTAGCCCACTTTTACAAAGCAACCCCCCTTTAAACTCAACCCCTGACCATGAAACTTTCAGAAGTCTCCTAAAATGACTCAAAACTAATGAATCAAATTTTTTAGCCCTCTATGACACATCTATCATGCTCCAGCACAAACCCCTCCTCAGCTTGCCTCAAAAACTAGGGCTTCTTGAAAACTAACCTTCCAATCACTTCCAGAACTTTCTCATTGACTCTACACCATTAGGACATCATATTTATCTGATCCAAACTCAAAAACATGCCCCTCATTAAGGCAGATCTTCTGCTGCTACACCCTAGCCTCCATCTTCAAGCACTTTTCCCTTTGACAACTTGGTGTACACCTTAATATTCTTCCTTCCTGCACATTAGTTGGTTAAATATGTATGATACATGTTAGGAATGATCCATTTCACAGGTCACATCAGCATTCTACCTTGAAATGGATCAATCATCCATGAAAATCACCAAAATTAGTGAAAAATCTGCACTTTTTTAAGGACAGTCAGCAATATAATGCAAAGAACTGATTATAAACGTGTATCAGATCATTCAAGAGGTTAATTTAAAGTAAATACAGGTTCTTGAACCATCCAATTGATTAGAAATTCAAAAGGAATCAATAGATCATCAAAAAAGACTCAAGAAAATGCAAGAAAACTATGTTTTTTCACTATTTTTTGTAGCAGTCCGTACAGTCACTTCTCCAAACGCCCAACCTCTGTAAAAATGACCATTTTGGGGTTATAGAACCATCCCCCAACTGATCCAACTGATTGGAATTGATTACAATGCATAATTACCTCTAAAACACCTAAAACTCCTTTTCCCGCCTAAACTAAAATTTAAAAATTTGAAATTACAAACTAGAGATTTATTAAAATCTATCACCTAAAAACCATTGGATATTCACTATCCAAGTTTATTTGACCTATTTAAGCATAATATCATTAATCAAAACCCCTAGAACCTAATTTTCCCTTACATTGCATTTTTAATCCAAATTCCTTATCAGGAACCTTGAAACTTTGAACATTCTCATTACACTCATTCAACCCAAATGCCATTATAGGCTCCAATACATCATAATTGATGCTTTGACATGATTGGAAGGTCCTCTTGACCCTTGCACTCTCCTGGTTCTTGACGTGCTCCTTGAAGGCCCTGGGTGCTACTGCACCAGGAATTAATATGCAATCTATTCGAATCCTTGCCAAGATCCTATTACACTATTTGTCTTTAATACTGAGATTAAGTGAGATCCAAAGTTGATACGGAGAGGACAGGTCCAACAGGAGATATTAATGAGATGTAATTACACTTCGAACAAGATTTCTTTTATACTTTTTTTAGGATGTGTAAGAATTTCATAACCAGGTGTTATGTGTAGAGATATGGCCTCCAATATGTTATATTTTATTGTTAGAAACAAGTTTTTTTTTACCAACAATCGATTGGAAGAGAAGGATCCTAGGTCAAAAGTTAATCAACAATCTTTTGATCATTTCTTTAAACCATCCGGAGTGCTTTTCTGTCTTGTTGCTTGTCTATTGTTTATGTTTTCTGGTTATGTGTTGTAGTGCTTGTTGTTTCTGACTGGTTGTTTTCCAGTCTATCTTGCTAGACTGTTCTGCCTTGATGTAATGCTTTGTATGGGATCATGGCCCTTCCCTACTTATCTACTCAAAAACAAGGTTTTTTTAAACTGTTCTGCCTTGATGTAATGCTTTGTATGGGATCATGACCCTTCCCTACTTATCTACTCAAAAACAAGTTTTTTTTAATTTGTAAAGTAGATATTGAACAATTGATTAATTCTCATTTGGATACTAACTAAAGTAATTTAACTGTCTTATTGTGATCCTGAATTCTGGATAATGACTGGAATCTCCAGTATTTCTTGGTAAGCTGATACTCTTATGGGTTTGTTATACATGATGTAAGTAATTTTCAATGCATACTCTCTTTGAAGTTCTGGATTATAATTGAACTCTTCACTGTAGGCGGCTTTAATCAGGAAGAGAATGCAGCCAGAGCTTATGATCTGGCAGCTCTCAAGTATTGGGGTCCATCAGCTGCAATAAACTTTCCGGTATTGTTGCTATTCAAAAAAATGCATTGTGTGTCTACCTTTAAGAAATGTTTGTTTTACTAATTCCTTTGGTGATAATTCCTTTTTCTGAGATACTGCTTCCTCTCTCATACTTAGCATAATATTGTATAACATTTGGTCTTCCTCTATATCAAATGCAGATTGGCAGCTATGAGAGAGAGTTAAAAGAAATGGAAAAGATGTCAAGGCAAGGATATATTCGTTTAATAAGGAGGTATATGGGTTTTCTACCATGTGTGCATCTATATAGGTTACGCACATATGTAGGGGGCTGTGTGGGTTGATAATGGTTTCAGTGACTCTATCGTGATTGTTTTTATTGATGGTGGTGATTCCGTTTATCATTCAAAATCATTCTATTTGGATTCATCGTCAGCAAATTTACCGTCAGCAATTCAATTTATAGTGGGAAAATTTATCGTCATGACAAACTCACTCAAAGAAAATTTATCAGCAGAAATTTTCTTTGAGATGAATTTGTCATGACAGTAAATTTTTCCACCGTGAATTGTTGACAATGAATTTGCCCACCGTGAATTGCTGGCGGTGAATTTTCCTTAAGCCATAATTTAGAATAGATCACAAACATTTACATATGAAAATATGCCAGTGTGTAGTTTCTTAATTAAGATTTTATTGGATTTACAATTACATGCTTCTACTGTCCTTAATAGGTGTTAATCTTGCAGGGGCAGTACTTATAGCTTTTCGAGGGGTACATCAATCTATCGAGGAGTGTCCAGGTTTAGATTTAATTTACTTGGATTTAAATAAAGCTTTGATTTGTTTAGCCTGTTGATTTGAAATCATCCTCACTTTCTTTTAGTACGGTCTATTTTGGATTTGATCTACTTAGATGAATTTATCTGATTTAAATAATATATTTTAAACTTTGACTTTGGTAGACTGTTCATATGAAATCACACTCTTTCTTGGATAAGAGATGAATTTATCTGATTTAAATAATATATTTTAAACTTTGACTTTTGGTAGACTGTTTATATGAAATCACTCTTTCTTGGATAAGACTCAACTATTAATGTAATTTAAGATGAACCATCTAAACAAGTCAGAAATAAGATTATGCTATTTAAACCAATCTGAAATTTAATATCTAATGTGAAATTAATTATATTTCACTGATATTAGTTGATGGATTGAAATGTTAGCATTGACATAATGAAGCTCCTCGTTCCCCATATAACTTGGCAGGCACAAACAGTGTGGAAAGTGGCAGGCTAGGCTTGGAAGAGCTTCAAGGAACAAGGATTTTTATCTAGGAACATTCGGTGAGTACACAACTCAGAGTTCATAGTATAATGTTTATGGTCCATTAATCTATAGTTCATTAGAAATGCATCAAACCATCAAACTAGATGAAATGGTTAGTGATTTTCATGGAACTTACAGAGACTGAGGAAGAGGCGGCCAAAGCTTATGACATTGCCGCCATCAAATACAAAGGACACAGAGCCATTACAAACTTTGAAACAAGCAGATATGATGTGAAAACAATTATGAGTACCAAACTACCCAGAGCAGGGAAAGAAGAACTCATTAGTGCTGTGATACAAGATGTAGACAATGATGTCAATGAACCTATCTTCCCTACTGGTAACACAGAGAGTTCATTGACAGACACATTCAGTCACTCCAATGCTTCTGTTACTGTATCCAATCCTGCTAGTGGACAACCTGTTCTTGGTGCTCCACTAATGGTATGCTATCAGAAACTGCACTCAGCAACACAGCCATATATGCCAACTAACAACAATAATGTTTTTCTATACAATCTGATGGGCTTGGAACCTAGAGCCTTTGATGAGCATCGAATCTCAAAAACTATGGCATCTACTCATGGACTGCTAATGGGAGATTCTTCTCTTCCATCACACAGTTCTCTGGCATCTCAATTCATTAATACCCAAGAAGGATTAGTTCCTTCAAAGACACCAACCTCTGAAAACATGCTGTCTGCAGGTACCTTCACAAGAACAGCAGTGTGCTCTCCTGAGCAGCCCTCAGGTATTATGAGAGCTGATTATGAGAATGTAATGCCTCGGAACAACTGGATAGCATCCTCTCTTCAGTATCCAGAAAGTGGGCCTTTTGCGGGACTAGCAAGTCAAGGTCCTCAAAGTGAGCCTATTGCGGAAACAGCATGTCAAGGTCCTCTTATGTTCAATATTTGGAGTGATATAAGCATGTTAAGATCTTAGACTTTTGAAATAGGATTTTAGCTCTTTCTCACCATAATGCTTGTTTAACACAATAATCTCTGTCCCTTTTTGGACTACCGATAGTCCGAAGACAGTATGACAAGAACATATTTTAGGTTGTCTTTTTAGTTTTCAGGACTAAAGATTTGTCCTTAGGAATAAATCCAGTCTTGGAGATGCTTTCTCTTCACTTTATGTAATACGTTTCAAAAATCAAGTAATGCAAAGTTTTTTCAACTATCAAGATATTGTTGTGACTTCTTCTTTACATAGTGCCTTGGTCTAATAAGCAACTGAGAAACATGTTTTGAGAACGACGTTGATGACATACAAGACACGCTTGCAATAAGCCACCAGGAAACATGTCTGTGCAGAAAATAAACAACACTGACATTATTCCGATACTAAGTAGAAATATTAGTTGCAGAATTAAAAGCTGGAAATATAAATCCTTTGAGGATTATCGCTGAGCATGCATCCCGTAAATTTGAACAGTTTATCATTATATCGCAGATTTAATGGTAGAGATTATCTTAACCTTTTTTTTGTCTTATAAGACAGCTCTTTTTTATGAGGGTATTTTATTATGGTTGAGTATTATATTCTATTGTGTGTGGAGATTATGAGAGGGTGAAAAAGAAGATACAACAAATGTGGTGTAGGTTGTATTCTTTTATTTTGTTACAAAGAAATGATAATTACTTCTTTGAGAACATTGTTCATGTTGAATGAATCATGTATATGTGTTTTTGTGTTTTGTGTTATTTTATATTTTATTTCTACATTCATTTTATTATATAATATTTTGTGATCTTGTTATTAACAGATACTAGTTATTTGCTTAAATGTAGTACATAATTCTAATTACACTTGAATATCTTGAACCAAATATCAAATAAAATGATGTTAACGCTCTATGTTTCAATCTTCTATGAAACATTCTTTGTCATTGCAATATTATTTCTATTATCATAATAAATAGTAGTTGGATGTTCTTGTAAAGTGTGTAGATCTTCCAAGATCCTTATAATTCATATGACTAGACAACTTGTTATTTAGACAACAAAATATTCTGTTTCGGTTAAAGAGAGAGTCATGATTGTCTACTTCTTATTATTCCAAAAAATGTTTTAAATGGAATTATCCTCCTCTATTTTATTTTTTATTTTGAGATTATATCTATTTTTTTTGGAAATGGCCTTGTAATTCTTGAAGCGTTATGATGGTTCAAATTTTTAAATAATAAAAGTGATCCATATATAATGATAAATTATGAATAAGAATTGACCGATATATATTTTATGAAAGGATTTCACATGCATGCGAAGACAAGCAACTTTAGGTGTTGCTTGTCAAGTGCACATGTTGAACAAAATTCTTCTCTTCCCTAAATTTCGTGAAGCCTTCTCACTATATTGTTTTTTTTTTTTTAAATAAGTCCTTGAAAACTTAAGTATCAGTAACATTTGTACCATCAACATGAATCATCTATGCTTGATTTGAGGGAATGAATTTATTCGGAAGTGGTGTAAGTTAAAAAAATAATTTTTTCATTAAAGAATTTGCTACAAGTTGATAATTAATCAATTTATCAAATATTTTCTAACCATTATTTCAACCACAATGTTATAATGTTATAACTTTTTATGATAATCTATCCAATGCTTAGAATATTATTTTAAAATTTTGGCACATGCAAAATATCATGAATATAAGTAGTTTAGCATTGCTTAGTCTTTATGGTAAGGAAATCATTTTTCATTGTATTAACCTCTTTATTAACACCAAATTTCCATTTACTTTTGGTAAACTCATTTAACTTGCAAAGAGATAAAATTACCTATCATAACATTTGAGTAGCTATGTCCAAGAACCACTTATCTTTATGATAATATTTTACCACATTACATGTCAAATATTAGGATTTATTATTTATTCAAAAGACTCCTCATATACCTAGATATTAAATTATTAAAGTTAGATTTATCCTTTCTACACTTAGAATCATAGTATCTATAATATTCATGAGCATTAGATACATTTTTAATCAACCAAAAACTTCTTCCTCTTCCTCTAGCACATCCTTTACTAGTTGAAAGATCCCTTGATATTTGTTTGTTTGAGAAAGAGGAGTTTCAATTTTTTCTTCAATTTTTACTTTAGATTGGAAAGGATGCACTAATATATCTATAGAATATTACTTATGATCCTTATAATATTATAAATAACCCAACAAATCTCCCACTTTGAATGTAATTAGATCTTTGTTTCCTTCAATGATAATTGCCAATAAATTATATTTTGGAAGAAGGTATTTGACAAATTTCTCTACAATTTTCTACTCTATCACAACTTCCCCTTTAGCACTAAGTTGGTTCATAGTACTTTGAACCCTTATGATAAAATCTTGAATGGATTAGCTTCTTTAATCATTAAAATTTCAAAATATCTTTTCAAGTTTTGAAGTCTTACCAATCTAAATTTCTTATATCATTGGTATGCAATTTGTAAAGCCTCCCATGCATCTTTTAATTTTTTATTCTTGCAATATGGGGAGAGAGTAAAGATTGAATAATGAATAAATCTCAATTGTTATTTTTGTATCTTTGAAATAAGTTCATTGATTTGTTGTCAAATAATAAAGAGTATGTTTATCTACAAGATCATTGTATCTTAGTTCCACCTATTCTTAAGAAGTTTGGGACAATAGTAGGTATAGATTTTGAAGTTTCAATATTTATATTTATCTCATATGAATTGAACAAGTTGGAATAATGGGTTGTTACAATTACCCATATGGATACTTGATCTAATGAGAAATACTAACATATAATCCACATGATAAATTATCACAATATGCTCTAATGTTGAATGAAAGAAAATAAAATACACTAGTAATTTATAATTTTTTTTTTAAAATATTGCAAACTAAAAATATAAATTATTTTGTAAATATTTCATACATTACTACACTAGTTCATCTACCTTTCTTCAAAAAAAGGACCTAGTGGTAGGCTTGGGGTAATCTATCATTGATCATTTTCCCACAATGGTGATTATTTTTATAGCCTCAATTGTTGGTGGTCCTAAAGGAACCATAAGTTATTTTGTAGGGGTTGTTGTTTGGGTCATTTACTTTGTGTAATGACCATTATGTAATGAAGGTGGTTGTCATCTATTATGTCTGATGATGTGGTTTTTCAGCCTCACACTATTTTGAACACCCATAACTGTGATGTGAACAAGGCTCATTTTTCCCACATAACACTTGTCATTGGTGGAATGCATTGAAACTCTATTTTATGCCTCATGTTTGTAGATCCTAGAAAAAATATTACAAAAATATTATTTTCATTGGTTGTTCATCTCCTTATAGGCATGATGCTAGTTATCCATTCATTCCTGTGATTAGAAGATCTATGATACCTTCTACTATGTCTCCCCTAGTTGTGGTTTTTAGGATAATTTTTAAAGAAATGATGGGTATTTCTCTCAAAAGTGTCTGATTTATAGATTCAATAGACCGTGGCATAATCTTTAAAAATAAACATCTAGTTTTTTATTATTAGCATGTCATATTACAAAAAAAAATTACCCTTGCACCAAGGGATTCATTGTGATAGTCTCCAATTTAGTCTCTCATTATGATGCTATTTTTAATAGTCAGTCTTGGCTTTAAGACTAGCATGTCCTCCTATTGAATCCTTGTGTTTTCTATTTTAACCCTCTCATTGAGTCCCACAACCAAATACCAATTTGGACTCACCTACCTATTATTCCCCTTCATTTATCTTGTGATTCTTTCTTTATTAACATTGGAAACCCTATGGGACCTTTTATTATGGTGGGTAAAGACACTACTATTTTCCATCATACCACCTATGCTCGTATTCTAGTGGATTTGGATTTGTCTAAGCCTCTCATAGTAGACGTTATTTTGCAAGTTGTTGATTTATCTTTGAGTCATATTTTCGATTAGAAAGGTATTTCCATTTGGATTAGGAGGTTCTTTGTTATGAGAAATTTGGTGTAACATTGTCCATACTCAAAGGATTCACAATTTTCCTACTAATTGAAATATTATTTACATGAACACCTTATTGTGGAAATGGCTAGGGACATTCTTATTTTAGAGGTTGTTGAGCCTCTTTCTATTGATGGGGAGGTAGTCCCTTCTCTACCTATGTTTCTTGTTTCTACTCCTTTAGATCTCACCTCCCTTCCTATAGGTTTCATTGGCATGCCTCCTTCAATTTGTGTGGTAGATTCTTGATGGTTATCTTCTCTAGTTAGGCATTCCTTTTTGTGTTTGTTTCAACAAATTGGATCTTCAAAGAGGGTTTCTTCTCATCTCTCTCTCCTAAGGTATTGGATGTGGATAATAAGGTTTCTTGGATTGTTGTCTAAGTCTAGCGTAGAAAAAGGTAACCCTTTTTCATGCTTAATTTGGGAATAATTGATATAAAATTAACTTAATTATGCCTTGATTTAGGGTTGTAATGTGTTTTCCACATTCACACTAAGTGTAGGGCCCTTTTTAATAAAATGTACTTAATTTTATCCTTATTTAGGGTGTTGTAAAGTGTTTTATTACACTTTCAAACTAATATAGGGTTTCATTAATTAATTGTGGTGAATTAAGCTTAATTATCCCTTTAATTAAAATATAAGCCTTTATTAATTACATTTTCTTAGGATCTATCTCAACACAAAAAAATGATATTGCATGACACTTAATTTGGAAAATTTGATGTGCTAGAAAATGGAGCTAGGACCAATTCACCACTACTGGTAAATGGCTTCTCTCCACATAGGATACCCCTTTCTTGGCATTTTTGAAATGGGAATTTGATGTTATTTCATCCCCTTAAAGCATGGTCCTAGAAAGTTGTGCTAGGACCCATTCGCTCTAGGTGGAAAATGGGTCCTCCACATATGACACCCCTTTTTTAGTTTAATTATGGTAGGATTATCAATGATTTTCAATCCTAAATTTGATGTCAACTTGAATTATTTGAATTTTGGGGTTAATCTCTAGATTTAGTATAAATATAAGGTTAATTCACATAGTTTCACCTAACCAACTTTATGCAAGAATTGTAAGAGAAAGCATACGAGTCTAAGAGCATTATAGAGCATTTAAAAGGAATTCAAAGGGTAGATTATTGAATTTTTATCGTGGAAATTCAAGATCATATTATCATGTCAAAGGCATAGTATAAAGCATGTCATTGAGGTAAGTGCATTGATGTAGCATTGAAGATCCATTTGCAAGTATTGTTGCACATCTAATTTGAGATCAAGATCTACATTCTACATGGCCATTTCATGTTAGTTTGCAGATTTACATTCCAAGACATCTTCCAAGGTATCGTCATTTCATGTTTCATGTCCTTATTTCATTGTTTTATCATTTGGTTTGATTACCTTAAAGGGAATTGACCGAGGAAAACCCCTACTCACTAACAATCAACAATTTTTTCTTCTCCTTTGATGTTTGTTTGTAGATTCATAGGTTGAAGATCAACTGGAGAACAAGATTGGAGAAAAATTATCAAAATTGTCAAGTTGCAAAGTTGTCATTCATATTGCAAAAAAATAGAAACAAGGCTACAAAAGTTATTTTGAGTTTCCAGGGGCTGAGCACCAAGGAGATGAAAGTGCAAACATCAAGGAACATAGCCCAAAAGTCAGTTTAAAAAACCCTAATAGGGATCCATTCACCAATAAAGGTGAATGATTCCTTTGTTACCTGAAAACAAGTTTTCAACAAGGTACACATTGTTTCAACCTCTTAAAACATCCCTTATTGTTGCTATAACAATTAGGACTAGTTTTTTTATTGCTATTCATGTATTTTGGCCTTCATAATTGAATGAAACACATACCTAGTGAAAATTAGGTTCATCATTGATACCCTATTGATGGTGAACTTTTTTTTCTATGTTTTAATAAGAAAGGCATAAAGGTCTTTAGAAACATGCTTCTTAGTCCTATGTATGGCTCAAGGGTATGAGGTTTTCTAGGTCTAGTTATGATAATGTTTAGTTCTTTTATGTTGTTATTTATCTTGGTAGTTGCATTGCAATTTTTCTATTGTCTGAACTAGAAAGAAAAATAGTCGTGGGGGTTGGACCCACTCTATTATCCTTTGGTCATTCAATTATTTCCTAAGAACCCTAATTGGATTGACTATCAACATCGCAAGGTGATTCAATTCCAAACAAGGAAGACCTAGGAGGGGATTCTTTAAGATTTTATGGTTTCACAACCAAGCAAATGCTTGGAAAATACAAGTAAGCATTCAACCTACAAAACCTAGTAAAGTAATCTAAATGAAGGATGAAAATGATGAAATAATGCAATAGCAAGTTAGGATATGTGTACCTAGGAAGTCTGGAAATGTTGTAAGGATTCTGGAAATGCAAAAAAAGTTGTCAAAATATGCTATAGAGGATAAATACGCCCTTACTGTTGTCTTAATCTCGTTTCTGTTCTTTGGGCCAGATGTAGAATCTTTGGATGTCGAAACCGGATTTAGAAGAATTTCTAAAAAACACCTCTAAGATGACTAAGACACTCTAGGTGGTGAATTAGTCCCATATGTAATTTTAGGAATATCTAAATGTAGTCCTAAGGCTTGATTTCTACACTTCCTTCTTCTCAATTCTCAGGTTATGAAACTTCCAGATTTAGCCTGTAAGTGAGTTTCAGTAAAGATGACAACTTTATAATGCAACTTTGTAATTTTGTAACTTTGCACTTCAAATGATCTTTAAGTATTCAATCTAAATCTCCAATCAAAAACATGCAGTAAGAGAAAAACTTGTTGATTTTTAGTGAATGGGGGTTTTCCTTGGTCAAACCCCTTGTTGGTAATCTAGTGCAGGAGCACCTTGTACTTTGAATGCCTCCAATAGGAAAATTTTTAAAATTTGAATTTTAAAATGTGAAAAAATATAAAAAGGTCATGTGAAGGTCATTTCCAATGCAATTGAGTCCTTGATAGGTCTCTAGGTGGTCAAAATGATGAAAAACTGCAAAACTTGCAAACATTGCAAAGTTGTAAAATTGGAAAAAATGTACAAAAGGCAAGAATGTGAACAGTCATCATGGAAAGGGGAAGGTTAGATAATTAAAGATGAAGGTGAAGTTTCTTTAAATTTTTGCAAACATCTTTATGAGGCTTGTAAGGGGTGAGCAAAACTCAGATTTTGTATTCTTGAATTAAAATTTGATAATTAAAGCACTCTAGCTTGCGCCCACAAAAGGATATGAAAATCACAGTAAAACCTTTCCTGGGAATTGGACATTCCAACAGGTGACTTATATCTTTCTATAGACGTCCATTTTACTTGTCAAACCAGGGGACGTAGACTTTAAATGGTGCGGAAAAATATATGCACTAGGAACTAGTTTCGGTCAAATCTTAGCAGAAATAATACTGGAAAGAAATTCTATCTAAGCCACAGAACGGTAATGCAAAATTATTTAACTCAACTATGGTAGGAATCAGAACAACTAAGACTGAAACACAAACTTTGAACTGGCCTTATGCTACAGGAATAGTCACAGGGATGGACTCTCTATGCTGCAAGAGCACTATAAGACTGAGTTTGTATGAAAACTTCAAAGATGAAAGCTAATCTAAAGATCAACAGGAAATAACGACTAACTAACTAGCTACAGATACTTACTAAGTGGGCCCCCTTAGCAAGCATCTACTGATTACACAGATGCTAAACTCAGAACTTCATCACACTTTTATTCATGAAAACAGAATGGTATACATTGCTTTGTTGATGTGAAAACTAACAACAAACTCTGTCTTTGATCATACAGATTCTGTTTCTCATTATCATACTGAATCTTACATGATATCTACTATTACTATGCTTCTAACTTACTAACTATCATCTCTTACTCATTCTATCTATCTTCTCCTCTCCGTGTGTCCCTCGCGTAGGAGGAGAACTTTATTTATAAAACAAGAGAGCAACTAACTAACTAACTCAATCAAAGAAAGTCGTGGAAGTAAAGTATATCCCTGAATCAAGGAACATACTTCATAATGAATTTATGCATTCAACCCAATTTGGAGAAAATCTAGTGCTCCACTCTTTCCAGATTGACTGTCATTAAAATTCTTTCCCATAGTTTCGATCAAGGGGTCTTCACCGGAGCTTCCTCGAAGTCATGCAGGAAATGGACTTTACTGCAAGGCCGAGATTGGCTGCGCTTGACTCGATGATTCTTCAACAACCTATGAAACAAAAGGTAACAGATGCGAAAGAAAAGGCGTATGGCACATACATGATATCTATTCATTAATCACACATTTTAAATCTACTTCATCATTCAAAAACTGTATACGATATACCAGCCATTTTAGGGAGTCAACGAGGAATAAATGCAATCAAGTCAACACAATGAGCTACAGAAATATGAAAGTATTATGCTACAGGATATCCCCATAAAAGGTTTCATCAAATTTTAAACAGCCATGAAATAACAAAAGTAAATACATTAAAATTTTATCATAACATCCAAATTATGAGCATATTTTAAGCTCATCACTGCCCCCTGCTTAGCCCAATGCTGGTCCTCCAGCATGAGCTTTCCTAATGGTTTCTCTGAAGTCAGTGGTGGCTGCATGACTTTGGAATGGATGTCCAAACTTGTAATAGAATCCTCTGAAATCCCGACACCTTTCATATTTTTGGTCTTCTAATTCATTGTTAAGATTTGTAGCCTGGTGAGGATAGAGGGGCCACATTAACATAGGGGGTCTGAATGTCAGCGGCAGCTACAGTTCAAATTTTTTTTGAAGTCCCAATTGAATATATCTGCTGGTTCATTTGAGAGCTGCTATAAAATTTAGGGGACCATGTGGTTCTGACTTTCTTAACCCAACAGTTAATCTCTTCCATCTTTTCTCACTTCTGGTATATGCTAATCTCCAAAATGAATATTGTTGTGCCTGGAATTCATCATATACTTGCTTTTTGATATCAAATATTTTATCTCTGGCTGAAACATTATTAATACCATATGCTAGAGCAAACCAATCTTTCAACATTGCATGTGGGTTTGAAATTTGAGAGTGTAATGGGACAGGCTCTGTCTTCTTAGTTTCCTCATATGTTTCCCACTGCCGGCCATAATTTGCCTCATTTTCTGCCCATGACATCAATGCTCTCAAATGGATATCACCAATGTATAGAAGAGGATTCCATTCTGTTTCAAATGGTATTAAGTAGCCATGCAAATAAAATTTATACAGAGAATTCTTTAACCATTTAGGGGCTACCTGGTATGCTTCATAAAACTCTTTGACAGTGTGAATTATAGGGTCTTGGTTTCTGGAAATTCTCATCAATTGAAACCATAAAAATTGTTCTTTAAGGCACAGAGCATAAACTCTGGGTGGTAGTCTGCATTCCATAATTTGACCAGTTACTTTCAACATTTCATCCATTTTTGCTTTCAACTCAGCAATTTCTTGTTTCTGACTTTCAATTTTCCTTTTCAATTTCTTCTTTTCTACTTCCCACAGACTTTGTTGCATATCAGTTTGGGCTATGTGTTGAAAAGTCAGAGTTTGTAATGTAACTGTTTCCCAATTATCTTTAACATATTCCAGAAACTTAATTAAAAATGTCCTCCTATACACAACAATGGCTTTACAAATTGCAGGGTGAAATACAACTTCACTAGGCACATTCAATTGTTCAATTTGTTCTTGCTCTTGCTGCAAGATAAATTCTTCATGTTGCTGCGGTGGAGAAGTATGTGCTTCCTCTGAAAAATTGCATAGCAGCAGCAACCAAATCATCAAGATTTGGTAACCCTTGCTCATTATGCCCTGTTTCTTTTGTCTCAACTTGTTCCTCTTCAGGAACAAACGAACTCTGAGCAGCATTCTCAGACTCATTCCGAGAAACATTAAATTCAGATTCAACAGACCCTTCTAAAATTACAATCACCTCAGGTTGCAGTGAAGCAGGGGAGGTCTTAGATTGTTTCCTTGTGGAAACCCTTCTTGCCACAAATGCGGCTGCAGGAGGTGTTCCTGTAGCTTTTCTTTTTCTTGTTTGTTCAGAGGGCTCTGTCCTACCAGAGGATGATGGTGAACTGGTAATAGCAACAGGTGTTGCTATAGGAGAAACGGCTACAGGGGAAGGTGCTTTAGGAGAGGAGCATTATCTTTTCTGAGGACGAGGGTCAGATTCAGGTGACCTTTCTGCCTTTATTTTTCCTTTCTCTCTCCTAGTGGCAGACCTAGTTTGTACCCTAGCAGAGGATTTGGGTGCAAAAGCTGCAGGATTAGGTGCTACAGGAGTAGATGACCGTTGCCCTGTTCCACTAGTAGATGCAATTTCTTTTTTCTTTCTTTGAGGCCATGGGGTAAGTACCCTAGGAGGTTGTGGTATTTGCAAACTCTTTTGGGAAACAAATTGTTGCTAGGAGAGAGGTGAGATGTCTCTCAAAGAGCACTCAATCAGTAATTTAATAAGGCCATGATGAGTGACAGAATTGTCTTTCCCCTGTTGAGTTTCATGGGCACTTTGTTCTAAAAACTTTAACAAGAAATGTGGAACATTTATGACTAACCCATGCCTCATATGGCTTAATAATTTAAAATGATGAGAATGTAGGTAAGAAAAATGGCCTTCACAGGTTAAATACCTTATTATATAAGTGGCATAATCTGAATATGGAGGAGGCAGCGGCACACACTTGCATCCCTGCTTGGAGACTTTCAGAGGTCCATTAGTAGGCATTGAAAACTCAGCCTTTGCAGCTGCAGCGTCTGAAATTTTTTTTTTTCCAACGACTGGAAGCCCAGTTACCTCAACAATTCTATCTTCAGTTGCAACAACTGTTAGACCCCATACGGTGGCTTCCCCTTCAGAAAGGGTTCTCAAGAATTCTCTAGCAGCCTCCTCATCAAAATCATTTAAGCTCAAAAAATAATTTAACCATCCACAGAGAATGAATGCGTGGGCTGTTTGCAGATTTTGCAGTAACAATTCATGAGCTACAGACTCATGTCGCACCAACTGACCACCCATGTTTGCAGTTTTTCTTAGCTGAGCTCAATTCCTTGCTGAAGATTCAAATTTTCTATTTCCCCTTCTGCTCTGGTTTTTCTTCTGTCGTGCCGTCACATTTATTTCTTTTTCCAAAAATGAGCTTTTTGAACAAGCAGTCTTAATCATAGTTTACAAGAAAAACATGCATTAAAGAAGGACATGCGATCACATTTGGAAAGTACTAGAAAAGCATTAAAGAAAGGTCATTTATGCAGTTATAGCAGTGACAAAAAGACAAGTTTTAAAATATGGATTACCCCGCCCCCTACTTAAAGTATGACATGTGTCCTCACATGTACTAAAGAAGAGGTAGATATTTGGGTAATAATAACCGGTACATGCATAGCGGTAAATGAATAGAATGAAATAAATCAAATATGCGATAAGAAAATATATGGCGTACCTTTGATAATTGAACGTACGTGTGAAAAAAGATGACGACGCTGCATGAAGTGACAAGTGGGAAAGATATCTTAATTAAGGTTGATGCGGACAGATGAAGTGGATGGGTGACGTGGCGGATGAAATGTACGAATGAAATGGATGGATGGGATGGATGGATGGAAGATAAAGAATTGAGATGGGGGCAATAAATGAAAATGGAGAAAAAAGGGGTTTCCTGAAAAGAAAACCTTTATTATGGGCATGCTTTTTGAAAATTACAGCAACGCTGCAGGAAAAAGGCTAAATCCTTCTGCTGCAAGAAGAGTAGCGGGAGGAACCTGAACGAACTATTGAATGAATTCTTCTTTTAACATTGGTTTATGGTACAACTGGACTCGGTGGCCATTGACTAGCAATTTAAAACGGACTGGATCAATTGTCACCAGCTGTACAGCTCCATTGTCGAACACATTTTCAACTGCATAGGGGCCAAGCCAGCGTGTTGTGAGCTTACCCTGGTTTTCTTGATATCTGGAATCATATAACAGGGCCCAATCTCTAGCAAAAATTTTCCTGGTTTTGATGTGCTGATCACACCATTTCTTTCTTTGCTGTTGGACTGTTTCTGTGTGCTGCAGGGCGGATTTTCTCATTTTGTCCAAAGCATTTAGCTGCAGGAGATGGTCCTTCTGTGCTTCAGATAAGTCCATGTTGAGCTCAAGAGCTATCCTCAAAGTTTTATGTTCAAATTCTATGGGTAACATAGTTGTTTTCCCATAAAGCAGCTCAAAAGGTGTAAACCCAATTGTTGTCTTCCATGTAGTCCTGTAAGCCCAAACTGCTTCAGGAAGTCTATTGCTCCAGTCTTTTCTATGGATCTGCACTTTCTTTGTGAGAATCGCCTCAATTTCTCTGTTTGTTACCTCTGCCTGACCATTGGCTTGAGGATGATAGGGACTAGACTTCCTATGTTTAATCTTATAGTCATTCATTAGTGCAGTGATCAGATTTGAGGTAAACTGAGCTCCTTGATCAGTTACAATCTCTCTGGGAACTCCAAATCTTGTGAAAATTTGTTGATACAAAAATTTAGCAACTTTTTATCTTGGGCATGAATCATAGCTTTTACCTCGACCCATTTTGTGACATAGTCCATGCAAACTAGAATGTATGACTTTCCATTTGATGGTGGATCAATTGGTCCTACAAAATCCATTCCCCATTTATCAAAAGGGGTGACTATGACCTACGGATATAGTGGCATTTCATCTAACTTAGTTGGTCTTCCCATATGCTGGCATCTGTCACACTTCCTTGTATAGGCCACATCATCCTTGTGTAATGTTGGCCAGTAGTACCCTGTTGTAAGAACCTTCATTACTGTTCTTTTTGCTGCAAAATTCCCCCCACATGGTTCATCATGGCAAGCATGCAAGATATCATAAGTCTCATCTTCTCTTACACATCATCACATTACTTGATCAGGTCCAGTATAGAACAGACAATTTGTGATCCAAAAAAAGTTAAAACTTTTCTCTATCAACAACTTCTTTTCTTTTGGGGAAAAGTGAGCTGGTATTCTGTTTGCTGCTAGATAATTGGCAATATCTGCATACCATGGAGTTTGTGCAACAATAGAGAACAAGTGTTCATCAGGAAACCTATCATCAATAACTTCATGTTCATCAGGTATAGCTGATTGAAGTCTTGATAAAAAGTCAGCTACAACATTAGCTCTTCCTGGTTTGTCAATGATTGTGATATCAAATTCATTTAACAACAGGAGCCATCATGCCAATCTACCAGAAATGGCAGGTTTGTTCATTAGGTATTTAATTGCTGCATGGTCAGTTTGAACAAATATCTGATAACCTATGACATAATGCCTAAATTTATTCAAAGCATACACTACTGCAAGCAATTCCTTTTCTGTAACAGTATAGTTGAGCTCAAGACCTTGAAGGTTTTTGCTGATAAAGTAGATAGCATGCTCAATTAAATTTTCTTTTTGACTTAAAACTGCTCCTATACCAAAATTAGATGCATCAGCATGTATGTGAAAAGGCAAATTCCATTTTGGTCCTTAAAGAATAGGGGCTTTAGTAAGCAAGTCTTTTAGTTGTAGAAAGGATTTTTCACAGCCTCTGTCCACTCAAATTGTGAATCCTTTGTTAACAAGGCATAAAGTGGGCTGACAATTTTACTGAAGTCTTTTATAAACCTTCTATAATAACCTGGATGACCAAGAAAACTTCTGACATCTTTTTGTTTTGTAGGAGTTTGTAAATTCATAATAACTTCAATTTTAGCAGGGTCAACCTGAATTCCATTCTTTGAAATAAGATGACCTAAAACAATACCTTCTTCCATCATCAGAAAACATTTTTCACTGTTTAGAGATAAATTTTTCTCTCTTCACCTTTTCAATACCTTTTCTAAATTCATCAGTGCTTCTTCAAATGTGACTCCATAGGTAGTGAAATCATCTATGTAAATTTCCATACATTCATGAGATATATCAGCAATGATACTAATTACTGCTCTCTGAAATGTTACTGGTGCATTACATAGACCAAAATGAAAGAATGAATAAGAAAATGTTCCCCATGGACAGGTAAAAGTGGTATTATCTTGATCTTCAGGGGCTATTCTTATCTGATTATACCCACTGTAACCATCCAAAAAAGAAAAATATCTTTTTCCAGACAGTGAGTCTAGTACTTGGTCTACAAAAGATAGTGGAAAGTGATCTTTTTTAGTGGCACTGTTCAAATCTCTAGAATCCACACACACTCTCCATTTTCCTCCTTTCTTGGGGACAATGACTAATGGAGAAACCCATTGGCTGTCAGAAATTGGGTAAATAAAACTAGCATCAAGCAACTTTTGAAGTTCATTTTTCACTATTTCTCTAAGTGCTAGATTTACTCTTCTTTAAGGTTGTCTAACTGGTGAACAATCTTCTTTGATATATATTTTATGAGTACAAACTCGAGGATCTATTCCTTGCATGTCCCCATATTCCCATGCAAAAGCTTTATGCTGTTCTTGTAGCATTTTTAATAAGTCAGCCTCTTGAGACTGTGACAACTTGCTATTAACATTCAAACAATGATCTGGAGACAATTCTATCTGCTTAGTGATATTACTCATAGAATCAACAGGTAATGTTTCTACCTCTTGTGGAAGCAAGTTATGAAAAATTGTCGGAAGTTTAGGCAATGAACTCTCAGAATCTAGTTGTTGCAGGAAACATTGATGATGACTGCCACTTGGATCAGATGAACTAGCCGTATCAGGGTTAAATTGCAGAACTTGAAAAAGCAAAGCATCTTCACTCTGAAGTTGTGAGAATGGATCATTTTGAAGCATCATTAATTGAGCCAAAGAATTGGCTTCTTCAGTCTCTTCCCCCACATTTGGCCAAACAGGTTGGGACAAATCTGATTGAGGTCTAGCAGGCGGATACAAGGCCAATTTCTTTATGGACTGCCCATCAGAAATGGTCATATCTCCAGAATGACATCCTATAAAAGTATCAGCAGTTGCTAACCATGGTCTACCAAGGATAACTGGGTACCCTCCTAAAGTTGTCTTAACTGATAATATTGTGAAATCAGCAGGATACTCCCAAGATTCAAGAGTGACAATTACATCTTCCACCATCCCATCAGGTTTAACTGTGGAGCTGTCTACAAGCTGTAGAACTGTGGGTGTACACCTAATGTTTGAAATATTCAAGGAGTCCATAGTATGCTTCATCATGACATTAATGGCAGCACCTAAATCAATCAAAACTTTTTTTACAACTTGGCCATTTATGTGTATCTGCACTACAAGACTTCTGAGATCAATATACTTTGGAATAACTATATTTCCCAACATTATATCAGCCAATTTCCCTAAGACATGAATTGTTTGGGGATCATTTTTCTTCCTTCTAGGCTTCTTCAAATAGGCTTCCTTAATAGCTTTTCCAAAAATGGGAACATCTCTAATAGCCTGAAATAAAGGAATTTGAATTTGTACATTTTTGAGCTGATCCAGAATGTCAAAAGTGGGTTCTTCTATTGATTTAGATTCAGTGCTTTGCAACCTCTAAGGAAAAGTTGGTTTATCTTGTCTCTGCAAAATAGGTTCCAGAGAAACTGTATCGGGTATAGGCATATACTCAGTAGGAACAACAGGTTCAGTAGATTCTTCAAGGGGAGAATCTGGTATTTCAGTAATCAGAGGTGGTTTGGGAGCAGGTAAAGTAGTTCCAGACCTCAGATGGATGTCATTAATGTTTAAGGCATAAGCTTGATATTGGTTGGCTTCAACAAGATATACAGATTGCTGTGGCTGCTGCTGTTGCTTATTATTGGGATTGGGCAACGGCTGAGTAGGCATAGGTGTTTGCTTCAGAGGGCCAGGATTTGTGGCAGTTGTTGCAGGAGGTGGCATGAGGGCCTGTTGTTGTGGCTGTGGAAGTTGCAGGAATCTAGGAGATTGGTTTTGCCATTCCTGAGGACCTCTCCATTGAGGATTTTGTTGCCAATTTCCTAAAGGTGGGGTCCATTGCCCTTGTGGCTGCTGCCAACCTCCTTGAGGAGATTGCCATTGTGGGGTCTGATAATTAGGCCAACTTGGTTGAGGTGGATTCCAGGGTGGTGGTGGGCCATATGCATGTTGCCATTGGTTATTATCGCCAGAATAAGGATTACCAAAAGTTAAAGGATCTTGAGGCATACCTTGTCTTTAGGCCCATGGTCTCCTTTGTGCAACAAAGAACACTTGATCATCATCACCTTCTACTGGTTTGAAGTCAGTAGGCAGTTGCTTAGCTTCCAAATTAGCCACCATCTTGCATCTACAATCACGCTTCTTCTGTCTGCAGTATGGACATAACTCAGCCAAAACTACCTCAATCTCTGCATGTTTCTTTTGAGCTTGCATAGTGTCCAGTTGTGTAGCCATATTATTAATGATGTCCTGCTTGAAATCAGATAACAAATTTGTTATCTCCGTCCGGGAAACTCCACCAGAAGAAGACTTCCCCACTATAGCATGATGACCTCGACCTTTCTTAACTATTGCTCGAGTAGTTAAGACATATTTTCTTTATATCATCCCAAGGAAGTTGGGTTATATCACCTCCTCCCATCAGGTCCAGGGCATCAATACAGGTATCACTGATTCCCATTAGAAAGAGTAGTTTCTGAGAGTCCTCGTTGAGAGTATGGTTTGAGTTCCTTTTTAGTGAAAACAAAAACCTGGAAATATAATCTTCCATACTTTCATCCTCCTTCTGCTGAATTCGGAATATGTCATCACCTTTGCTGGCACTCTTACAATATTCTTTATAATTTTCAAGGAATTTCATCTACATGGCGACCCAACTATCTATAGCACCTCTTCCCAGACTCATGAACCACTTGAGAGCTCCTTCCTTCAAAGTGGAAGGAAATAACTTCAGTTTATGAGCATCTGTGTTGTAGTCATAACTACGACAAAGGACATCAAATTCAAATAGAAAAGTTTCTGGATCCTCCGTAACCAAGCCATAAAACTTTGGAAGCAAGGAAGAGGGATTGTTTTTAAGATTGTCGGTATCTTGTTGGGGAACAATGGGAAACTCAAATGTAGGAGGTGGATTATTAGGTGGATTATTTGCCATGTCTGCGTGCTGGAATAACAGAGCGAATGGATTTTCCTCAGGTTCGTTATCAGCTTGGTCAAATGGTAGTTCAATAAACAAATTTTCAGGGAGAAACCTTCCCAGTGCGTCTCTTCTTCTTCTATGCATGCAATATGGTGAGTAGCGGCTTGAAAGATTTTGAAATTTTTGACTAACAGACTAAACTAATGCTGAAAATGACTTATAACAGACTCCTAGCTAGACGCCATCCCCAGCAACGGCACCAAAAATGGCTTGCGCCCACAAAAGGATATGAAAATCACAGTAAAACCTTTCTTGGGAATTGGACATTCCAACAGGTGACTTATATCTTTCTATAGACATCCATTTTACTTGTCAAACCAGGGGACGTAGACTTTAAATGGCGTAGAAAAATATATCCACTAGGAACTAGTTTCGGTCAAATCTTAGCAGAAATAATACTGGAAAGAAATTCTATCTAAGCCACAGAACGGTAATGCAAAATTCTTTAACTCAATTATGGTAGGAATCATAACAACTACGACTGAAACAGAAACTTTGAACTGGCCTTATGCTGCAGGAACAGTCATAGGGATGGACTCTCTATGCTGCAAGAGCACTATAAGACTTAGTTTGTATGAAAACTTCAAAGATGAAAGCTAATTTGAAGATCAACAGGAAATAACGACTAACTAACTAGTTACAGATACTTACTAAGTGGGCACCCTTAGCAAGCATCTACTAATTACACAGATGCTAAACTCAGAACTTCATCGCACTTTTATTCATGAAAACAGAATGGTATACATTGCTTTGTTGATGTGAAAACTAACAACAAACTCTATCTTTGATCATACAGATTATGTTTCTCATTATCATACTGACTCTTACATGATATCTGCTTTTACTATGCTTATAACTTACTAACTATCATCTCTTACTCATTCTATCTATCTTCTCCTCTCTGTGTGTCCCTCGTGCAGGAGGAGAACTTTATTTATAAAACAGGAGAGCAACTAACTAACTAACTCAATCAAAGAAAGTCATGGAAGTAAAGTATATCCCCGAATCAAGGAACAGACTTCATAATGAATTTATGTGTTCAACCTAATTTGGAGAAAATCTAGCGCTCCACTCTTTCCAGATTGACTGTCATTAAAATTCTTTCCCATAGTTTCGGTCAAAGAGTCTTCGTCGGAGCTTCCTCGAAGTTGTGCAGGAAATGGACTTTACTGCAAGGTCGAGATCTGCTGCGCTTGACTCGATCATTCTTCAACAACCTACGAAACAAAAGGTAACAGATGCGAAAGAAAAGGCATATGGCACATACACGATATCTATTCATTAATCATAGATTTTAAATCTACTTCATCATTCAAAAACTATATACGATATACTAGCCATTTTAGGGAGTCAATGAGGAATAAATGCAATCAAGTCAACACAATGAGCTACATGAATATGAAAGTATTATGCTACAGGATATCCCCATAAAAGGTTGCATCAAAGTTTAAACAGACATGAAATAACAAAAGTAAAGACATTAAAATTTTATCATAACATCCAAATTATGAGCATATTTTAAGCTCATCACACTCTATTTTGTGAATTTGCATTTTTCTTTCCTAGTTTATGTCCTTGTACGAACAATTTAGTACTCCATAGACTAAGTTTTTTATCTTATAGAGTAATGAGTTATCTCTCTTTTGAAAGATATTTGAGGTCATTTTATCAAGAATAAAAGCTATGAGAGCATATTTATAGTGACTCGGTCTGAAAAACTCCATTTAGGGGTTTGAGAGTCTAGTCAACAATTCAACACTACTCCACTGATTTAGGAATGTTAGATCCATCAATTAGGTTAGTTTAGGATATTTTTAGTGTGTTTTGGTGTGTGTGCATGTTGATAGGTGTAGGTGAAGACAAGTATACAAAGTTTGGTTGCTTCCCTTATAGAAAATACAATTTTTTTCATGAAAATGGATGGCTAAGGACAAGGTTTTGAAGAAATAGCTTTGGTAGATTCTTGGAGATTGTGAAGATAGTATGTGCAGAAAAATCCCAAGATTTTTGAAGCATTTGCATGGTGGCATGATGTTTGGAAAGGTGTTTTTCACTAAACCCTTGTTTGTTGAGTCCAAAATTGTGCTAGAAAGGGGGTTTCATAAATTTTTGCTATAATGAATATTTTACTTGAGAAAAATGACTGATTTGGTGGTTATATGATATGATCTAATACTTTTTTTGGTTAAATGTGGGTTTGAAGTTGGTTTCATGGTACTTGCTTTGTATTTTAGGCCTAATTGGGGCCCTATTCTGTAGGAAAGTCAAATTTGTGGTTATACTTTCCAAAACAAGAACAACTGATCTTGAAGTATGTTCATGTATGCCATAATAGGTCCCTAAAAATGTACATTTTTTGAGGTGGAACAAGGAGGACCAAAATTTATACCTATTTTGGTCCTAATGGACTACTGCTAGATAAGTTGTGGTTTTACTACAAGAAGTTATGAATCTATTCCAACAGAGGTAAAAGTGATTGTTTTTGGTTTGAAACTATAAAAAGGATGATGTCAAATATGTATTGGGGTAAATGGAAGTTTAGAGTTAAGGTTCCAATGATTGGATGCTTTCTAGTAGAATGGAAACAAGGTATTTGGATGTGCATGATTTTCAAGATGATTAAGTCAAAGTTTTCTCACAAGGTTTTTGCTTTGATTCAGTAAATTGTTGGTGATAAAAGTTGTTTTAGTATCTTACTATAGTTTGGAAATAAGGTTGGGTGAATGATTTCTTTTTGCAAAATGAAAAAAAGTAAAAAACAGATGTGACTTTTGATGAAAGTTTAAGTGAATCTTGGGTGAATTTTTTGTTGATCTTCTCAAGTTGTGGATTGGGTCATGAGTACCCCTAAATTATGTAGATGCTCTTCATCAATTGGTATCAGATCTAGTTGGTCTTTTGTTTTTTAAGTTGTTATTGAGTTGTTGGTTGCAGGTGCTTGGTCCATCTTAAAGTTGCAGAGAGGAAGATTTTTGAGAAGTTGAGTGTTGGTTACAGACAAGGAAAGGTTTGTGTTCACATTCCTCAAATGGAGATTAAGTTGGGGACAAGGTGCAAAGTGAGGGAAGCCACTAAGAGAAAGGGTGGTAGGTGCATCTTCCAGGATCTACTATTGAGTAAGATGGATGGTATGCTGAGTTTGTGTGGTAAGCAGTGAGGGAGGTGGATATCTATATGAAGAAGCACTACAATAGTTTGCAGCCATTGAAAAGAGTTCAAAGTTAGTTTGAAGAGTACTCCATTGATGGGAGTAGATAAGATGGATACAAGAAGGTCAGAGAAGGTCAAGGATGAATTAGTTCAAAAGAGGAAAGATTGCTAAGAGAAGCAATGTGAAAGGACAATCCTGTGTCCTTTGAGAGAGAAAAGGTTAGTATAAATTTAGGGGTTGTGAAAGGATAGTCTTGTGTCCTTTTGAATGAGAAGAGTGATTGTGAACTTGATGGGAAAAGAAAGAGATGTTAAAAGGCAAGGAAAAGGCAAGTGAAGATACGTGAAGGCAAGAGAAAGATTCAAGAGTAAAGAAAGAGGAAGCAGTCAAAAGTTAAATATAGTTAGAATAGTGATGATACAAGAGATTATTGGGATGGATAATCTGAGGATAGAAAGTGGAATGAGAAAAAGTGAAAGGAAAGGAAAAAGGAGTAAAATTGAATTTACAAGATGAGGAAAAGAGTGGAAAGTTAAAGATAAATCTAGTAGAATATTGTTGCAGGTGTCAAGGAAAGTTCCACATTATTTATAGAGGGTGGAAAGGACTGAGATTATTTAGGGACAGTTTGTAAAGATGAAGCAACATTCAAAAGGGTCAAATATGAAAGGAATGATTTAAATATGCAGTAACAAATATAGTGGAAAGATTGATCTACAAGAAGGAGTGTTTGAGGGACAAAGAGATGTTGAGAAGAAAAATGAACTACTACAACACATTTACAAAGGGACTTGGAAATTTTTTTTAGATTGGTTGTATGGTGCAGGAGCACCTTGTACTTTGAATTCCTCCAATAGGAAAATTTGGAAAATTTTAATTTTCAAATGTGACACAATATAAAACAGTCATGTAAAGGTCATTTCCAATGTAATTGAGTCTTTGGTAGGTCTCTAGGTGGTCAAAATGATGAAAAAGTGCAAAACTTGCAAAAATTGCAAAGTTGTAAAATTGGAAAAAATGTACAAAAAGCAAGAATGTGAAGAGTCATGTGGGAAAGGAGAAGGTTAGATCATTGAAGATCAAGGGAAATTTTATTTACTATTTGGAAACATCTTTATAAGGCTTGTAAGGGGTGATCGAAACTCATATTTTGTATTCTTGAATCAAATTTTGATAGAAAAAGCACTTTTTTTTGTGAATCTACATTTTTCTTTCCTAGTTTTAGTCCTTGTATAGACAGTTCAGTATTTCATAGGCTAATTTTTTCTTTTGATCTTATAGATTAAGGAGTTAATTCTCTTTTGAAAGAGATTTTAGAATTTTTTTATCAAGAATAAAAGCTTTGAGAGCATATTTACAGTGACTCAATCTGAAAACCTCCATTTAGGGGTTTGAGAGTCTAATCAACAATTCAACACTAGTCCACCAATTTAGGAATGTTAGATTGGTGGAGTAGGTTCATTTAGGATGTGTTATTGTGTTTTGGTGTGTGTGCATGTTGACAGGTGCAAGTAGAGACAAGTATACAAAGTTTGGTTGTTTCCCTTATAGAAAATACATAATTTTCCATGAAAATGGATGGCTAAGGACAAGGTTTTGAAGAAATAGCTTTGGTAGAGGCTTGGAGATGGTGAAGATATTATTTTTAGACCAATCCCAACATGTTTGAAGCATATGCATGGTGGCATGAGGTTTGGAAAGGTTTTTTTCACTAAACCCTTGTTTGTTTAGTCTAATATTGTGCTAGAAAGAGGGTTTCATAAATTGTTGCTATAATGAATGTTTCCCTTGAGACCAATGGCTGATTTGGTGGTTATATGGGGTATGTGTAGGATCATCATGGAAAAAATAGACCGTTAAGTGGAAATTTTTTTAGAAAAATCAGAGTTAGGAAACTTGAAGTAAAAATTTGAATAAGTTATCTATATTATTTCAAAACTCTGTAAGAATAGAATATGTAGAAAATTGACTGTAGTTTCTAAAATACTAGGTTTATTTTTTATTTTAAATCTATTTGGTGAAAATTTTATATTTCAATGCAGTAGTAGTTAAATTTTATGGAAAAAATAAGTAGGTGTTTGTCTGACCACCCTAACCACAATAAAATGATAATATTATTTTATAAGATTTTAGATATAAGTAGAAGACTTATGTATTGATGTGATGCATACTTTTTTATAAAATTTTTCCAAGTAAATAATTAATTATCAAATTTTTATTATAATTTTTTAAAAAATATTGTATGTCTGACTACCTTAACTTGGTCAAAACTTCATGAAATTCAATTTTTTTTTTTTAATCCTACAGCATGCAAAGCATAGAATGTGACACATGTTTCAAATTCTAAAAATGTGATACCATTTGAAAACTATAGATGTTTTTCAATTAGTTTATCAATCGAAACATTAGTTTTAATTGAAATAGAAAATGAATAATAATTATTTATTAAATTCAAAGCAAAGCATAATTTATATTGGTGGAAAGTGAAGAATCTCCTTTAAAAACCCTTTTCCTTTCATCAATTTTGGGTTAAAAAAAGTCACATACCCTACACATACCCACCATATTGCCACTTTTTGGCCCATCATGATCCTGCACATAGCCTATGATATGATCTGAGACCATTTTGGGTTAAGTGAGGGTTTGGAGTTGTTTTCATGGTACTTGCTTTGTATTTTAGGCCTAATTGGGGCCCTATTCCATATGACAGTCAATTTTGTGGTTATAATTTCCAAAAAAAGAACAAATAATCTTGAAGTATGTTAATGTATGCGATAATGGGTCACTAAAAATGTACATTTTTTGAGGTGGAACAAGGTGGACCATAATTTATACCTATTTTGGTCCTGATGGACTACTACTAGATAAATTGTGGTTTGACTACAAGAAGTTGTAAATATTTTCCAATAGAGGTAAAAGTGATTGCTTTTGGTTTGAAACTATCAAAAGGATGATGTCAAAGATGTATTGGGGTAAATGGAAGTTTAGAGTTAAGGTTTTGATGATTGGATGCTTTCTAGCAGAATGGAAACAAGGTATTTGAATGTGCATGATGTTCAAGATGAGTGAGTCATAGTTTTCTCACAATTTTTTTGCTTTGATTCAGTCGAACTATTGGTGATAAAAAAAAAATTAGTATTTGATAAGAGTTTAAAAGTAATATTGGGTAAATGATGTATTTTTTCCAAATGAAAACAAGTAAAAAAATGAAGTGACTTTTGATGAAAGTTTAAGTGAATCTTGGGCGAAAGTTTTGTTGATCTTCTCAAGTTGTGGATTGGGTCATGAGTACCCCTGAATTGTGTAGATGCTTTGCATCATAATCAAACCTTGAAATGAAATAGAATAATGAAGGGAAATGGTGAATGAACAACATGTAATGATACAACTCATCAAACCCTTGTTATGAAGTCTGTAAACTTGTGTGAAGTGACGAGCTTAGATATGGATCTTGAAATGATTGAGTGCTTGATAGATATGAACTTGAATTGCTTGCTTGAATAAAAAACCTACATCACAAATGTTAGCACAAAAACACATATGATGAAAGAATATCTTTGATATGATGCTTGAATCTTGATGATTGCTCTAAATTCTTGATGAATTTCTCTTGAATGCTCGATTACTTGAACATTTGGATGCTTAGATTTCTTATTAGATTTCTATGTGAAAATATGAGAGTAGGAACCTTGTATTTATACTTATCTATGCCTAATATCCTAAAAGTACACCACAATAAGCCAACATATGAATTCATTAATTAAAGGAGGCTAAATCCTACTAGAATTTGAAATTAAATCCTGAAAATACCTCAAGGGGGACTAAGATTCCCTAGGTGGAGTCTTAGTCCTGAGGCCTGAAACTTAGGGCACAAAATCCAAAAAGGGACCTATATAGGTGCTTTCAAAAGTATGGTCCCAAGAACTTTGTGGGACAAAGGTGCACTAGGTGGTGTTTTAGTCTTGACCCAAAAATTAGGGACACTCAGACAAAATCATTAAATTATCATTTATCCATTGGAGCATGTTGGCATTAGCCACAAAAAGATATAATTCATTGGGATTGTGGATGAAAAATAGGATCAAATAAGATATAAATAGGGATAAATAAAGAAAGGCAATCCAAAAAGGTGTGAAAATGCAAGGGTATGCATTTTACTACACTATATTTAGCCCCCGCTTTAATGAGACGATGAACTTGCTTCAAATTCAGACTAAAGTAGCCAACCATGCAATCAAGAGGGGTTCAAATGTACAAATATTAGTTAGATAGGATGTCAATAATCAAGAAGGTGGCCAAGCCCCTAAGATCAAGATCCTACGAAAAACCAACATAAGCACAAAGGAATAGAGTTGCAGATGATATATGAAGCCATAACCAGATCACAAACATACACTATCAAAGAAAAAAAAAGAAGGAAAAATACAAGGGATCAAGCTTTGACTGGTCGTCCAACATATTGTGGATCGGGTATAGGCTATTTGTCCAAAAGAGGTTTATAAGTAGAACACGTTGTCCACTATGCAAAAAAAACACACACTCATGAGGGCTAGTGAAGCTAGTTGTCCACTAAGTGAGCCCCAATAGGTCCATATCAATTTCATACCCCCATGACTATGATATGGAAAAAAAGAAAAAAAATGCATGCCGACAAGGGCTAGTGAAGCTAGTTGTTCACTAGGTGATCCCCAGGAGACCATATCAAAGCCATACCTCCATGACTTTAATAAGGTAAAAACAAATGCTTGCTCACAAGGGCTAGTGAAACTAGATGTTCACTAGGTGAGCCCTAGGGGACCATATAAAAGTCATACCTCCATGACTTTAACAAGTCGAAGAATAAAAAAAATGCAACAAGAAAGAGGGATGCTCAAAGGGATTTTGCTTAGTTAATGAGATATCTTAATATTAGGGGACATTGTGATTAATTTCTCCAAGAGGGGATAAATACAAGGTCTCGTCCTAGGGAACTTCATACTAAATTCTTCCAAGAGAGAACAAGTGCAAAAGGTCTCATCTTGTTTCCAAGAGAGGACAATTGTAATTTCTCATATTGGGGAACATTGTATCTAATGTTTTCAAGAGAGGACAAGGAAATATCACGCTCTCTGAGGAAGTCAAGCCCAATGATACCACCAAGTGAAAAAATGCATCACTTAAAGAAAGAAAATCAAAACAAGGAACATGGAAAAAAATGCAAATGAAATCATGTAAAAAATAATGCCAATGTATGCCCCGACTTTAAAGAAATTGCTAACACCATGCTATGAGCAATTAATTTCAAGTTTCCAAAACATAAAAAGGAAAAGGAAAGGAGGGTTTCCCCCTAGAAACACATAAGGGATCTATGGATTTAGGGTTAGTATTTTTCTTTGTTGCAATGATATTAGAGATCTCAAAACTATCATCATTCCCCAAAGACACATAGAATAGGACGAATGACACAAAGAGAGTGAGAAAAAAATGAAAAACCTCTTGGATCAACATGGAAGAGGCATAGGGTGTCTTGATGCCTTGTGTCTTCCCCAAAAGGAAAACAAAAAAAAAAAAATGGAAGGAAAGAAAAGATAACAAAAAATATGTTGGGTCAACATGGAAGAGACATAGGGTGTCTTGATGCCTTGCATGATCCCCAAAATGAAAACAAAAGACAAAGGAAAAAGAGATAAAAAGCGTGAAATAAGAGATTTACAACATAGAGAAGAATGAAGATACAAATATAGGATTGTCACAAAGAGAGAGAGAGAACATCAAATAGAACATCATGGGAGATTACATTACATACATGCAATAAAAAAGAAGCAAAAGGGAATTAAAAAGAAAAAGAAAAGATAAAAGACTAGTAAGGCACAAGTGAGTCAACCATTCAATAGGTCATCTACATTCCACTCTTGTTCAGTATATGCAGAATGTAGATCACTAGCGAGAGGGAGAACATCAAGTGTTGTAATAAGAGAATCACCAAGTTGAACACGTGGTGCATCACTTGATTTAGGAGGATCATCATAGTTGTTATCATTTAAGCTCATGGAAGAGGAAAATAACAAATTCAACTCATTATGCACTTGCTCATAATTTTTAGCAGTTTTCCCATTGTCATCCAAGTTAACCACAATAAGAGGATGAATAATAATATCCATAGAGGGTGATTGTCCTTGTTGTGTTGGCGACATAGGATTTGTTGGTTTAGGTAAGGGAGGAGGCTCATCGTTTATTTCTTTTGTCAAGTTTATATTTTTATTTTCAATGTTGTTCTCTTCATTCATCTTTCAAGCAATAGAGTGGCATCTATGCCTAAACTCTCTAGAATTTTTGTTTCATTTATTATGGTTTTAAAGTTACGTTTGTGTAGGAGTGGGTTTTTCAGCCATAATATCGTTTCCTTCTTATGAGGAAAGAATAGAAGAAATCATGGAAGGTTTTTCAACCACTTTTTATTTGGCTTTATAAATTTGTTTAAGAGGTATACTAGGAGTTGTTTGGTTTTCTCTAGGCCTTTTATAGGAAACAGGAAAGGGTTTTTGATGAATTGGTCTTGGTTTGTTGGAAGGGATTTAAGCTCACTATTGTTTTCTTTAAGGGGTGGAGGTTCAACCATGGGTTGAGGAAATTTCTTAGGGGATAATCTAGCTATGAATTTTCTTTGAACTTTTGGTAGGATAGAAAATGAAGTCTTCACGAGGTCATATAGTTTCCATGGGCTCAGGCCAAAAATAATCTAAGGAAAAATTTGCATGGGAAGATGGAGGGCTAAATCCACAATGATTCATAGTGAATATTTCATTGCCAAATATAAACTTTAAGCACCTATGGAAAATGTATGGGATCACATTCATGGAGTTAAGCTATTTTTAGCCTAACTTCACACAAAATTGATTTGAATTAGATATGATAGAGAATGATACATTTAATTTCTTCGGTCCTACTTATAAAGGGAGTGTAATCGAGCCCATCGTAGCATGAGAAAAACCATCATACATTTTAATCCATGCTTTTAGTTTGTCATATCTATCTTGAGTAAGCTCATGCACATATAAGAGTTCTTCTATGATCACATTCTCTCCATAGACGAGATCAATTAAAATCCTAGGAGTGGGTCTGTTATTTATTTTTTCAGCCATGTAAAGAGGACCATCAGGTGCATGTGTGATTGTTTCTTCTAAAAAGAAAGTAATGTCAGTGGGAATTATGGTTTTTTGTTTATGATGCTCAATATCTATCACTCCTATAATTGTATTAATAGTAGTTTAGTCATTGTTATCCATAGGACTTTGTTTGTTATCATCCATAGGATTTTTTTCATTATTTCTCATGTTCTCATCATTTGTGTCAACATTCATCACATCGCACTTAGTTTCACTAGCCTTAACAAATGAAATATTATGGTTGGGCATGGGATTGGTAAAGATTTCCATGTTTTGGTTGGGAGGAGCTATATACTTATTACCTTTATCATTCACACCTCTAATTTGGATATGATTAGAACTAATGAGGGCTTGCACAAGATGTTTAAGACACTTGAAATGTTTCGTATCATGTCCTTTTTGTTGGTGATAAGCACAATAGGCATGGTGTCTAAAGCTTAGAGGTAATGGATTAATAGGATCAAGGGGTCAAACGAAAGGTAAGGTAAGCATGTTTTTGTTTAATAGCTGAGCCATGATGTTATGAATTATGTCAAGTAATGGTGTAAATTATCTTTGTGGATCCCCAAAGATATAAGAATTAATCTTCTTTATAGAAACTACTTGGGTATGAATTGTTGGGTAGGTTGGGAGGTGGAATTTAGTTGAAGGAAACTTTTATTTTGTCTTCTGAAAGGTTGGTAGGTGTTTTGGGTTGCAACTTCAAACTTTTCAAGATGGGTAGAGGTGATTTTTAGTTCACTACTACCTACAGAATTCTGATAATCTCAAAGGGTGATGCACAAGTGCATGAAGGAAGATAATTTCATCATGTTAAGCTTGTCTCTTATCTTACTTTGAAAATGTTCTATGAACATATTTTGAAGGTGAGAATTGAGAATCTTCAAACTGAATTGGGAATAAAGTGATTGGTAGTGTGAAATAAAGTAAGTGACTTTTTCAACCTCATTTTTATTACAAGTTCATTAAATGAATGAATTGAGTTATTCGATAAGGTAAAAAACTAGTCCAAGACAATGTCTTTCAATGACCAGGGAAAAATCTTAGCCAAAATTTTTTCCTCAAGGATAAATTCACTACACAAAGCTCAGTAAAGGAATTGACATGATTAGCAGGATCTTGTTTTCCTCCATATTTCTCAAATCTATGGATCTTTATACCTTATGGCACCAGATTTCTCAATATCTCCAAAGATAGTGGGTTTATTTTGACGTAGTATGAAGGTGGACCATTTTGATTTTGATTTATGGTGGAAACATGGCATTGAATGGATGAAAGGCTTTGTAAAAGGTGGCTAATGATAGGATCATTTCTTGTGGTTTGAGATGGAGATGAATACGGTGGTGGTGTGTATGTGTTGGAAGGACCAGTGAATGGATTGCTTACAAGAGGTGATATAAGATTAGATGCCACATAAGTGTAAGGAGCACTAGTGGAAATATTTGAGGTAGGAAGGATGTTGCTAGTTGGTTGCATTGTTATTTTCACTTGAGGATTGGCATAGGTGGGAATGGATGTTATGGTTGAAGGGGGAGGAGTTTGAGTTCTTCAGCTTTGCACATTGTTTGAAGCTTGAGCACCATTAGTGGTGGAAGGAAGATGTTTTCCAAGGATGTGGGCTATGTTACACACAACTTCTAGTCCTTCATTACTTACAATCATGTGGTGAATATTATCTATGGTAGGTATAACAATGTTGGAAATGTTTTCAATACTCACACTATCTTGTAAATGAGCTAGGTCTTCATGCATTTTCATTATGTTTTCTTGAGGGATATGATCAACCATTGTTTGAACATTCGACACAACACTTTTAGGTAAGGTAGGCATAGAAAAAGTGATATCAAAGGTATGGTGCATACCTAGTAAACTAAAACCAACACCAAAAGTAAGAGAGCTTGATAACCCAAGATCCACAATGAGTAATATGGGATTCCATGAGTCTCGCACTTCGTCTAACCATAATATTAGCAATAGGACACCAAGTACTATAACACATACAAGAGAAAAACCAAAGAAATTGCAATCAACACAATATCCTACACTTGCAATTACACTTGAAATGAAAGAAATTGGAATAATAGGAATTCTACAAACTATAACATAAAATTAAATGTAGTAAACAACAACACAAAAAAGCAATTTCAGATCTTGAAATCTAGAAATTCAAAATCAATAGGGACTAAGATGTTAGTAATGGTTTCTTGGTCCTATTGGTTAAGTTATGAAGTTCTAGGGACTAAAACAAGCAACAAACAAAAGAGAGAGGATTTTGAGGTAGAAACTTGACAGGGACTAAGACACCAAGAAGGGTGGTTTAGTCCTAGTGGAGGTTTTTCTCAGAAAAAAACATCAAATTATGGATTGTTTATAATGTTCGCAGGTTGCCTATTTAGGGAGTTGATGTTTGGAAATAGAAAAATGCGCAAATGAATGCAAGAAAAAATAACTAGTGACAATCAATTGAATGCAAACATAAATTCAATTTTTTTAATTTTGAATGCAATAACAATGTTTCTAAATGAAATTAGGATGATGAACAATGCACTTTTCAATTTCTAGATGAAATGAAATGATGCAAGAAAGAAAAAATGTAACCTATATGTACTTTCACTAATGCAATTATGAGAAACCCTAAATGTAATTTCACTAACTATGAGAAACCCTAGGTGTAATTTCACTAATGCAAGATGCAATGCAAGAATGAATGCAACATAGATCTAGAACTTTAATGAGCTACAAATCAAAATATGAATGCTCAAAAAGGTTGGGTTCATCAAAGTTTCACCAAAATGAACTAGAAATTAAATGGGTGTGGGGGTTAGACCCACTCTATTCTCCTTCAGTCATTCAATTATGTTTTAGGAACCCTAATTGGATTGACTATAAACCTCACAAGGTGAGTCAATTCTCAACAAGGAAGACCTAGGAGGGGATTCTTTAAGCTTTTAGGGGTTCACCACCAAGTAAATTCTTGGAAAAGACAAGTAAGAATTCAACCTACAAAACCTAGTAATGCAAGCTAAATGAAGGATGCAAATGATGAAATAATGCAATAGAAAATTAGGATATGTGTTTCTAGGAAGTTTGAAAACATTGTAAGGATTTCAGAAATGCAAAGAAGCTGTCAAAATTTGCTATGGAGGAAAAATACGCCCTTACTATTGTCTTAGTCCCATTTGTGTTTTTTGGAGAAAATACAGAATCTTCAGATATCTGAAGCAGATCACGAAGAATTTCTCGAAAATACCTCTGGGATGACTAAGATGCCCTAGGTGGCGACTTAGTCCCATCCAAAATTTTGGGAATCTCTGAATGTAGACTTGAGCCTTGATGTCTACACTTCCTTCTTCTTGGATCTCAAGTTTTGAAACTTATGGATTTGGCCTATAAGTGAGTTTCCCTAAAGATGACAACTTTGCAATGCAACTTTGCAACTTTGCACTTCAAATGATCTTCAAGTCTTCAATCTAAATTTACAATCACAACATGTAGGCAGAGATTTTTTTTTATTATTAGTAAATGGGGGTTTTCCTTGGTCAAACCCCTTGTTGGTAATCAAACCTTGAAATGAAATAGAATAATGAAGGGAAATGGTGAATGAACAACATGCAATACTACAGCTCACAAAATCCTTGTTATGAAGTTTGCAAACTTGTGTGAAGTGGCTAGCTTGGATATGGATCTTGAAATAATTGAGTGCTTGGTAGATATGAACTTGAATTGCTTGCTTGAATCAAAACCCTACATCACAAATGTTAGCACAAAAACACACATGATGCAAGAAGATCTTTGATATGATGCTTGAATCTTGATGATGGCTACAAATGCTTGATGAATTGCTCTTGAATTTTTGATTACTTGAATGCTTGGATGATTATATTTCTTATTAGATTGCTAGGTAAAAATATGAGAGGAGGAACTTTGTATTTACACTTATCTATGATTAATATCCAAAAATTATACCACAACAAGTCAACATATGAATTCATTAATTAAAGGAGGCTAAATCCCACTAGAATTCAAAATTAAATCTCAAAAATACCTTAAAGGACTAACACGCCCTAGGTAGCATCTTAGTCTCGAGGCATGAAACTCGGGGCACAAACTCCAAAAAGGGACCTATTTAGGTGCTTTCAAAATCAAGGTCCCAAGACCTTGGGGGACAAAGATGCCCCAGGTGGCATTTTATTCTTGACCCAAAAATCACGGACACTCAAACAAAATCATTAAATTATCATTTATCCATTGGAGTATGATAAAATTAGCCAGAAATAGATATAATTCATTGGGCTTGTGGATGCAAAATAGGACCAATTAAGACATAAACAAGGATAAATAAAGCAAAGTGGGCCCAAACAAGTGTGAAAATGTAAGGGTACGCATTTTACTACACTACATTGTCCAACCATTTAGTATGGGTAATCCCATCTATTTGATCACTTTGTAAAATGGTTGAGGACTTTTGTGGGTTTTGAGATCACTTAAAAACTTGTGTAGATTGTCTTGTGGGTATTTTGTTTGGAAATCTTTTTGTAGTTATATTGTGCCCTTGTGCTTCTTGTGTATTGTTTGTATCTTATATTTTTTTATGTTTGTATCATTTTATTCTATTTCTCTTTGATGCAAGGGGCTTAAGAACCTAATTTCCCTTCTTAATACATAAAAAATATTTTCAAAAAAATATTAAATTATTCTTGATCATACATCTACTAGTTTATAAAAAGCTTCTTGAAAAACAACTTATAAATAAAGTGTTCTATACCAATTGAAAGCCACATCAAAGAAGAAATAAAAGAAAAGAAAAGAAAACTAGATCATACAAACTACAATTGCAAACAAAAACCATTAAACATGCACATACATGTCTTTAATTTGAAAATATAAGTAATACCGCACAAGCTTTTTCTTGAACAAATATAATGTCTATATAATAACATCTGTAGAACTTATTTAATTTAAATTTAATAAAATTATAACTTTCTAAATAAAAACTCAAATTTAAAGGAAAAAATATTTTTAAACCTAATAAAATCAGCAAAACCTTTTAAATAAGAATTAAGAATAAAGTACCTTAGCCTAAGACTCACCTTAAATATCATCTAGTTCTACTGTTAGCCTCCATTTAGCGGCACGAGATGATCCCCTAGCTCTCGTCCCTCCCAATACAAACTTTTAACCATTTCAATGTTTTTATTAACCTCAACGAACTTAAAATAACTGTTACCGATTCAATACTCTAGAAATTAGGGTTTTGTATTATTTTAGTTAAAGTTTTATAAGCGAAAGGGGTCCATAGTGGGTAGGGGTCTAATGGTGGGTATTGAAGTAAGTTTGAGTGGACTCCAACACTTTTATCTATAGAGTACACAAACTGATTGATCATGTGGTGCCACATCAACGCACCAATAATGACGCATGACGTGGTGACCACTATCGGTCTCATTTTTTTTTGTTGGTTTTTTTGGATACCTTGACAAAAAGCATGCTAATGTGGTATCATATTTGATGATGTGGCCTTGAAACCAATTTTTATAAGTAGGGAACTTGCCAAATAAGCTGCTGTACAAATTTGAGAGTGATTTGAAATTTTCACATAAGACTTTGAGAAGAGCAAAGTTAGGATGGCCCACTATAAACCCCTCTCCCTTATTAACTATGTAAAATTTGATACAGAAACATGAGTTCTAGACTGAAATTGAAAGTAAAAAATATAATATCCTGTTTTGGGTTTTCACATCAAGGCATTGCGCTTCGCAGACGAAAAAATATTGGGTACCCATTACTCCACATATATCCGGCAGCTACATTAAGTTGGAGAGGTTTTTCCATTAAGTTGGAGAGGTTTTTCCTATTAAATACAAGAATCTATCATTTCTTTTGCAACTATTCTAATATCCTAGAGAGTCTGTTCACATTGAATATTGGAACAAATAAAACATAAAGAGAAAAACAAGAAAATAGTGCAGGGTTTGTGTTTAAGGAGAGCCATAAAATAGTGAGTGCCAAACGAAAAGCTGCTTCCCATTACTGCTGGGCATGTTTTCTATGTTCTTTCTCCCCTCTTCACCAATGGAGGCCATGGTTGAAAATTCAACTGAATTCTTATTGGGAGTCTGTTGTCATCTTGTGCCTTAAGCTGCCACTTTTGTACATTCATGGACAATATTAGAGCAGATGATGGGAAATTGATTGGGAGAACCTTGCTCCAAAAAAATAATATATATGTTGTACTACTGATATTTTGATTTGGTATATTTGTTGGTTGGTTGGAAGGGCTTTATTATTATGTGGATTTTAACAATAAATCTGAATTAGAATTGCAAATTTTATGTTTGATATCCTTTTGCCTTAGTTCTTTTTGGTTGAAGTGGTCAAGCTTTATCAATTCATGGATTGAATTTTTTAGAGTTTATATCAAATATATAAAATTATTTAGTTATCTGATATAGGAGTATGAATATTAGGTTAACATGTTGTTGGTGGAGAGTCAAAAATTAGATGTATCCATTCCATCAAAGTTTTATAGAGTACAATCTTGACCTCATTCTTTGTCATATAAGATCTCTGCATTTAAACAAGATTTGGTTCATGATGAACTTATTTAGAACCATTCAATTTCATTAAAAAAAATTGAAAACTAAGACATATCAGAAAATCGACTATATAAAATTATACATTCTATTTGTAATAATCACCACATTTACATTGTGTACATTATGTTTATTGGGTTTCTACAAGGTAGATCCATGGGGCCATTTAAAAACCTAAAACTAGTGACAAAAAATGATAAGACACCAAAGTTGCAGGTCTAATATTCAAGTATATGTTATTTTTCGCATACGGCAAATTCAATTCACCACCACAGAAAATTAATATTAATATTAATCCCATTAAATATTCTCGTGGTGAATTTTACTATTTCAAATTGAAGTGATATTCTATTGCAGATAGATGAACTAGATTAGGTTTTCCAATTGAATTGTGATGTGGTCATTTATTTAGTGTTATATAAAGAGGTAATTGAAGAATCCATGTATATAATATTTTTTCCTTAAATCACATTAATTATATATAAAATTTTAATAATAATTTATTAGTAAAATTGTTTTTTATGACAGCCATATTATCCCATGACAACCAAAAATTGGGAATCGTCAACAACTATTAATATGGGAGAGGGGCCCATAGTGGAACGGGGTCCAATAGTAGGGATAGAAGTAGTCCTCAGTGGGTCCCATAGTGAAGCACCTTAATATCCAATTACAAAACACTTTTTATCCATAAAATACACAAACTGACAAATCATGTGATGCCACATCAATGCACCAATAAATATAGAAGCACGTGAGTTGTCAAATAAACTATTGTACAAAATTGGGAGTGATTTGAAATTTCCACATAGTATTTTGAGAAAGAAAAAGTTAGAGTTCTCCAATATAGCCCACTCTCCCCTACTACACACCATTTCCACATAAGGTTTCTTGACGAGATAAACTAACAGCGAAAAATTAGGAAAATTGCCACATGCCTTGTCATTATAGGAGGGGCGGTTGCCTTGAGGAACACATAAGTGGTTTTTTTCTCAGTGTGAGCATTTCATTCAATGACGTCAAAAAATTTATGGGTTCCATGGATCAATAAGAGAACATAATACCACAACAATTACTTGAGCTCCCTTTCCTTCTCCATCTTGTATATATGTTTATCAAGTAATCAAAACTTTCATTATTTCTCTACTTCAAACAAGCTGATGTGTCCACATTTAGAATATCAATATAATTGACCCAAATATCCATATAAGTCATGTGCAATGTTCATTCGGTTTCTACAAGTTCTAAAGTTCAAAACCTGCATATGCTATTAGTCCACTCTTCTTTAGTTAATTTCCACCCTCGTGAAAAATGAAAAGTGTAGTGTAATTTTCACCCTAAAATAAAGAATGATTATTCATTTCCCTCACCAATAATTTATATTTTACCAATCCAATTGTTTCATTTTTCTTTATTTTTTCCCATTAAATACTACACACCCCATTGTGATTTTTTTTTATTCATAGTGAAAAGTGTAGTATAATTTTCACCCTAAAATAAGGAATGAGTCTTCAATATTCATTTTTCTTTTTTTTCCATATCCCATTGCATAGTGAAAAGTGTAGTGTAATTTCCACCCTAAAATAAGGAACAGTCTTCATTACCATCACTAATAATTTACATTTTACTAATTTAATTGTTTCATTTTTCTTCATTTTTTCCCATTAAATACTTGACAGCTATTATAAGTGCATTTATTATATGATTTTAGATCATATTGACAATAATTTATATTGTTTTTGATGTCTAGAAATTTAATGATTTATTTTAATGAAAAATATTTATTGTTTTATATAATTATAAGTTTTTGATAAAAGGGATAAACGGGTTTTACAGGGACCCGAAACCACAAAGTAACATTACAAACAAAGACCAAAAAGAAAGGTCCGAACGACAAAAAGGCTACCAAAGAGATAAAAACCAACTAAAACTGGTAGCCACAAAAAGCTGCAAAAAAGCCAACAGAAAGCCAGCAGACAGTCAAACCAGGGCCCCAACCACAGCTAATCCATAGTCTTTAGGAGCTCGTCAGCAACCGCTTCCAGGTCCACCATATCCTGGACCCCCTCCATGAAAATTTGAGTCATATTTGAGGTAGACAGGGCTTATCTTTTCATACTTTATCTAGTGCACCTAGAAATCCCCGCATCCTCATCCTAGTCTTTCTCCTTATCTAAGTCGACAATCAAAGCTCTTTTCTGGGTTTTCTCCACTCTTTCGGTCATGGCTTTGATGATTAATGAATTATGTTTGGCTATTCTGCAATTCTGATCAACAATTTTTTTCATGGTTCCTTTAATTTTATCAAGATCATTTTCAACAGTACTGTCCTTTTCCATGCTATCCTTCACAAAGGTATTCTTCTCCACCTCGAGTTGTATTAGCCCAACAAATTTTGCTTCAATTTCCCCCAACTTACTATGAAGAGACAGATTTTTGGTCTTCAACTCACTGATTTCATAAAATAACCATTTGGCAGAATTAAATTGATCCTCAGAGCATCTCTTGGCAGTTCCAACAAAGTCATAAGGGGGGTCACTATCAGAATTGACACCAAAATTCACTGACTCCGCACCTCTGGGAGGGCTACAATTCTCCTTTTTAACATTCTGAGGGGAGTGGGGACCCTCAAGACTGACCTCGACCGCTTTAGTAGAAACAATAGGAGAGTCTTCAGGATAGGAAACTAACTTGTTAGCCGAAGAAATAGAGCCTACCAATATAGCATTAGGGTTAGTGCGACCCAGAGCAGGAATAGAGCAGGCACTGGAAGGCTGGGGGGAGTGGCCAGAGGCAAAAGGGGGGGGCAGGGGAAGCGAGGAGAGCTTAACATGGCCATAAGTAACTTTAGTCCCAGATATACTAGGCTCAGTATCATCCTCATCAGGATCTGAAGGGGCTAAAGGGTTTGAGAGGGTAGGCATATTCTAAAAGTGCTCATAAGTGAGCCTTAAAAGACCCGTGTGAAGAATCGGGTATCTTTTAGGGCTCCTACTGTGGTCTGTAAAGCTATTTCTCAGGGAACAGAGAAAAAAGAAAGGGATGGAAACACGCACCTTATGCCAGAAGTGATTGAGCAGCATGAAGTGGTATCCACAAACCCTAGTGAAGTAGTCGTCAAGAGTGATGTACTCCATAATAACCCTTAGCACTTTTCTCCATAAAGATTTTAAGGTGTCCGCTTCATTGTAACTGTTCGACATCTTAACAAGTTTTTGCTTCTCCATTTCGGTCTTAGGGAACCTTATCACAGCTTCATCAGAGAATTTCCTATCTCTAAAAAATTTATGCTCTTCAATCGGGATACCAGTAACCTCCGCAATTAAAGCTTCATCAATCTGAACTTTCCTCCCGAAGAGGAAAACCTCCCCATTGTTCCAGCTTTTCTCAAAGAAATCAATAATCTCATCTTGAGGGCCGTGGAGTTTCTCGATGAACAAAAATAAGTCACCACTTCTTATTTTGCTCCACGCTTTAGTGTTCTTGGTGTGTGACTCGAAACTGGTGGGTTCGACTCTCTTCCGTTCCCCACCCATTTTAGAAATCTTGGTGCAAATACTGTTGCAAGCAGAGAACCTGTTCCAGATAGTTCCTTTACTTCGCAGGACCCACAAAGTGTGCCAAGGTAAATAATTACTCTAATGGATACTCTTGGTCCCATGTATTCTACTTATTTTGTAAGCCATGACTTGTACCTTCATCATTATTACAAGAAGCCGCCACTTTTGCATTCACCGCATCAAGCACCATTAAAGCTTGAACATCAGAATGGAGGTCAATCCTTTTGTGCCACGTGAGGATTTTATCACTCTTAACTCCCTCGTTAGCAAAAAAATCCACAACTTCATTCGCCTCATGATAAGCATGAGTGATTTTAATTCTGTCAAACTTACTAAGTAATAACTTAGCATCGTCAATCCAGTTTTTAATTGACCATGCAGGCTGGGACCTACCACAAAGGCTATCTATTATATTTTTTGAATCACCTTCAAGCCATAAATTTTTACATTTAATTTCCATTGCAAGGTTGATTATGTAATAAGCACCCGCCGCTTTCGCCACGTGATTAGTTTGGACCCCCAAAGGGGTGGCAACAGCTCCCATAAAGTTACCTGCCGATTCCCTTAGGACTCCACCACACCCAGCCTTCCCCATATTTCCTTTGGCCACACCATCAAAGTTGGCTTTCGCCCAGCCATCCATAGGAAAACTCTAGCAAACTCCCTCCCTGGACTTTTTGGCCAGATTTGGAGCATTGGAAATATCCCATTTAATTCTCCATTCCCTAGCAATCCGACTGTCATAAGGAGAGAAAACCACAGCCTCAAACTTGCCCTCCCTGAAGGGAACAATAGAGAAGTTCTCTTTAATCATCCTAAGAACTCTTTCAAACACAACTTCCTCTGATGACTCCTTATCCCTAAAGATCCTATGGTTTCTCTCTTTCCAAATTCCCCACGCCACATGGGGGAACGAGAAAGCCCATAGTTTTTTTATAAAGGGGTTGAGAGAAGGGGCTTTCCATTGAACAAAAAAATCTTCAACCGATTCCGGAGGAACCCAAGAAAAATGCCAACATTTCAGAAGCTTATCAGAAGTCTTATAATTATAAGTTATAATATATATGGTATTTTAAAAAGGATATCTCTCCATATATTTTATATAATTTTTTGGGAAAAAAATATTTAATGTAAGTGTCCAAAATAATCAATCCAAAATTTATATTGAACTTGTAAAATATTGTAAAATTCAATTAGATATAATTAAATGAGATCGCTTATAATAGTGGATAAGGTTGATTGGGAATTAGGTTAAAATTTATAATGAGCGGTCCCATGGGGGGGGCTTGGGCTTCTATTTTCATGAAGCAGGAGGTCTCATGGAAAAAAAAAATTGTGGTACGGGATTAATTGGAATCTTTTCCAGAAAAAATAAGAGGCCCCACAATATAGGAAAAAAATTGTGCTATGAGATTAATTGGAATCTTTTCTAGAAAAGTAGGAGCCCCTACAATATACCAAAAAAATATTAGTTAATTTTTAGCCACGTATTAAGAATTATTCTATATGTTTATTCAAATGTATTTGTTCTCCTTTTTGATATTTGAATATCTTTTGTATATACATATTTTTCTAATTTTTTCTTTAAATTTATCTTACATAAAAAATAAAATTAAATAGATATATTTTACATATCAATTTTTGGATATAGTAAATATAATTAATCAAATGTATGATTATATTATCTCATTCTAAATACTTTTAGTTTCCTTTAATAATAAATTTAATGATTATTATGCATATTAAATTTAATAATAATAATAAGTTTAATAATTATTATGTATATTTTCACTTTCTAGCTAGTCTTAAAAATAAAAAATAGTTTGGGAAAAAAATATTTGAGCCTTGGCAATAGTTTGGAATATGTGAGAGACGTTCTTAACAATATGCTATGCAATGCATTCTATTTTTTAAGATTTTAGAAAAGTTGCAGTGAATAATTATTTTTCTTAACAAAATAGAGTCATATATTATATTAAAATATTAAATATATGAAATCAATCTAATTTGTTTTAAAAAATATTATATAAAATTTTGTATTATTATTTTATTGACAATTATGGTTATTATTAGTTATATGAAAAAATTATAATGTGTACTAAAAAATATTAAATATATCAAATCAATCTAATTTATTTTCAAAAATACTATATAATTTTTTTTAATTGCAATGATTGAAAGGGAAATCAATAAGAAAAAACAAGAAATAATCTCCATTTTAACTTACTTTGGAAGATTGCAAGATTGCAGTCTTTAGGTTGCCATCTCCATTTCATGTAACTCAAATCTGCCCTACCATTGCCTTCGTAGTCAAATGCCTCGTCTATAAAGGAGAAAGGTCTACTCCTATACAGAGGATAAGAAAAGGAGAAAGGTATACTCCTATACAGAGGATAAGAAGGGTCAAAGACCCATTTTTCATTGAATAGATTAAAAACTGTGAAATGTTTTTTCTACGCCTTAGTTTTTCGCTCTTTGGCTTCTTTTTGTTTTCAGCTTCTGAGATGTCCAAGTTTATACAAGGTTGGTTAGAAAGATGGGAAATGCACCACGTGGTGGCTGCATGGATTTCTTGTATCATTTTCCTTTAGAGGAGGGTCTGAGACACATGTTAGTTTGGCAAAAGTTTTCTCTAAAACATTTTTTGAAAAACATAAGATCTTCGCCTGCGGGACGTGTCATCTCTCTGCTATGGGAGGACTATACCTCTTGTAAGATGATATATTTTGGGAGTTTGTCGAAGCTTGCTAGTCTTTCTTTTCTTGGTTTTTGGGAATGGAATTTTTGAGTCGGTACCTTGAGGTAATGTGATTGGTCAACAAAACCCTTTTTCTAGAATGTTCTTAGGATTTGATCATTTACAGGCTTCCATCTTTGCTAAATATCTAAAGGACATTAATGCAGTAGCTAATAATTAATGAGAAAAGATATTTATGACCTAAACAAGGATCTACAATCAGATTGCAAGATATTAGGTATTGACATCTGGTAGTAATTACTTCTATGCTAAGGTGATGCTTTCTTCTTTTGGCAGCTATATAAGGAGGGCGACGACACAATGAGGGGTTGGATTCCAAGTTATAGTTTCTTTGTTAAGAAAAAGTTTCTTTAGTTTTCTTAGGGTTTTTATAATTATTTTCAGAAGAAAGTTACAAAACTACTTTACTTTGGCATCTTATATCTATTAAGGTTCAAACTATTATTGGATTAGCATTCGACCTCTGTTTAAAAGTTCATTTGATATTTAAAAGCATGAACTATTGAGGAGAATTTGTTGAGACTGTGCATGCATGGAATTTTTAAAGCTTTCTTTCTTTATATTATCATTTTGAATCAATCATTATGTCTTGCAAGCTAGTTCTAGATAGTTTAAGTAGCGGATTTCTATGTTGTACACTTGTACATGGTAGAGTAGTAGCTTAGGAAAACTGGACTATGTCATTCAACTTCTTTATTTTTCTGAAATTGGTTATTTTATTATACTATGTTGTATTCGGAGGGAGAGTTCATGTGATTTCTGAGATATTGTTATGTTAATCATAAGAAATATTTATGTTTGATCAGACCATAATTAACACTACTGTGAAAAGATTTGAAAGTATGCACTATGCTTGAAGTTATCCTTTGTTGTTCAATCGCTTATCAACAATGAAGGGTTGTGGTCTTCTCTGTCTATTTATATAACTCATAGGAATGATTTTGGTTTGAAATGTTGTAAAAGCTTTGGTGCATCACCTTTTATGTTCATTTTTACATTTCCTTCTCCCCTTATTTCAAAAACCCAAAGAAGAGCCAAATTTCTATAAAAATCCTTGAGGTATCAATGAGACATAATTTGTCCCCCACTCGCTGAATTTCCCATAAGACTGTTAGAGAGGCACAAGATTTGATGATCAACAATTCTTTTTCTGGCATGCCCAGTGGGTAAATTTTTTTCCAAATGCCTAATTAGAAGTCAGAATTACTTCTTGAGTTAGGCTAAGGAATGAAATTGGAGGTTTCATGCCTAAAGTCCAAGACAAGAGCATCTTCAAGAGGTCACTTCTTGTATTCTCAGTTACCTTCCTTGATCCCTAGGAGGAGAAGACCTACATGTTCTGTATCACCTGTAAGGAGCAATAGAATAAGAAGTAAGAGACTAGTATCTAGAGATTTATCTACTCCACCTAAAGGATTATATTTCCAAATTAGAATACCTATACATTTAATTCATTGGAATCTTTTCTCTATGGTTCGCATCCCTCTCCTCTCTCCTAGGAACTTCATAACATGGGATAGTTGTAGTCCACTATAACCATGCACACCCCTAGATGTATGGCCTGCCATACCCACTAATGCCCTCAAGGCTATCCCTAAATTTTATAGAGAAGATTTCAAAAGCCCTTTTGAATACCTTCAAGACATAGTGGAGGTATGTATGGTATACAATATAGTGGAGGAAAATAATGCTCTGAGGCTGTTAACTGCCTCTTTCAAAGGGAAAGCCCAAGATTGGTATAAATATTTGGCTTTTGGTCCTATCATCTCTCGGGACCAGCTCAAAGAGTGCATGTTTGAATGCTTCTTAGAAAAATGATACCACTCCTTGTTGCTACAACAACTGATTACCATCAAGAGGGCTCGACATGAGGCCATGAGTGACTTCAATACTAGATTCCATAAGACCTAGCAAAGGATCCCGATGATTGATCGACCTCAAACCGCCATGGCATTCATGTTCTATTTAAAAGCTTTTAACCTAGACATTGTAGTCATGATAACTTCCATGGGAGGAGATATGTTTCCCAATGCTTATGAGGTGGTGTTGCACACAAAAAATAGTATGATCGATCCTAGGAAGCTCCCACCACAACCCCCTATTCCTATGTTCACAGAACTCTATGGAACATCTTGAGAAGAAGCTTTTCCAAACACTTTTGCTACGCAACCGATGTCAGGCGTGCCATAATCCATGTATGTGTATCTTGCTACACAAGGTAGTAAATCAGGCTCCAACTTAGTTACTATGGATATTAATGACATAAAGAGTCTCATGTGAACTTTTTCTAATGAGCTGGCTATCATCAAACAGTAGCAGGTGATGCCCCCAAATCCTAGCACTCAAACTTATAGCAGAAGCAGACCATCCTATCAATAGAACACATACCAAGGGTTTTCCCAAGGAAGAGGCCAACAAATGACACCTGCGAACCAGATAGTTTTTGTCACTGTGCCACTTTAGATGGTAAAGGATAGCTAGAGTAGAGAAATGATCCCAATCTAGAAAAAAATGATGAAAGAGGAGAACATATGGTACTTACCATGCAATGATAGCCATATGCCCAAAAATTTCCTAAGGGGGAATATACAACAAAAGATAGCAAAACAAAGAGGCAAAGGTGTACTTCCAAGTGCAGATGAATACCGGTCTTCTTAAATGGAGAATATTTGTTTTAGAGCACATATGGAAGGGATGTCCCTAGAGGAGGAGCTAGACATTGCACCCAATAGAGCATTGTTCTCATGGATGGAGGAAGAAGACATGGTATTCACAAATGAAGCTCCTATGACTATCACTCCACAAATATAGTCAAATTACAACAAGAGATTTAAAAGAAGGCTCACCAGAGAATACGTGAAACAACCTATGCCGCGACCTTGGCTACATCAATTTCTATTGCAAGAGAAATAGTTTTTACCAACTAACATCCACCCTATCTTGAAACCACATAATCCACCATGACTTGCGAAAAGGATGAGTGAAACATGAAGCCAAGTCATGTCCAAAATTTTTATGCTAAAAATAAGAGAAATACTATTGTGTAAGCCCAAAGGCCAAACAGTTAGGATGCTTAATGTGGTCGAGAAATTAAAGAAGGCACCACCAATGTACCATTGTGGGACATCATATCTATCCCTGAACAAAAGACTCTACTTTAGGAAGCATTGAAGAAAGAAGAGAAAATGCCTTAGACGAGATTAGCTCCTATATATGATCAGAGAAGAGACAAGGTATCCATGTTAGAACCTCAAGCACCAAAAACTATAGTATATATAACCAACATGAGAAATGCAAAGGAGAAAGAGGTAAGAAGGCCAAAGCCGACCTTTCTTTAACACTTATTGTGGAGATAATATTTTGCATAACAATATGATCGATTCAAGAGCCAACACCACTGTCATGCCAAAAAAAGTGGTGGATGCCTTGAAGCTCAAGTATGAGCCTCTTGAAAAGGGAATCTTGCAACTAGATGGGAAGAAGGTTTTGATTGTTGGTCAGATAAAGGACTTGTATCTAACTCTTTTCTCCTGCACAAGCCAAACAATCACGTTAGAAGTAGTAGTGATATACATTCCACCATCTTTGGAATGTGTCTATCAAGAGATTTCACTACCAAGCTTGGAGGATTCCTAACACTTGACTAGACCCACCTTATATTGTGAACCAAGCATGAGGCAAAAATGAAGATTCTTTCTAAATCTTTACATCCCAAACATATTATGGAAAATGCATAGTCTTATGCTTTGAAGCACACATACTTCCATCTCTCAATGGGAGAAATATTGTGTAGAAATGTTAGAAGATGAAGAGGATACAAGTGAGTGAACTCCCAAAGAAGAAGTGTTGCTCAACCAATTCATTGATTCTGATCCATTTGATAATTTCCATGTGATAGGATTAGGCACCTATGTAATTTTTGATGGAGATCAAAATTTTCCAAAACCTATGAAGGATTAGGAGAAATCTGATGACCCATCTAATAACCATCCATGGACCCTATATTTTGATGGTTCTAAGTGTAAAGCTGGATACGAAGTGGGTGTCCAATTACTATCCCTAATGGGATTTGAAACTCTCAGAGATTACCATTTTCTATTTTCATGCTCAAATAATG
>VDFB02281492.1:442892713-442948046 GCA_007258455.2 Sequoia sempervirens
ATTTGGATATGATTAGAATTAATGAGGGCTTGCACAAGATGTTTAAGACACTTGAAATGTTTCGTATCATGTCCTTTTTGTTGGTGATAAGCACAATAGGCATGGTGTCTAAATCTTAGAGGTAATGGATTAATAGGATCAAGGGGTCAAACAAAAGGTAAGGTAAGCATGTTTTTGTTTAATAGCTGAGCCATGATGTTATGAATTATGTCAAGTAAGGGTGTAAATTGTCTTTGTGGATCCCCAAAGATATAAGAATTACTCTTCTTTATAGAAACTACTTGGGTATGAATTGTTGGGTAGGTTGGGAGGTGGAATTTAGTTGAAGGAAACTTTTATTTTGTCTTCTGAAGGGTTGGTAGGTGTTTTGGGTTGCAGCTTCAAAATTTTCAAGATGGGTAGAGGTGATTTTTAGTTCACTACTACCTACAGAAGGAAGATAATTTCATCATGCTAAGCTTGTCTCTTATCTTACTTTGAAAATGTTCTATGAACATATTTTCAAGGTGAGAATTGAGAATCTTCAAACTGATTTGGGAATAAAGGTGATTGGTAGTGTGAAATAAAGTAAGTGACTTTTTCACCCTCATTTTTATTACAAGTTCATTAAATGAATGAATTGAGTTATTCGATAAGGTAAAAAACTAGTCCAAGACAATGTCTTTCAATGACCGGGGAAAAATTTTAGCCAAAATTTTTTCCTCAAGGATAAATTCACTACACAAAGCTTAGTAAAGGAGTTGACATGATTAGCAGGATCTTGTTTTCCTCCATATTTCTCAAATCTATGGATCTTTATACCTCGTGGCACCAGATTTCTCAATATCTCCAAAGATAGTGGGTTTATTTTGACGTAGTATGAAGGTGGAACATTTTGATTTTGATTTATGGTGGAAACATGGTGTTCAATGGATGAAAGGCTTTGTATAAGGTGGCTAATGATAGGATCATTTCTTATGGTTTGAGATGGAGATGAATATAGTGGTGGTGTGTATGTGTTGGAAGGACTAGTGAATGGATTGCTTATAGGAGGTGATATAAGATTAGATGCCACATAAGTGTAAGGATCACTAGTGCAAATATTTGAGGTAGGAAGGATGTTGCTAGTTGGTTGCATTGTTATTTTCACTTGAGGATTGGCATAGGTGGGAATGGATGTTATGGTTGAAGGGGGAGGAGTTTGAGTCCTTCAACTTTGCACATTGTTTGAAGATTGAGCACCATTAGTGGTGGAAGGAAGATGTTTTCCAAGGATGTGGGCTCTGTTACACACAACTTCTAGTCCTTCATTACTTACAATCATGTGGTGAATACTATCTATGGTAGGTATAACAATGTTGGAAATGTTTTCAATACTCACACTATCTTGTAAATGAGCTAGGTCTTCATGCATTTTCACTATGTTTTCTTGAGGGATATGATCAACCATTGTTTGAACATTCAACACAACACTTTTAGGTAAGGTAGGCATATAAAAAGTTATATCAAAGGTATGGTGCATACCTAGTAAACTAAAACCAACACCAAAAGTAAGAGAGCTTGATAACCTAAGATCCACAATGAGTACTTTATCATGGGATTCCATGAGTCTTGCACTTCGTCTAACCATACTATTAGTAGTAGGACACCAAGTACTATAACACATACAAGAGAAAAACCAAAGAAATTGCAATGAACACAATATCCTACACTTGCAATTACACTTGAAATGAAAGAAATTGGAATAATAGGAATTCTACAAACTATAACATAAAATTAAATGTAGTAAACAACAACACAAAAAAGCAATTTCAGATCTTGAAATCTAGAAATTCAAAATCAACAGGGACTAAGATGTTAGTAAGGGTTTCTTGGTCCTATTGGTTAAGTTATGAAGTTCCAGGGACTAAAACAAGCAACAAAAAATAGAGAGAGGATTCTGAAGTAGAAACCTGAGAGGGACTAAGACACCAAGAAGGGTGGTTTAGTCCTAGTAGAGGTTTTTCTCAGAAAAAACATCAAATTATGGATTGTTTATAATGTTCACAGGTTGCCTATTTAGGGAGTTGATGTTTGGAAATAGAAAAATGCAAAAATGAATGCAAGAAAAAATAACTAGTGACAATCAATTGAATGCAAACATAAATTCATTTTTTTAAATTTTGAATGCAATAACCATTTTTCTAAATGAAATTAGGATGATGAACAATGCACTTTTCAATTTCTTTATGAAATGAAATGATACAAGAAAGAAAAAATGTAACCTATATGCACTTTCACTAATGCAATAATGAGAAACCCTAAATGTAATTTCACTAAATATGAGAAACCCTAGGTGTAATTTCACTAATGCAAGATGCAATGCAAGAATGAATGCAGCATAGATCTAGAACTTTAATGAGCTACAAATCAAAATATGAATGCTCAAAAAGGTTGGGTTCATCAAAGGTTCACCAAAATGAACTAGAAATAAAATGGGTGTGGGGGGTAGACCTAATATATTCTCCTCAGTCATTCAATTATGTTTTAGGAACCCTAATTGGATTGACTATAAACCTCACAAGGTGAGTCAATTCTCAACAAGGAAGACCTAGGAGGGGATTATTTAAGCTTTTAGGGTTCACCACCAAGTAAATTCTTGGAAAAGACAAGTAAGAATTAAACCTACAAAACCTAGTAATGCAAGCTAAATGAAGGATGCAAATGATGAAATAGTGCAATAGAAAATTAGGATATGTGTTTCTAGGAAGTTTGAAAACATTGTAAGGATTTTAGAAATGCAAAAAAGCTGTCAAAATATGCTATGGAGGAAAAATATGCATGTTTCGAAAATACCTCTGGGATGACTAAGGTTCCCTAGGTGGCAACTTAGTCCCATCTAAAATTTTGGGAATATCTGAATGTAGACTTGAGCCTTGATATCTACACTTCCTTCTTCTCGGATCTTAGGTTTTGAAACTTATGGATTTGGCCTATAAGTGAGTTTCCCTAAAGATGACAACTTTGCAACTTTGCACTTCAAATGATCTTCAAGTTTTCAATATAAATTTACAATCACAACATGTAGAAGGAGATTTTTTTTTATTATTAGTAAATGGGGGTTTTCCTTGGTGAAACCCCTTGTTGGTAATCAAACCTTGAAATGAAATAGAATAAAGAAGGGAAATGGTGAATGAACAACATGCAATACTATAGCTCACCAAATCCTTGTTATGAAGTCTGCAAACTTGTGTGAAGTGGCTAGCTTGGATATGGATCTTGAAATGATTGAGTGCTTGGTAGATATGAACTTGAATTGCTTGCTTGAATAAAAAACCCACATTACAAATGTTAGCTCAAAAACACACATGATGCAAGAAGATCTTTGATATGATGCTTGAATCTTGATGATGGCTACAAATGCTTGATGAATTGCTCTTGAATTTTTGATTACTTGAATGCTTGGATGATTATATTTCTTATTAGATTGGTAGGTAAAAATATGAGAGGAGGAACCTTGTATTTACACTTATCTATGATTAATATCCAAAAATTATACCACAACAAGTCGACATATGAATTCATTAATTAAAGGAGGCTAAATCCCACTAGAATTCAAAATTAAATCTCAAAATACCTCAAAGGACTAATACGCCCTAGGTAGCATCTTAGTCTCGAGGCATGAAACTCAGGGCACAAACTCCAAAAAGGGACCTATTTAGGTGCTTTCAAAATCAAAGTCCCAAGACCTTGGGGGACAAAGATGCCCCGGGTGGCATTTTAGTCTTGACCCAAAAATCATGGACACTCAAACAAAATCATTAAATTATCATTTATCCATTGGACTATGATAAGATTAGCTAGACAAAGATATAATTCATTGGGCTTGTGGATGCAAAATAGGACCAATTAAGACATAAACAAGGATAAATAAAGCAAAGTGGGCCCAAACAAGTGTGAAAATGCAAGGGTACGCATTTTACTACACTACATTGTCCAACCATTTGGTATGGGTAATCCCATCTATTTGATCACTTTGTAAAATGGTTGAGGACTTTTGTGGGTTTTGAGATCACTTAAAAACTTGTGTAGATTGTCTTGTGGGTATTTTGTTTGGAAATCTTGTTGTAGTTATATTGTGCCCTTGTGATTCTTGTGTATTGTTTGTATCTTATATTATTTATGTTTGTATCATTTTATTCTATTTCTCTTTGATGCAAGGGGCTTAAGACCCTAATTTCCCTTCTTAATACATAAAAAATAATTTCAAAACAATATTAAATTATTCTTGATCATACATCTACTATTTTATAAAAAGCTTCTTGAAAAACAACTTATAAATAAAGTCTTCTATACAAATTGAAAGCCACATCAAAGAAGAAATAAAAGAAAAGAAAAGAAAACTAGATCATACAAACTACAATTGCAAACAAAAACCATTAAACATACACATACGTGACTTTAATTTGAAAATATAAGTAATACCGCACAAGCTTTTTCTTGAACAAATATAATGTCTATATAATAACATCTGTAGAACTTATTTAATTTAAATTTATAAAATTATAACTTTCTAAATAAAAATTCAAATTTAAAGGAAAAAATATTTTTAAACCTAATAAAATCAGCAAAACCTTTTTAAATTAGAATTAAGAATAAAGTACCATAGCCTAAGACTCACCTTAAATATCATCTAGTTCTACTATTAGCCTCCATTTAGCGGCACGAGATGATCCCCTAGCTCTCGTCCCTCCCAATACAAACTTTTTAACCATTTCAATGTTTTTATTAACCTGAACGAACTTAAAATAACTGTTACCGATTCAATAGTCTAGAAATTAGGGTTTTGTATTATTTTAGTTAAAGTTTTATAAGGGAAAGAGGTTCATAGTGGGTAGGGGTTTAATGGTGGGTATTGAAGTAAGTTTGAGTGGACTCCAACACTTTTATCTATAGAGTACAGAAACTGATCAATCATGTGGTGCCACATCAACGCACCAATAATGATGCATGACATAGTGACCACTATTGGTCTCATTTTTTATTTTGGTTTTTTTGGATACCTTGACAAAAAGCATGCTGATGTGGCATCATATTTGATGATGTGACCTTGAAACCAATTTTTATAAGTAGGGAACTTGCCAAATAAGCTGCTATACAAATTTGAGAGTGATTTGAAATTTTCACATAAGACTTTGAGAAGAGCAAAGTTAGGGTGGCCCACTATAAACCCTCTCCCTTATTAACTATATAAAATTTGATACAGAAACACAAGTTCTAGACTGAAATTGAAAGTAAAAAATCTAATGTCCTGTTTTGGGTTTTCACATCAAGGCATTGCGCTTCGCAGACCGAAAAAATATTGGGTACCCATTACTCCACATATATCCGGCAGCTACATTAAGTTGGAGAGGTTTTTCCTATTAAATACAGGAATCTATCATTTCTTTTGCAACTATTCTAATATCCTAGCGAGTCTGTTCACATTGAATATTGGAACAAATAAAACATAAAGAGAAAAGCAAGAAAATAGTGGAGGGTTTGTGTTTAAGGAGAGCCATAAAATAGTGAGTGTCAAACGAAAAGCTGCTTCCCATTACTGCTGGGCATGTTTTCTATGTTCTTTCTCCCCTCTTCACCAATGGAGGCCATGGTTGCAAATTCAACTGAATTCTTATTGGGAGTCTGTTGTCATCTTGTGCCTTAAGCTGCCACTTTTGTACATTCATGGACAATATTAGGCCAGATGATGGGAAATTGATTGGGATAACCTTGCTCCAAAAAACTAATATATATGCTGTACTGCTGATATTTTGATTTGGTATATTTGTTGGTTGGTTGGAAGGGCTTTATGATTATGTGGATTTTAACAATAAATCTGAATTAGAATTTCAAATTTTATGTTTGATATCTTTTTGCATTAGTTCTTTCTGGTTGAAGTGGTCAAGCTTTATCAATTTATGCATTGAATTTTTTAGAGTTTATATCAAATGTATAAAATTATTTAGTTATCTGATATAGGAGTATGAATATTAGGTTAACATCTTGTTGGTGGAGAGTCAAAAATTGGATGTATTCATTCCATCATAGTTGTCTAGAGTACAATCTTGACCTCGTTCTTTGTCATATAAGATCTCTGCATTTAAACAAGATTTGGTTCATGATGAACTTATTTAGAACCATTCAATTTCATTAAAAAAAACTAAAAACTCAGACACATCAGAAAATTGACTAGATAAAATTATACATTCTATTTGTAATAATCACCACATTTACATTGTGTACATTGTGTTTATTGGGTTTCTGCAAGCTAGATCCATGGCCATTTAAAAACCTAAAACTAGTGACAAAAAATGACAAGACACCAAAGTTACAGGTCTAATATTCAAGTATATGTTATTTTCACATACGGAAAATTCACTATCATGACAAATTCACTACTAGCAATTCACCACCACAGAAAATTAATATTAATATTAATCCCATTAAATATTCTGGTGGTGAATTTTACTATTTCAAATTGTAGTGATATTCTATTGTAGATAGATGAACTAAATTGATTAGGTTTTCCAATCGAATTGTGATGTGGTCATTTATTTAGTGTTATATAAAGAGGTAATTGAAGAATCCATGTATATAATATTTTTTCCTTAAATCACATTAATTATATATAAAATTTTAATAATAATTTATTAGTAAAGTTGTGTTTTATGACAGCCATATTATCTCATGACAACGAAATATTGGGAATTGTCCACGACTATTAATAGGGGAGAGGGGCCCATAGTGGAACGAGGTCCAATAGTGGGGATAGAAGTAGTCCTCAGTGGGTCCCATAATGAAGCACCTTATTATCCAATTGCAGAACACTTTTTATCCATAAAATACAAAAATTGATAAATCATGTGATGCCACATCAGTGTACCAATAAATATAGAAGCACGTGAGTTGTCAAATAAACTATTGTACAAAATTGGGAGTGATTTGAAATTTCCACATAGGATTTTGAGAAAGAAAAAGTTAGTTTTCTCCACTATAGGCCCCTCTCCCCTACTACACACCATTTCCACATAAGGTTTCTTGACGAGATAAACTAACATCAAAAAATCAAGAAAAGACGTTGCCTCATGCCTTGTCATTGTAGGAGGGGCAATTGCCTTGAGGAAAACGTAAGTGGTTTTTTCTCAATGTGAGCATTTCATTCAATGAGGTTAAACAATTTATGGGATCCATGGATCAATAAGAAAACATAATACCACAACAATTACTTGAGCTCCCTTTCCTTCTCCATCTTGTATATATGTTTATCAAGTAATGTAAACTTTCATTATTTCTCTACTTCAAACAAGTTGACGCCTCCACATTTAGAATACCAATATAATTTACCCGAATATCCATATAAGTCGTGCACAATTTTCATTTGGTTTGTACAACCTCTAAAGTTCAAACCTTGCATATGCTATCAGTCCACTCTTCTTTAGGTAATTTCCACCCTAGTGAAAAATGAAAAGTGTAGTGTAATTTTCACCCTAAAATAAAGAACGATTGTTCAATGCCCTCACCAATAATTTATATTTTACCAATCCAATTGTTTCATTTTTCTTTATTTTTTCCCATTAAATACTACACACCCTGGTTTTTTTATTCATGGTGAAATGTGTAGTATAATTTTCACCCTAAAATAAGGAATGAGTCTTCAATACTCATTTTTCTTTATTTCTTTCCATATCCTATTGCATAGTAAAGAGTGTAGTGTAATTTCCACCCTAAAATAAGGAACAATATTCATTACCTTCACTAATAATTTACATTTTACTAATTTAATTGTTTCATTTTTCTTATTTTTTTCCATTAAATACTTGACAGCTATTATGAGTGTTTTTAATGCATTTATTATATGATTTTAGATCATATTGACAATAATTTATATGGTTTTTGATGTCTAGAAATTTAATGGTTTATTTTAATGAAAAATATTTATTGTTTTATATAATTATAAGTTATAATATATATGTTATTTTAAAAAGGATATCTCTCCATATATTTAATATAATTTTTTTGGAAAAAAATATTAAATGTAAGAGTCCAAAATAATCGATCCAAAATTTATATTTGAACTTGTAAAATATTTTAAAATTCAATTAGATCTAATTAAATGAGATCGCTTATAATAGTGGATAAGGTTGATTGGGAATTCGGGTTAAAATTTTGCAAGGTTGGTTTGGCTTTAATGTTTATAACTGAGTAGTCCCATGGGGGGCTTGTGCTTCTATTTTCATGAAGTAGGAGGTCCCATGGAAAAAAAAAATTGTGGTACAAGATTAATTGGAATCTTTTTTAGAAAAATAGGATCCCCATAATTGGAATCTTTTCTAGAAAAATAGGAGCCCCTACAGTATACAAAAAAATACTAGTTAATTTTTAGCCACATATTAAGAATTATTCTATTTTTTTATTCAAATGTATTTCTTCTCCTTTTTGATGTTTGAATATCTTTTGTATATATAGATTTTTCTAATTTTTTCTTTAAATTTATCTTACAATTTTAAAAATATAAAATTAAATAGATATATTTTACATATCATTTTCTGGATATAGTAAATATAAGTAATCAAATGTATGATTATATTATCTCATTCTAAATACTTTTAGTTTCCTATAATAATAAATTTAATGATTATTATGCATATTAAATTTAATAATAATAAGAAGTTTAATAATTATTATGTATATTTTCACTTTCTAGCTCGTCTTAAAAATAATAAATAGTTTGGTAAAAAAATATTTGAGCCTTGGCAATAGTTTGGAATATGTGAGAGACGTTCTTAACAATATGGTATGCAATGCATTCTATTTTTTAAGATTTTAGAAAAGTTATAGTGAATAATTATTTTTCTTAACAAAATAGAGTCATATATTATATTAAAATATTAAATATATGAAATCAATCTAATTTGTTTTAAAAAATATTATATAAAATTTTATATTATTATTTTATTGAAAATTATCGTTATTATTAATTATATGACAAAATTATAATGTGTACTAAAAAATATTAAATATATTAAATCAATCTAATTTATTTTCAAAAATATTATATAATTTTTTTTAATTGTAATGATTGAAAGGGAAAGCAATAAGAAAAAACAAGAAATAATCTCCATTTTAACTTACTTTGGAAGATTGTAGTCTTTAGGTTGCCATCTCCATTTCATGTAACTCAAATTTGCCCTACCATTGCCTTCGTAGTCAAATGCCTCATCTATAAAGGAGAAAGGTCTACTCCTATTAGAGGATAAGAAAAGGAGAAAGGTCTACTCCTATATAGAGGAGAAGAAGGGTCAAAGACCCATTTTTCATTGAATAGATTAAAAAATATGAAATGTTTTTTCTTCGCCTTATTTTGAAATGTCCGGGTTTATACAAGGTTGGTTAGAAAGATTGGAAATGCACCACATGGTGGCTACATGGATTTCTTGTATCATTTTCCTTTTAGAGGAGGGCCCGAGACACATGTTAGTTTGGCAGAAGTTTTCTCCAAAACATTTTTTGAAAAACATAAGATCTTCACTTGCGTGACATGTCATCTCTCCGCTATGAGAGGACTTACCTCTTGTAAGATGATATCTTTTGGGAGTCTATCGAAGCTTGCTAGTCTTTCTTTTCTTGGTTTTTGGGAATGGAAATTTTGAGTCGGTGCCTTAAGGTAATGTGATTGGTCAACAAAACCCATTTTCTAGAATGTTCTTAGGATTTGATCATTTACACGCTTCCATCTTTGCTAAATATCTAAAGGACTTTAATGTGGTAGCTAATAATTAATGATCAAAGATATTTATGACCTAAACAAGGATCTACGATCAGATTGCAACTAGCAGTAATTACTTCTATGCTAAGGTGATGCTTTCTTATTTTGGCACCTATATAAGGAGGGTGACAACACAATGAGGGGTTGGGTTCCAAGTTATAGTTTCTTTCTTAAGAAAAGTTTCTTTAGTTTTCTTAGGGTTTTTATAATTATTTTTAGAAGGAAGTTGCAAAACTACTTTACTTTGGCATGTTATATCTATTAAGGTTTAAAATATTATTCGATTGGCATCTGACCTCTATTTCAAATTTCATTTGATATTTAAAAGCATGAACTATTTAGGAGAATTTGTTGAGACTGTGCATGTATGACCTTTTTCAAGCTTTCTTTCTTTATATTATCATTTTGAATGAAACATTATGTCTTGCAAGCTAGATCTAGATAGTTTAAGTAGTGGATTTCTATGTTTTACACTTGTATGGTAGAGTAGTAGCTTAGGAAAACTAGACTATCTCATTCAACTTCTTTATTTTTTTGAAAGTTGTTATTTTATTATACTATGTTGTATTAGGAGGAAGAGTTCATGTGATTTCTGAGATATTGTTATGTTAATTGTAAGAAATCTTTATGTTTGATCAGAACATAATTAACACTACTGTAAAAAGATTTGAAAGTATGCGCTATGCTTGAAGTTAGCCTTTGTTGTTCTTTCTCTTTCCAACAATGAAGGGTTGTGGTGTTCTATGTCTATTTATATAACTCATAGGAATGATTTTGGTTTGAAATGTTGTAAAAGATTTGGTGCATCACTTTTATGTTCATGTTTACATTTCCTTCTCCCCTTATTTAAAAAACCCAAAGAAGAGCCAAATTTCTATAAAAATCCTTGAGGTATTAGTGAGACACAATTTGTCCCCCACTCGCTGAATTTCCCATAAGACTGTCAGAGAGGCATAATCTTTGATGATCAATAGTTATTTTTCTGGCATGACCAATGGGTCAAATTTTTTCCAAATGCATGATTAGAAGTCATAATTACTTCTTGAGTTAGGCTAAGGAAATTGGAGGTTTCATGCCCAAATTCCAACACAAGAGCATCTTTGAGAGGTGACTTCTTGTATTCTCAGTTACCTTCCTCAATCCCTAGGAGGAGAAGACTTACAGGTTCTATATTACTTGTAAGGAGCAATAGAGTAAGAAGTAAGAGCCTAGTATCTAGATATTTATCTACTCCACCCGAAGGCTTATATTTCCAAATTAGAATACCTATATATTTGATTCATTGGAATATTTTATCTATGGCTCGCATCCCTCTGCTCTCTCCTAGGAACTTCCTGACATGGGATAGTGGTAGTCCACTATAACCACACACACCCCTAGATGTATGGCCTACCATACCCACTAATGGCCTCAAGGCTATCCCTAAATTTTCTAGAGAATATTTCAAAAGACCTTCTGAACACCTTCAAGACATAGTGGAGGTATGTATGGTATACAATATAGCAGAGGACAATAATGCTCTAAGGCCGCTAGCTGCCTCTTTCAAAGGGAAAGCCCAATATTGGTATCAATCTTTGGCTTTTGGTTCTTTTATCTCTCGGGACCAACTCAAAGAGCACCTGTTTGAATGATTCTCAGACAAATGATACCACTCCTCATTGCTACAACAACTGATTACCATCAAGAGGGCTCCACATGAGGCCATGAGTGATGTCAATACTAGATTCCATAAGATCTAGCAAAGGATCCCGGTGACTGATCTACTTTAGACAGCCATGGAATTCATGTTCTATTTGAAAGCTTTTAACCTAGACATTGTAGTCATGATAACTTCCATGGGAGGAGATACCTGTCCCAATGCTGATGAGGTGGTGTTGCGCACAAAAAATAGTATGATCAATCATGGGAAGCTCCCACCATGACCCCCTATTCCTATGTTCGTAGAACTCTTTGGAATATCTTGAGAAGAAGCTTTTCCAAATAGTTTTGCTACGCAATCGATGTCAGGTGTGCCATAATCCATGTATGTGTATCTTGCTACACAAGGTAGTACATCAGGCTCCAACTCATTTACTATGGATATTAATACATAAAGAGTCTCATGTGAACTTTTTCTAATGAGTTGGCTATCATCAAATGGTAGTAGGTGATGCCCCCAAAGCCTAGCACTCAAACCTATAGCAGAAGTAGGCCATGCTATCATACCAAGGGTTTTCCCAAGGAAGAGGCTAACAAATGACACTCGCAAACTAGATAGTCTAGTCACCATTCCGCTTTAGATAGTAAAGGATAGCTAGAGTAGAGAAATGATCCCAGGCAAGAACAATTTGGTGAAAGAGGAGAATGTATGGTACTTACCATGCAACAATAGCGATATGCCCCAAAATTTCCCAAGAGGGAATATACACAAAAGATAGCAGAACAAAGAGGTAAAGGTGTACTTCCAAGTGCAGATGAATACAGGTCTTCTTAAATGGAGAATGTTTGTTTTAGAGCACATATGGAAGGGATGTCCCTAGAGGAGGAGCTAGACATTGCACCCAATAGAGCATTATTCTCATGGATGGAGGAAGAAGACATGGTATTCACAAATGAAGCTCCTATGACTATCACTCCACAAATATAGTCAAATTAAAACAAGAGATTTAAAAGAAGGCTCATCAGAGAATACGTGAAACAACCTATGCCGCAACCTTGGCTACGTCAATTTCTATTGCAAGAGAAATAGTTTTTACCAAATAACATCCACCCTATCTTGAAATCACATAATCCACCATGACTTGCAAAAAGGATGAGTGAAACATGAAGCTGAGTCATGTCCAAAATTTTTATGCTAAAAATAAGAGAAATACTATTATGTAAGCCCAAAGGACAAACAGTTAGGATGCTTAATGTGGTCAAGAAATTAAAGAAGGCATCCACCAATGTACCATTGTGGGACATCATATCTATCCCTGAACAAAAGACTCTACTTTAGGAAGCATTGAAGAAAGAAGAGAAAATGCCTTAGACGAGATTAGCTCCTATATATGATCAGAGAAGAGACAAGGTATCCATGTCAGAACCTCAAGCACCAAAAGCTATAGTATATATAACCAACATGAGAAATGCAAAGGAGAAAGAGGTAAGAAGGCCAAAGCCGACACCTTTCTTTTTAACACTTATTGTGGGAGATAATATTTTGCATAACAATATGATCGATTCAAGAGCCAACACCACTGTCATGCCAAAAAAAGTGGTGGATGCCTTGAAGCTCAAGTATGAGCCTCTTGAAAATGGAATATTGCAACTAGATGGGAAGAAGGTTTTGATTGTTGGTCAGATAAAGGACTTGTATCTAACTCTTTTCTCCTGCACAAGCCAAACAATCACGTTAGAAGTAGTAGTGATATACATTCCACCAGTCTTCAGAATGTGTCTATCAAGAGAGTGCACTGCCAATATGGGAGGGTATGTAGCACTCAACTAGACCCACCTCATATTAAGAACCAAGTACAGGGAAAAAATGAAGATTCTTTCTGAATCTCTACATCCCGAACATATTGCGAACAATCTAGTCTTATGCTTTGAAGCCACACATACTTCCATCTCTCAATAGGAGAAATATTGTGTAGAAATGCTAGAAGATGAAGAGGATACAAGTGACTAGACTCTTGAGAAGAAGTGCTACTCAACCAATTCATTGATTCCAATCCATTTGGAAATTTCCATGCGATAGGGCTAGGTAACTATGTAATTTTTGATAGAGATCAAACATTTCCAAAACTTATGAAGGATTAGGGAAAATTTGATGAAACGTTTGATAACTGTCTATGGATCTTATATTTTGATGGTGCCAAGTGTAAAGCTGGATACGAAGTGGGTGTCCAATTACTATCCCTAATGGGATTTGAAACTCTCAGAGATTACCATTTTCTATTTTCATGCTCAAATAATGATGTTGAATATGAAGCTTTTTTCCATGGTTTAATCCTTGCTGAGAGAATGGGTGTAAAGAGAGTGCAGTTTTTTCAGAGATTCAGAGTTGGTGGTGAGTCAATTTTGCAGCCAAGCAACTACAAAGAACACCCAAATGAAGTCATATAAACATCGGATTTGGGATCTGATCGTGAGTTTTGAAGCCTTCAACATACAAGTTATTCCTCGATATCATAATAGTGTTGCCAATTAGATGGCATCTATGGGGTCACAATTTGAACTAGTTTCTGATTCAACCAAGAAAAATGCAGTGCAAGTTGTCATCAGACCCTCAATCCCTAACAATGACGAAAATTGGAATTTTTTTAATGATGACACTTAGATTGCTACCTTTGTACAAAATGGAGGAATGGATCTCGAATGTTTTCCCCTAGGAGTTAATTTTTCCAAAGGGAAGGTCATCCAATTAAAAGGGAACAATCTCCCTAGAGGGTTGATTTACCTCAACAACCTTTTTGATTATGAAGATGCTAGGAACAATAAGCAAAGATTCACTACAGATGAAAGAGATTATGAAGATCTTGATGTTGGAAGTGGCTAAGTGTTGAAGGTTGGAAAAAAGGTTCCTCAAAAGGATAAAGAAAGATTAAGGGATTTGTGCTATGAGTACAATGAAGTTATGGCCTAGACCTATATGATGATCTAAGAGGTTATGACCCAGTTATAATTCAGCATACCATTGATTTGGAAGAAGGGTCCAAGCCCATCTGACATAAGAAAAGGCAAGTCAATGCAAAGGTTGAATCCTTGATGGCATAGGAGCTCACCAAGTTGGTCGAATCAAGAATCATATATCTGATCAAACATTCCACCTGGGTGTCAAATATGGTACCCATTTGAAAGAAGAATGATGACATTATACTTTGCATTGATTTCAAAGACTTGAACAAGGCCTCATTGAAGGATCATTACCCCTTGTCGTCAATGGAGTAAATTTTGTAGATAATAGCCATATCTAAAATGTTTTCACTACTTGATGGATTTTTAGGATATAACTAGGTGTAGACATCAAAAATATACAAATTGATATCGCACACTCGATCCTGATCTACTAACATTGCTTCATCCTAAATTATCCCTCTGTCTAACCATTTAATCGAATAGCCTTATTTGATTAAAGTCATCATAATTCCCCTTTTAATTAAATCATCGTCTCTGTGTAATTAGCTAGGTCATTTCATCTTCCTATATTTATTTAATTAAATAATCCATATTATTTGATTAAATTTCCAAAGTTCATCTAATTAAATTAAATAAATTAAACATTTATCTAATTTAATCTAACATCACCCCTTTTGGTTAAATAAATCAAAATATTTATTTAACTAAGTCTTAATCATTTTCATCTCTTTTTGATTTATTTCAATCCTAAAATCTAAATCAAATAGTCAAATCAGCTAAATCTCCCCTTAAATTAATCAAATCCTGATTAATTTAATCCTAATCACTCAAATCCTCTAGATTTTGCAACTTGCACATGAAAATCAATTTAATTTATTTATAAATCATCTATTTTCATTCAAAAAGGCATCCAAGAGGGAATATTCCTCCAAGTTTGAAATCTCCCCAAATCACTTTTCCATCCAACAAAGCATTTAAAGCTCTTACATGTCTCCCACTTGGCATTTAACTCATCTTTCATCCCCCTAAACATGTCATCTCATCAAATTCAAATTTCAAACTTGCACATGGATCAAAATGTGCTCAACCTTCATCCTATCAAATGTTGACAAGTGGCACCTTGCCGTTGGTTGAATGTTAGTCCCACATTGCTCTATTTTGACCTTCTCTTCAACTTAGCATTATATAAATGAAGAGATCATATCCTCATTTCATCATCCACAATTTGAGTAAACTTACTATACTCAAATTTAGAGCAATCTTCATCCATCTTATTAAGTTCTATAGCTAGGTTTTTTGCAGATTTTGGCTTGGAGCTCTCATCCTTTACCATTAAAGTGGATCAATCATCATCAACATATCAATCTTGCATCATAGGAGTTGGGAAAGGGCCAATTTCCACATCAAATTGACACCAATTCCCCCATGGGATAGTGGTTTGATTGTTTTGAATAATATTTGACAGTTTTCATTTGAATTCTTTTCCTATTTCTTGTTCATTTCATTTGAATGGATCTTATGGGGAATGATTGTTTTAGACTTGTTTATGGACTATCCTTGTGTTGTTTACTCATGTTTATGTAGGTCTAGATCAAGCATTCACACTAGGCATACATAAAGGAGAGTGACCAACACAAGACAACATTCACCATTAAATGGGGAACGTTTGCATATGCCAAGATGCTATTTAGACTATCAAATGCTAGTGAAACTTTTGAATGAGAAATGGATATTTATTTTAGAGGTTTAATCAACCTCACTATTTTGACATATTTGGATGACTTGACAGTCTTTTCAAAATCAAAGGATGATCATTTTTGATCATCTAGAAAAGGTCTTCCAGAAATTCCAAAAATTTAGGATTTCTTTAAATCCCAAAAAATGTGTCTTTGGAGTACCTCAAGGTAAACTACTTGGCTTTGTAGATTCTAAAGAGGAAATAACAATAAATATCAAAAGTGTTAGATCTATAATGGAATTTCCCCTACCAGTAAACCAAAAAGGAATTTAGTTGTTTCTACGAAAAATCAATTTCACTAACAGGCTCATTTTAGACTTCACCAGTATTGTGAGGCCTATCACACTAATGCTAAAAAAAAATATGTTGTTCAAATGGAGCCCCAAAAGAAAAGAATATTTTGAGCAAATAAAGATAGTGATTTCTGCTGCCCCAGTCTTCATTAATCTATATTTTTCCAAATATTTCCTAATTTATGTATATAGTGGTTAAGATAGTATAGCCTTGGTGCTCACTCAGAAAAGTGATTAGAATGTTGGAGAACATCTTGTTGCTTTCCATTCAAGAAATTTGGAGGGATATGAGGTTAGGTATAACATTGTGTAAAAACAATCTTTTTCCATAGTTAAAGTTTAAAAAATTTCTGACACTTGGTGTCGGCCAACAAGATAACTATCCTTGTAGCACACCCCAGTGTGTATGAATACATTATAGAAGATGAGATCACCGAAAAAAGAGAAAATTGGATCACTAATATCCTAGAATATGATGTGGACATCAAACCAACTAAGCTAGTTCGAGGAAGAGGCCTATGTGAATACATCGTATAAGAAATGAGTCTTGTGGCTGAAAAGGACATTGATGAAGTCTACTCGAACCAATTCGAGTCTGAACAATCTTGGGTGGCTGATCAAACTTGGTATATGTAGAAGGGATATTACCGAACCAACCTTCCATTCAATAAAATGAGATACTACCGATTTCAAGGCACCATGTATGTGTTAATTGAGGATGTACTATTTAAGAGATATTATGATGGTGTGTTGCTCTGATGTCTTGATAACCTACAGGTGGAAAGAGTTCTTAACAAATTTCATCACAGTCCTAAGGGTGGACACTTTTCTGCCAAGACTACCTCCTTAGAGATAATGTGGGCAGGATATTATTAGCCCTCTATTTTTGTTGAAACACATCATCTGGTGCCAAACTATACACAATGCCAATATTTTGTTGGCAAAAGAAAGAATGCCATTTTACCCTTGAGCTCAATTGTAACTAAAGAACCCTTTGCACAATGGGGTTTGGATTTTATCAGCATGATAAATCCTATTTCTAGTTCCAAACACAAGTGGATCCTCATGATGACTGATTATTTTACAAGGTGGAAGGAGGTCGTAGCCCTAAAGAATGCAACAAAAGGGGAAATTGTTAATTTCCTTGAAGAAATAGTGGCTAGATTTGGTCTGCCCAAAACCATCATATTTGATAATGCTAGAACTTTTTTTCAGTCAGGGATGTCACATTTTTCTATCAAACATGGTATTTTCCTGAACACTTCATCAAATTATTACCCACAAGGGAACGGGTTAGTAGAGTCCACCAACAAAGACCTAATTATATTAATCAAACACATTGGGTTAGAACAACAAAGATTGGCACAAGCATTTACAAGCTACTTTGTGGGTAGACCGAATTACCCCCAAGAAGATTCTAAAGACCTCCCCTTATGAGTTGGTGTATTAAAAAGAGGTATTGATACCCATTTCCATAGATATTCCTACTTTACAACTACTAAAAGCCTTGGAGATTGAAGAAAATGGGGGAATGGAAGTATGACTAGCAAAACTCCTCAAACTAGAGGAAGATACAGAAAAGGCCCATAGAGTCATGATCAATTGTTAGTAGACAGTCAAGTGATGGTTTGATAAAAATACTTCTAGCCTAGAATTCAAAGATGAAAACTTAATGCTAAAGTATGATGAGCGTACTGGAAAACTAGGGCAACACACGAAATTTGAAGCACCATGGAAGGGACATTTCCAAATCAACACATGCAAAGAAAATAATGCATACAAGATTCAAGATATGGAAGGTAACACTTTATATATATGAGTGAATGGTATTTATCTAAAGGTTTTCCATTAAAATGCATAGTTCTTTGAAATTTTTAACAGTTATGCACCATATGTAAATTTTTTTGTAAATATTTTGAATTTTGAGAATAAAGCAATTGAAGAAGAACAATAAAGGAAAAAATTATTGTATTGTATTATATCTATTAAAAAATTTACATATAATGCAAGCTCGAGGCTCATTTTTTAAACATAAGGTTCTGTTGAGCAAACCAAAAAGGAGTTATCAAGCCAAAAGATCAAAAGGAGAGGAAATGTGCAAAAATAGTTAGGAAAGGCCTCTAGCCATTGTCCATGAAGCTATAAAGGCTCATCTTCAAGTCTTCTTTCTTCTTCCTTTTTTCTTCTTCCTCTTCTTCTCCTTGTCTGTTAGGTTGCAAAAGGGGGTTGAAAATACAATGGATGCGAACTCTACAACACAAGCTCGAGTCCTACTCGTTGTGACTCTGTGCCAAGAAGTCAAGATGCTTCCTCCAAGGCAGCCCTGAAACCCATTCCATGCCATAATTCCACATCAGGAAGGTGGCCCCTAGCTGAGAAGAGTAGCAATGCATCTCAACATCCATAGTGTGGAAATAAAAAGGAAAGGTTAACTATGGTACATCTATGGCAAAGTCCATGTGCCTACATAGGTCCATAACTCTTAGAATACCAATTCTAGGGATGGGTAATTGTACTATCTCTCCAAGTCCTTCCATCAATGAAGTATCAAACCTCTCGTGGCATAGTTCAATTATCATGGGCTTGGAGATATTCAGGCCCAACAGTGAGGCCACAAAGTGGGAAAGCATGTTGCAGTTGCTTTGAAGCTGGTTCTCTTCAGTAAAGAAGTTTGCACTAACTACCCACTTGAATATAGTCATGATAAGGGGGTTACATTTCTTCAACATACACTTGATTCGATTGTTGGTGGCCTCTCCCATGAAGCTGTATTGTGGTCTCCTAGGATGGAACCTAATGGGAGTGACTAAGCTAGCAGACATTCTGATAAAGTAGTGAATTATTGTGGAATGGGAATAAGCGAAAGGCTAGCTAATTTAAAGAGACTATATTTTCAAATGAATGTTGTAAAAGTTGGCATAGCTATATATATAGAAAGGGTGAACCAACAAATTAAACCAATGGAATGTCTATTTTTGGTTTGTTGGCAACAAATTTTTTTAGGTTAGAACAGAGTAAGGTGGATAAATCATATGGAGGATCAAATGGAATGCTTTGAGAAATAAATTTGTGCATTGGGAGTAAATGCTCTCATGCACTAATTGTTGACATGTGTCCTTCACTATTGTCAACAACAACCAAGATTACTAATGAGAAAATACATGGATTAATGTGCTCAAATGTAGAGAAATTAATGGTCATGTCATTTTAGGGGGTAACTTGCATCACTTCAACATGTTCTATATAGCAAAAGGCATGTGCTTCAATGTAAGGAATTTATTTGTAAAAGAGGCAGTGATGAGAATATACTAATTCTATCCTCGCAGTGTTCTTAGCATTCCTAAGGGATATAGATCTCATGTTCACATGTATCACCTCAGTGTCAACATTTAATGGACTAGTCGTTATAGTGTAGTCTTAACTACATGTACAAGTAAATAATTAATTGCACTAAGAAGTAGGTTTTCATTTTCAAGAAAAAGGAAAGTGACCCTTTTCACTAAGGGAATTCTCTACAACTTCTTGATAACAGTCATGGTAGATCCCTCAACCTCTGGAAGACAAGCCACAGCTTCAAGTTGGCAACCTGGATATGCCAATGTTTTTGGGTAGAAGCCATTAGCCAATGCCTTGACAATGGAGGAGCGATCTTTCGAATTATGCAAGAAGTGATGGTGCATAAGCCTATAAGAAGAGAGGTAGTGGAAGATATCGTCGACAATGTTTTTGACCCCAAGTTGTCGGTTAAACCCTGAAAGTCTTAGGGAAGGTTCCTTTCAAAGAAAGGAAAAGTATGGGTTAGCCTAAGGTTTTCTGTTTCATCTCTTGGATTGTGGTTTACCATAGTTCATGTTTCCTACTACGCATCCATGCCCATAGTTAGTCGATGCATGTGCTAAGAGATTTGACAAGGAAATAGGGGTCATTAAGAATGGAAGGATTAGGGTTACTATTTATGCTCAAGCCATATGAGATATGTTGTGCATCCTTATGGCCTGGGATGCAAAGATTTTTGATGAAGAAAAGATGGATCTCTTTGAGGCAGAAAAGGCCAGATGGAAAAAATTTTATGAAGAAGAAACAAAGGAATGGCTAGCCAAAGGTCATATTTCCTTCCCTCTCTCATATGAAAAATTCCAGAGAAACATGCAATTAGTGTTCTCGATGCTAACCTAGGTTTTTGGTCTTGACAAGGATGACCAGGTTCTTCCTTTTTCAGTTTGGCTTAGCCTATGTGCTAAAGAGAGAAAAGAACCAAAGGCACTATGATTTTGTCAAGATAATAGATAGAAACATGTTGCTCCAATTGAAGAATTACATAACCGATTACAAATTCATCTATTATTTTTTGGCTCATCTAGTTTTGTATTAGAATCATGAATGGCTGGGGAGAAATGTACCAGTGTCTAGGCTAGATGAAAGGGGACATCTCTAGCTAGTTTCTATGTGGACACATATACTTTCTAGAACAGGGGGATATTATTGGCTTGTACACTATTTTTTTAGCCCAATAGTTCAAGAATTTTTTCCTTGCCGTATTGGCCATTTCTTTCCTGATGTCCTATAATGGATGAAGATCTCACCGAACTTACTGGATTATTTCACATGTGTGGACTTCACATTTATCAGATTCCATGGCTTTCCTGATTAGTCTTTATGAATCCCCAAATTTGTGATAGGCATAGTCTTCACATTGGAGGTGTGCCACTAGGTGACCATTATCAACAAAATCTATGGCATTGGAAGAAACAAAATGAAGTTATATTTGTTTCCACTCAATATTGCTAACACTTGAGTATCACTAACAAAGCAGTTTTGTGAGAATGAGCTCAAATATTTATTGGTGGCCTTAGGTCTGGTCCTCATCTGTGATAAGTGGGACTACAACCCATGAGGGCTTTATAGTGTAAGACATGAACAACGGGAATACTTTGAGAGGAGAAGAATCTAACTTGGGAAATCAGTGAGGTGTACATTGAATTGAAACACATTCCTTTCAAATGACCAAAATGGCTAAGATTATACACACCAAAGGTACCATATGATAGGAATCTTCTGATAAACAAATCTATCAATGCATAGTTGAAGAAAAAGGGCTGGTAAAAGAGAAATAAAGGAGACTTCTTGAGGTTTTCACAAGAGTTCCAGTGCCTTAACCTACTTGTCATACAATTTCAATAGGATGAAGAGTTTGAAGAGATTTATGATAAGAAGGAAAACACTAGTAACATCAATCTAGAGACCAGTCATGAAATTCATGAGGAAGAAGTTCTACATCGGGTTTCCAAACCTTGAGAATCCTACAATTGGAGGAATTTGAAGTAAATGGATTCACAAGCTTTTTCCTCCTCCGGTGTCCAAAGTAAAGGAAAGAGACCCTTACGGTCTTCAAGAACGTCATCTGTCGCAGTCGACGAGGGCCAAGTTTTAGAGGGCTCGATGGCCAATAGATCAAAACATGTTAGTCCTAGTCATGGAAAGAGAAGCTGGGTTTGATATCTAGGCGTATTCGACATGCCGAACTGAGGAGAAGAGGAAGTGGAGTCTACCCTACAAGAAGTGTTGACTACTACAGTCCAGGTAAGTCTCACTCCCTCACTTTTTCCTATTTCTGCATCCTTGGTTACCCATTTTCCTCCTCCCATGGAAAGGAATTCTCCCTCCTCAGGCCCTTACCTATTAATTTTGAATAAACCCACTCTTATTTATAGTTTGTTGGTTATTTTTTAAGAACCAAACTGATCTCTAGAAAATACCTATGGATTTTTCCATTTCCAATTATTAGTAATTCCAAAGGGATTGGCCAACAAATGAATAAAGGTTGCTAAATTGCTATTCCTACTCTTTGGGCTCTGTGAAACCTGGGACGGTGATCCCATAATTTATACCTAAAGAAATTTTACAATTACCACCAAATACATTTTTAATGACAAATATCTCCAATGATACCACTTAATAGCTACATTAAATAAGTTGGTAGCTTATTATATTGATGTTATATATATTGGATCTATGAGAGAAAAGACACCAAAAGAAACAAATAACAATAGTGTTCCACCAAGATTTTATGACTAAAAGATTGAGTAGTTAATGAATCAACACTGTAAAAGTAACACTAATATCCTGCATGAACCAGTGTCTTTATCTAAAGCATAGAGTTAATATCTTTTGACATAACCTGATAACAATTCAAATAATAACACATATAACCCCAAGAAATTTTGCATTACAATATTTCTCCGTGAGTTTTAGGATTTTCACTTCTTACAAATATCCTAGCACACAGTAATTATAAGTTATCAATCTCATATAAGTATTTACACCAATTCATTGAATTGATATGCAAACATGAAAGTTAACATCCATCAGATAATCACAGAGAAAAGTGAAAGAAATCCTTGACTTCTTTCAATCATAACTCATAAAAAACATACAAGGAGAGAGGATGACCATGAAACCAATACTAATTTGTATTCTAAATGTTATACCATTATCAGTCTTGCATGCATAAGTATGAACTCCAAAAGACACTTTAAAACAAAGACTCCAAAAATTTCTTTGTATTTGTCTTGACAAAACTAACAGTATCAACTCAAAATTTTCTAACTCTCATGCTTTTGGTCCTGAATTCCTTCTTATAGAGATGAAGGATCAAACAATCCTCAAACCAGATAGCACATATGACATGATCCCATAGGACCACTTGGAGAAATATTCCCTTCTTAGTCACGCTTGGGTCTTTAGGTGGAGCAAATAAACATGAGGCAAAATTATCCTAAACTCTTCATGGAAAATAGGTCCCACCTTAAAAGGCATCATTAGACTATTACAACAGTTACAAGATATTATCCATGTGCTCAAAATTCCAACTGTAAGAAAATGAAAATAGAAAAACTTACGAAGCAAGGAAAAGAAAGGAAAAAAAAAGTCAAAATGGATTAATCCACAATAGCATCACATGCGAATCACCTCAATTTTTTGAGGAAAGGATAATATTTTACCATGTTATATCAAAATCCTTATCTGTACTATTTTCAGGCTATGTATTATTCTCCTCCTATCCAAAATTCTAACCTCATTGATAGGCATTATGAGATTATTCACCATAATGCACAATTTTTCATACCCTTTAAGGGTAGTTATCTTGAAATAAGCAAAATTACATTGGGGATGTACTATAGAGCCTTTTCTTTCCTTTCTAAACATTTCATAGTCCATATCATCCATTTTCCACATGAGTTCCATGAAATCAAATCTATTTGAGACATATAAAGGTAAAAAATGGGGTTTCACCTTAGCTCCACAAACCCTGATCAAAGTATATTCAAAATGTAGAAACCAGTCAGCCGAATTGTGGGTTGTTGTAGAGCCTGGTACATCCCTTGGGCACATAAGACTTTGAATCTCTAGAGATAGTCTAAATTTAGGTGCCACACCCAATGATTCTAAGATACCATGTCTTACAACATTACCAAACAAGATGTAATTGGAATTGGAGCAATCCTGATCCCAAATGTATGCCCACATTTACATAGGGATAGCCTTATTTTCACTATCCTTAATCCTCATATTTAATTTCCTTTTCCACTCATAATATCCCTCCAATAAGAGCATGTGCATCAGTAAGGAATAATGAGGGAAAGATAGAGGGAACAATTCCTTTTTTAAATTGAGAAAATCCTCATGCATTTGTTGGGAAGCAATATTAGCATAATAAAAACTAGTGTTTCAATTATATTCTTATATATCTGCCACCATCACCAACAAATTAGGGACTATTCCAACCTCAAAATCCCAAGCTAACACTTGGTTCAAACAATAATAAGTGTTTTTGAAATAATCTTCAAATTCTTCACACTCAAAAGGCTCAGCATCTTGAACAGTGATTTTTTTCTTGTTGCTTCTATGTTGCACAAGTATTGCTTCTTTGTATGCAAATTCTCTCCCTTCATATTTAGCATACAAGTTAGCATGCCTAAACTTTGTAGTGTAATTGGGATTCAACCTAATCACATACACCATTTTATCCTCCAAAATCATATCACCCTTCTTACTCTTCGTTTTCCTATCAATATGGTCATAGTGCCTTGGTAGCTCCATCATTAAATCAACTTCTACAAAAACATTTGGAACCATTAACTTTTTGACATTCAACCCCCACAAATAACATGCAGGATTACTAGAGTTTTTCCAATTGAAATCATATGGAAATAATTGCCATCCACTCTAGGGTTGGGGTTTCCTACCACTTTCACCAGCATTATCAATCAACCTAGTGGTAACAACAACTTGTCTTGTGGGCCTTTTACCAATTCGCGGCCCTCCCTCTTTGATATCTCTAGAATTTTCTTGCATAATATTTTTTGTTTCCTTTGTACTTCTGGACCTTGTGGAAGCCCTAGGGGTACCAGGAAAAGGGTTAGACATGGCTACTAGTTTGGGCTCAAATTTAGCTAAATAATGTTGAGTTTTAAGTCTTTTAACCCTCTTTTGCTTTAGTTTCCTTTCGATTCTAACACTGGATTCACTAGGCTTTGGGTTACTCATGCTTGTAACATAAATGGAAACTAGGGTTTACAATTTCTTATGCCCAAATAAAATGCTTCACAATTATGACAAGATAAAAATCTACTATTGAACATGAGACCTTTCTTTACAATTTAGATAGTGCTCAATTATCAAATTGAAATCACCAGAAAAGACTAAATTGTACTTTCCATCGATTTTCCTATCAGCTCTCAAGGGAATTCACCTTACTACCTTAATTGAAAATAAGTATCAATTTTTCTTACCGAGATGAAAGTTGTGTCACTCTAGTTGCACATAATTTATGGAGATTTCCTTAAAAATTATTTGGTCTTTGGTATTCTTTCCACCAGCCAGTGAATTAGGATGCACAATAACCAGATATCTACTTTCTATTACGACTAATAGGGGAGCATGTCACCATTAATATTTGATTGTTAGCTAATGTGAGAAAAATGACAATTAGCCATTCAATTTTAAACCTTGATATTTTTTCCTTTAGCTTTAAAATTTTATCAATGGTCAATAATCCACCTCACCACTTTCCTTTTTTCTTTATACAAAATCCTTAGGATTTTTCCACGATGCATCTTCATGTAGCAGTTGTTAGCAATTGCTGATTCACTTCATTCACGTCCATCTTTATCAGTGATGCAAGTGCCTCATGCAATAAAATCTTGGCCCTTATATCTGCGACCAATTTCTCGATCATATTCATCTCCATTGCTCCTCACTAGTTCAACTTTACATATTGACTTCCATCAGCGAAAAGAGATGTAATCACCCTAGTTCGACACATACATCTACATAACAATCAATGGCACAAAAGATATCACAAATAGGATGTAGTCAAGTTAGTGAGAGAAAACTCCTTATAATGGGCCATATTGCTCATCACTAATCATAACCCTAGCACCCAAAATAAATCCGCGAGATGTGATACAATTGGGAACTTGTTATCTTGCTCATCGCTAATTGCAAACAATCTCTACACAACATATTGGCGATGAGTGATGAAACTATGATCATAAAGTGAGAGGTCATCACTTATCACTATTACATCTTTAAGAATTCAAAAATTATTAGTGATACACATCTCTTAAGAACCTCGCTGATTGCTAATTGCAATTAGAAGTTAGAGGATCAATTCATGATGAACAATAAGAGATATTACCTCATCACTCGTCGTAGATTTCTATCATATATTTCAAAAGTGATCAGTGATGAGTTATAAGGACATAAGGTTGGCTAAACTTAAGTGAAAAATTTTAGGCATGTGCTCGTAAGTTTTTTTAATGAAGGGTACTCCCTAGGATGATACAATAGATAAAAAAGACTTAAGAAACCCTAAATCATTATTAAAAATCTTTCTAAAACCATGATGAAGGAACTGGTTGCCAGATAGAAAATTTAAAATAGTGACTGAGAGTAGTTAATAGGGAGTCAACAACAAAATAGAATTCTCAAGTGATTTCAAGGAAATAAATCCTAAAACCCTCCTAAATGCAACAAGGGCTTTTAAGATGGGACATGAGAATTAAGGTTCCATCAGTGACTCTGACTAGGGACGTATGCCTCTTGCAGGCATGGCTAGATCTCAAGAATCTCAGGTTGAAGCAAACCAAAATGTGGATTAAAACCAAAGGACATAAACTGAGGAACTACCTAGACAAGGTAGCAAGTCCCAAAAAAAAAAAAAAGCACACCTATATACATAATATACAAAAAGAAAATACATGGAAGGTAACATACTTAAGAGAAGCATTGCTTTAAGAACTGTCCATGTACTGGTAGTTCAAATAGTTCACCTTTCAAGCTCTAAAGAAAATATTAATCTTCTTCATGAGTGTTGGCTATCAAGTAAGGGCCAATCCATAATGCTTCAAATTTCCCATGTTTTCCATTATCCTAAACTCTTGAATTCTAAGCTAACACCATGTTGTTAACTTCAAATTTCTTGGGAGAAGCTTTTCTATCAAATAAGTGCTTAACCTGCTGTTGCATCTTCAATTTTTTAGCTTGAGCTTCCCTCCTGGATTCATTTAACTACACCAAGTTATTTATCCTGTGTTGCATATCATAAAAAATTTATTCATCATATTCCTACACAAACTTGCACATTTTGAGCAGGTTATTCTGTGGAAATATTGCCTCCAGACCATATACAAAACCAAATGGTGAACAACCAGTAGCCTTTTTCACAGTCACTATATCTGCCCAAAGTGCCAATTTCAATTTTGAATCCTAGGCATTTTTGTTCTTCTCCATATTTCTCTTGATTATCTTCATCAAGATCTTATAACTAGATTTAGCTTGACCATTTCCTTGAGGATGGTAAGGTGAAGAATAAGAAATTTGTATGCCATGTCTTTCATAAAAGTCCTTGAATTCATCTGACTTAAAACACATAGCATTGTCTGAGATAATTCTCTAAGGGACTCCAAATCTGATAAGAATATTATTGAACAGAAAATCAACTATCACCTTGCTTTTTGCCTTCTTTGTAGGTATTAATCCTACCCACTTTGTAAAATAATCGATAGCAACAAAAATCCATGAATGCCCTCCACTAGATTTTTTTGGTATCTCCCCGATGAAATCAATTCCCCATTGTTGGAAAGGGGCTTCAACTATCATAGGTCTGAGTGGCAGATTTCCTGAAATACTTCAGTTTTCCTGAGTATCATTGATAGGTGTCACAAGTTTTAAAAAACTTGTGAGCATCTCTAAAAGCAGTAGGCCACCAAAATCCAACTCTTAAAATATTGTGTGCAGTAGTTTTTGCCATATAATGACCACCACACACCCCATTGTTCATTTATTGTAGAAGTTCCAATGCTTGTTTTCCATCTACACATTTCAGAAGCACTCCATCCAAGCTTCTCCACCATATCTCATTGTCAATGATCACATACTTGATAGCATACAATTTCAATGTTCTTTTTCCATTGTCAACCATATCAGTAGGATATTGCAAAGTTTGCAAATACTCGATAATTCTTCTATACCATCTGCATGTTTGCATATCACAGAGAGGTGAAACATCAATTACTTCAGTTTGATTAACTTTATTAGCTTCCAAATTGGCTAGGAACTATCCTTATACTAACTTGGTAATCTAAACTTCGATGTTAAATTCTTGGATCCTATTGATCCATCTACACCTTTTGTTTGTTGTCTCTTGCTGAATAAAAATGTCCTTCACAACTACACTTTGTACAAAAGTAATAAGTGTAGCCCCTTGTAGGTAAGTCCTCAAATTCTTTACAACCTTTACCAAAGAATAGGCTTGTTTCTTAGTAGTGTCATACTTCAATTCTACAACTTATAAAGATTTGCTAAGAAATGCAATTGGTTGTTCAAAACCTTGCTCATTTTTTTGTAGTAGAAAAAAAAAATAGTATGAAAAGAAGCAAAATAGAAAATGTGCATTGGTTTAGAGAAGTCAGGAGACTTCAAAATTGGAGCCTTTTTAATAGCTTGTTTTATCTTTTTAAAAGCTTGACTAGGCTCTTCACTCCAAAGTACCTTTTCACCCTTGAGCATTTTGGAAACAGGTATTGTAATTTATGTGCAAAGTTGGTTACAAATCTTCTCAAAAAAAATATTTTCCCAAAAAATTATTGGATACCCTTGACATTTTTTGGCTGGGAATCTTGTCAGTAGCTACTACTCTTTCAAGGTCTATCCTTACTCCTTTCTTGGACACAATAGTCCCTAGCAGTTTTCCTTTAGTGACCCCAAAGGAACATTTCTTTGGATTCAAAGATATTCCATATTATAATGACCCAAAAAAAACCTTTTGTAGGTGCATGCAATGATCTTCTTTCTTAGAATAAGTGGTCAATTCATCTTGATACACAACCATAAATAGATCAATAAAATTTGAGCGATCTACATCCATAGCTCTCTGAAAAGTGGCACCAACATTTGTTAAGCCAAAGGGAATCCTTACATATACATAGGTACCACAAGGAGTAGTAAATACAGTCTTGTACTGCTCAAAATCCTTCACTTTTACTTGATTATATCCTGAGAAACCATCCATCGTTGACAATAGCTCACAACCAGTTACCTTTTGTAACATAGCCTCCATGTTTGGTAAGGGATAGTTGTTTTTTAATGAGGATACATTCAATTTCCTAAAATCAACACATAGTCTTATGTCACCATTCTTTTTCTTTACCAGTACTAGATTGGATACCCTGAAGAATGTCTAATGGGTTTTATAATACCAACCTCCCTCAGCTTTATCAACTCCTCCTACATCTTGGGAGCTAATGTAGGATTATTTGGCCTTTGCTTCTATCTAAAGGGTTTTTCATCCTCTTTCAAAGGAATATCATGCTGAAACAACTCCTCCTTGTAAGCTTTTAAGTCATTGTATGACCAAGCAAAGACATGCCTATATTTTCTCAGCAAGGAAATTAGCATTTCCTTCACCTTTGGTTTCATCCTCTTTCCTATATAAATCTTCTTTGGAGAATTTCCTGTTCCCAAGTTCACTTCTTCTAGGTCATCTGCATGGGTAGTAGTTGTTTTGGTCTTACTGGTTTCATGATTACCAAAGAACCTTCCAAGACCTACAAGGCATTTGGGGATTTTGTTTGTTGTCAATTGAATGACCTCTTTTCCAAACACTGTGTCTTTTCCATCAGTATTTTCTACAAATCCATTCAAATCAATCTCTTGACCTTCATATTTATCAGCACATTTTAGAAATCTAAGGATATTCTCATCATCATAAAAATTCTACCAATTATATACATTGTTAGGGATAGAGGGCCTTGTTTTTTTCTCAACATTTGAAATTCCTCTAAAAGTTATATCATCAGGTCTGAATGCAATATTAGCCAGTATATCTTCCACTTTGTTATGTCCTCTCTCCATCCAGTCTCTTCCAAAAGCATCAAACTATTCAATGGAATCCCAAACAACATTTTGGTATTGCCCCAGTCTATTATTTTTGCAAGAATACTTATCTCTTACTTGGGATATTATGAGATCAGAGTCACCAATTACCATTAGCTTTCTGATTCCATGTTTTTGAGCAAGTGTCAATCGCAATAAAAAGGCTTCATATTCTGCTATATTATTTGTATAGACAAAAGATACTGTAAAAGAGAATGTATAAGTATTTCTAATAGGTGATACTAATAAAATCCCTGCACTAGATCCTTCTTTAGAGTTTGCACCATCAAAGTACATTTTCCATAGTCCTTTATCAAATATCCTTGAAACTTCATTTTCTATAGGAGCATAACATCTCTCAATCTCTCTTGGTACTTATTCTACCTTGAACTCACCAATGTCAGTATCTATGAAAAGAATTATTTCATCTTCAGGGACATGTTCTAACATATGTGGGACCCTCAATTTTCTCATTACTTGGATATTCCTTCCATCGATGGGAAATGTGGCATAAGGCATGGCACACTGCATACTACCTCCCATAGATGCACTCCATTTTTGACATAATAACATTTCATAATTAGGTGGGATATCAACCAATACTACACTCAATTTAAACTCTTTATCAAGGAAAGCTTCTAACCTATATGGAAGCTCATTTATCACACCTACCACAGGGACCTCTCTAGTATCCATAGCATAACACTTACCCTAGGTGCTATCAACTTTTGATCCTAATGCATCCATGATTTTAACCAGAATGATATTATTTGATGCACTAGAGTCAATAATACAATTCTTTATGAAATTCCCCTCAACTATCAAGGTAAGAAAAAATGGATCTATCTTATCCAGACAAGTGTTGACAAAATTTCCAAGAAAAATACATTGGGAAATCTTAGCAATTACTCCTTCAACTTCCTTACCTTTCTTAACCTTATCACTTAGTTTAGAAGGAGTGGGACCCACTAAAGTGTTATTGGTTATAGTAGTTCTGATGACAAGGGCCACTTCCTTTTGTTTATGTTCCTCTATCCTCATCATTTCAAGAAAAGGTACAAACACTTTAACTTGTATAAGTAACTGAAACATGTCAACAAGAGTATACTTGGGAAATTTAGTTAAAGGCATACCTTGTTTGTTGATATTATCTCTTTGTTGATTTATGGTTTCCTCAGCCTTTTGTTTAGTATCCTTCCTTATGGCTTCAAGAAGTTGCTTCTGTGTCTTTGATTTTTTAGCAAAAAATTGTCTCCAGGAGTAGCTTTTTAATTTCCCATTCTCTTGGACCAAATTTTATCTCCATTTCCTTCTTTATCTTTGACAGCTTCTACTTTTTTATCAGGTTCATGTTTTTTTCCCTTAGCCTTCTATTCTTTGATGAACAGACTGGTAGGATTTCCTTGTTCACCTCCAATAGTTCTATTCCTCAAATGATAAGAACTTCTAGCTTGAGAAACTAAGAATATTGTATATTTTGCAATCTATTATGTAGAAGGTCTTCTTAATGAGACACCATCTTCAATTGCCTCCAAAATTTACGCCTTGTCATCACTAGTGTCATCCTTATTAGAAAGAACTTTTTGATGGTATGCATTGGCAACTTTACTTTGATTTTCAACATCTACTTCATAAGAATCTTCATTAGAAGAACATTCATTGTAAGAAATATCAAAATCACCCACAATCATAAGTACATCCTCATCCTCTTAATCTTACTGATCACATTCCTTAGGTATGTTATCTTCTACTTCCACCATCTGTGCTACTGCACAATGGTGTGAGGAATGTGGAATTTGGAAAGCCATACACCAAGGAGTATCTTCAACAAAATTTCCTGATTCTTTTGTAGAGGGTCTGGAGGAACTTTGTTTTGGGTATTTCTCTGATTATTTGAGACATGCTTTCCATTATACCAATTGGTATTGTAAGGGTGGTCTTGTAACCTAGGGGGTCTCTCATTCCTTTGGTAATTTCTTGGTTGGGCCTTCTCTTTCCTTTCAATTTTATCATTGATAGTTTTTATGAAGCTAACAAGATTGTCCTCAATTGTTCCCCCTTTAGTGCCTGAACTCTTTTATTCCTTTTTTGAAGTTTTGAAAAGTCTTAGATCATCTCGTCTACCAACTTTACCAATTGTTTTGCTAATGTTTTCAAAATTTTCTTCTATCTTAAAATCTTCTCTTAAAGATTGAGGACACTTATCTAGCAAACGATAACTCATTTTTGCAACAAAAGCATTGCAGTAATTTACCAAGCATACATGATCATTTAAGTATAGATGAGGAGACAAGATTTTTCTAGCCTTTTGAAACCTTGTATTAAACTCAACAAAAAATTCATTAGATCCTTTTACAATATTATTGAATTGATTCAATAAAAAACTTGAATCTATCTTGTCACCATATTGTTTCATAAAAACCCTTTTGAAGTCCTCCCAAGAGCCAATATTATCAGTAGGAAAACTCCTGTACCACTCTCTCACATCCTCAACAAGAGACTGCATGAATAACTTCATCATGACATCTTTTTCTTCTACCTCAAAATCATCCATAACGTTAGCAAATGCTTTGAGGTGGTCTTCACCACTTAGAGCATTATTTACAGAGAATTTGACTAGAGCAAGACTAAAATCTTTAGGAAATGGGTTTGGGTAGCCAGGTATTCCATTGAAACACAACTGTTGGTATCTATCTACTTGGAGTGGCCTCCTAGTATGCCTATCCCTATGATCATCTTTGTGTTCATCATCTTTCTTGCTATCAGAGTGGCTACCATCATTTTCCTTACCACTTTCACCGTCACCTCCTTCTTTCATCCCTCCCTCATCATCTTCAGAGTAATATTTATCATTCTTATTTCCTCCTCCACCACCACTTCCGCCAGGAGTATGTCCATTAGATTTCCTTTTTTGCAACTCACTATCAGTATATCTAGAACTCAAGGCCTCTGGTATATGAGTGGAAATTTGAAGGAATGGAGTCCTCCTAGACACTTCTACATTGGAGGCTATTATCTCAACCTTTTTCAAATCTTCTCATAGCTTTTCACTTTCCAACTACAACCTTAGTATCTCAAGATATGGAGGTATGTCAAATGGGTATGGATCAATTTTGGCTTTATTTGTGTTGAGTTTAGTAGATGAAGTATTAGTTTTATCATTGGTTTTGAATGTAGTTTTCCTAGGTGGGTCAATAGGTCTCTTCCCATGATCTACAAATGATATTTTCTTAGAAATAACAGGAGGATTTGAGGCTCTAGTGGTTGAGACAAGCGTTGTATAAGTATCGGTAGCTGAAGTTCCCATTGAGACTGCTGCTCCAAGAATATTATTAGTCATTTTAGAAATATTTTCCTCAGAGGTTCTATGCCTCGTGGCCTCCTTTCTCATTTTATTAAAAATTTGCTTCTAGAATCTCTCTCAAGTTTCTTATCTCTAATCCTATCTTCCGTTTCTTTCTTTCTTCTTTCTTCTTGTTCTTGGAATCTCAACTCTTCTTCTTCAATGGCTTTGATATCATTATCTATATCTTCCTCATTTTACATAATATCTCCATGTTCTTTCAGAGCAAAAGTAAAATAAGGTTGGTCAGCAGGATCTTCCTCAAGAGAAAAGTGGATTGGCTCATCAAGGGATTTACCTCGTGGCTTAAAATTATTTCCATTGAAAATGGAACCAATAAAAGCAAGAAGTTGGGTACACTAATCCTATCTTCCGATTTCTTATCTATTCTATCTTATGCGTTTGATAGTGCATCGTTTTATAACACATGAAAATTAATTATTTAAAAAAATAAATACTTTTTTACGCTTGGAAATCTCAACTCTTCTTCAAAATTCCCAACCCACATGCTGCCTTGGTTTTAGGCTCGGAAAAGGCTTGGCAATCCGAGCCTTAGCCTTTGACCTGCAACTAAAAAACTAAGGTAGATTGAAGAAGAATGTACTTTGACAACATAGATGATGGACTTTTTTTCTGAATGAGTCTATAAAATTAAAACCCATTAGAGAACACAATGTCTACTTTGTAAATATATAATTTTTGTTAAAATTGGATTATGCTATTTTTTAATTAATTTCTAAGCAAACTAGTCCTTAAACTTGAAATATTAGGTTTTTTTGGTTTTTTAATAACTTTTTATTGGTTGATTTTCTTGTAAAAAAAATTATATGGGACCAAACTTCAGACAATTCTCTACACAATGAAAAAAAAAAGAGTCAAAAAATGTTTTGTTTAGGTCCAATTATGTTGTCCGTACACGTTGATTTGAAAAAACATCAATTAAGGCCAATAAAAATTTAATAAAAAAAAATATATTCAACCAAAAATTATAAAAAAAAATCCAGACCAAACTTCATGTTGTTAGTCTCTTTTCCTAAAAGGAATTAGCAAAATAATTTTATTTGGGTCAAAAAGTGTTGTCCGTACACCTGCTTGGTATGGTAAAAAAACAGGGACTTTTAAAAAGTGGTTTTTATAGATCCTTATCAAAATGTAATTTCTATAAACTGGGTATTTTAATAATTTATATATTTGGAAACTAGATTCAAAATGCTAAATTTCATATTACTGAATTTTTTTAAGATTAATTGTGGAAGTGCCTCAATTTTTCAGTCCAAGTGTGACAAATTATGAAAAACAGTAAAAACATTTCCACTTTTTGAGCTTTTTGTGTACCCAACTTCTTGCATCAACCCAACCCAGTTGAGGACTCAAAGAAATTCTTATTCTTTCCCCAAAACTCCCACCTATCCTCCTCTCTTGAGATATTTCTCTCACTATCAAAAACTTCTTCTACTAGAAAAATTCCCTGGTCTATGTTAGACTCTTGAGCATTATGTCCTTCTTCATGGACACTAGAACTACTTATATCAACATGAAAAGTAGGAGATACATTAGGATGGGAATCAACAGACTTAGCTGACTCAAAACATTTCCTGATCTATTCAGATTGCTTTTCCTTTGTAGGTTTATATTTTTCCTTCTTCTTAGGATGCTTCTTCACATAACTTCTAGTCTTCCTCATAATGTCAAGTACTACAAAATATTTCTTTTTGTTTTCTTTTTGAGAGCCAATATTCACAGTGGTACTAGATAACTCAAAGTCACCACCCAGGATACTAGGAAACAAAAAGTGATTGAACTTTGATTTTGTACTTGTTACTCCAAAAATTATTTTAAACATTACCTTACAGACAGTGGTAGAATGAAAAAATATCTGACGCATAAGACCTGGTATGATGGGACTAATGTAATAAACTTAAAACTAATTATTCCTTAAACAAAAAGGAATATTCACAACAAACAACTAACTCTGACTGTACCTAATCTGAACATAAATAATTTTGACTTCACAAGTCCACAATAGACTCACCTATTTGTTGCTTATTTTTTAAGAACCAAATTGATCTCTAGAAAATACCTATGGATTTTTCCATTTCCAATTATCAGTAATTCCAAAGGGATTGGACAATGAACGAATAGAGGTTGCTAAACTTCTATTCCTACTCTTTGGGCTCTATGAAACCTAGGGGGGTGATCCCACACTGTATACCTAAAGACCTTTTACAATTACCACCAAATACATTGTTAATGAGAGATATCTCTCATGATACCACTTAATAGCAACATTAAATAAGTTGGCAACTTATTATATTAATGTCATATATATTGGATATGAGAGAAAAGACACCAAAAGAAACAAATAACAATAGTGTTTCATTGAGATTTTATGGTTAAAAGACTGAGTAGTTAATGAATCAACACTGCAAAAGTAACACTAATATCCTGCATGAACTAGTGTCTTTATCCAAAGCATAGAGTTAATACCTTTTGACATAACTTGGTAACAATTCAAATAATAACAAATATGACCCAAAGAAATATTGCATTGCAACATTTTTGTGACTTTTAGGATTATCAATTCTTACAAATATCCTAACACACAATAATTATATGTTATCGATCTCATATAAGTATTTACATCAATTCATTGAATCGATAGGAAAAAATGAAACTTGACATCCATCAGATCATGACAAAGACAAGTGAAAGAAATCCTTGAATACTTTCAATCATGACTCATAACACACATACAAGGATAGAGGATAACCATGAAACAAATATTACTCTATATTATAAATGTTATACCATAATAACTCTTACATGCATAAGTATGAACTCCAAAGTAAAATTTAAAACAAACACTCTAAAAATTGCTTCATATTTGTCTTGATAAAACTAACAGTATTGACTCAAAATTTTCTAACTCTCATGCTTCTTGTCCTGAATTCCTTCTTAAAGAGATGAAGGAGAAAACAAGCCTCATACCAGATAGTACACATGCCATGATCCCATAGGACCGCTTGCAACAATATTCCCTTCTTAGTCACACTTGAGTCTTTAGGTGGAGCAAATAAACATGAGGTAGAATTATCCTAAAATCTTCATGGAAAATAGGTCCCACCTTAAAATAAATCATTAGTTTGTTATAGTAGTTACAAGATATTCTCCATGTGCTCGAAATGGCAACTATAATAAAATCAAAACAACAAAACTTATGAAGCAAGGAAAAGAAAGTAGGAAAAGGGTAAAAATGTGTTAATCCACATTAGCATCTCATGCTAATCACCTTGATTTTTTGAGGAGAGGATAATATTTTACCATGTTATGTCAAAATCCTAATATGTACTATTTTCAGGCTATGTATTATTCTCCTCCCGTCCAATATTCTTCTTAATCATTCTATATATTTCTCCAACCAAATATTGTATTCTTGTTTAGTGGGCCATTTAAAATTCAATAAATCCTACACCTTAGTAGTATACTAGGAGTACCTTGCATCAATTAAAATTCTGGCTTCCCTAACAAATATATCCATCTTTGTTTCAATCTCCACCATCATATCAATATTTTAATTGAACAAGATGTAATCGGTGATAGAAAAATGCATCATAGCTGCTTCAAGAAACCCTCCCAAATTTTCCTTCCAATTGTCAAATGGATGAAATTCACCTTTTGAATTCAATATTTGAGGCATACCATGATCCTCCATCTCCTTGAATATTTTCAACTTACTTTGGAGCTGAATTCCCAACTTTCCATGGAAATTAATTACCTCATTTATTGAGTTAATAATTTTCAAAATGTCAGGAATATTTATGTGTGCCTCAGGATCCTCCTTTATTTTTTGCATTGTTTCTTTCAAAGCACTTATCCTAGCAATCCAATTATTCCACTCATTCCTAAAGGCCTCCTATACTTGTAGATATTTTGTATTTTCTTCATGAATGTTTTTATATGTGGCCCATACATCATTAGCCCTATGGAGTGACTTGGTCACCCTATGCTTAAGAACATCCCTAAAAATTTCATTGGCTACCCTAACTATCTCTAATTTGGCTTGCTTGACATTTTCCTTTTTAGTAGTTAACTTTTCTCTCAAATCATCATTTTTGAGGGCCAAATTTTCCCTATCTTGTGTTGACATATCAAATGAAGAAGAGGAAGAAGGATGAGTCACTATCTCTTGGTTAGCCTAAATGGTAGCTCTCATTCAACTCAATTCATTAAAATACTTATTATATTCCTTGAACAAAGATTCATATTTCTTTTGAGAAATATGTGCAGTGTCCATGCTAAGCATTGTAGCATGTGCAATTAACTCAACTGCCTGGATTAGAGTTATGTCGGTAGCTCTTTTGACCACTAGTGAACCAATGAATTCTTCAATAGGCCTTGCAACCTCATTTTTGATAGTATTAGGTGTCATAGACCAAATTGCAAGGGTATACAACTTTGGCTTATATCTAGAAAAAAATACTTTATTCTCAAATTGATCTTCAGATATCAAATCTTGAGGATCTCTCCTAACTACATCATATGCTATGGCAGCTATGATCAAGTACATATTGGTAATAACATGATTCCACTATCTTTAACAATTATTTGAGATTTAGTGGGAGTAATAGCTTCAATTCCAACATTAATCTTCTCTTCTTGTACTTTCTCAGCTTCATCTTAATTGGAAGGTTCAACATTGAATCAAGATGAATCTAATCTCTCTTTTATTTCCTTACTCCACTGTTGAATCATAAACACCTAAATTCCTTAGTATGTAAAAATTTATCATTAGCCAGAAACTCATCACACTCCCTAGTTTTGGGATCATCATCATTTTCTCTATCATACTACTATTCGAAAATTCTGTCAAGAGGAACATCTTAACTATGAGTCTCCTCAATATGAGGAAAGGGGAATTTCTACTCAACTTCATCATTTCCTAGCACATGTTCTTCCATTTGTTCCTCCCTGACCTCTTGAACATCTTCAAGCTATTTTGGGATATCCATATCTTGTTGTTGTCGTTGTTGCTCTAAGAGGACCTAGGATTTGTCTAGAACCTCCTTTACCTTTACTTTAAATTCACCATACTAATAGTCCCTTATCACAGTAAAGGCCCTCTAAGGGGTTTTCAATTTCATCGAATGGATTGATGTAGAAGGCATTATTTTTCATAATATTCTCCTCAATGTTTTTCATAGTTGTCCAATCTCTTTTCCTAATCATGATAGCCACATCATTTGTTAGATTCCTTAGTACATCATCTCTATAGAGGAATTCATGATTTATGATGCCTAAGTTCTTTCATCTTCTTTGTCAAGCCACAAATATTTTCAAATCAAAATTATAACCTCATCGATAGGAATTATGAGATTATTCACCATAATGCCCAATTTTTCATACCCTTCAAGGGAACTGATCTTGAAATAAGAAAAAGTACATTGGGGATGTACTACAGAGCCTTTTTTGTCCTTTCTAAACATTTCATAGTCCATAAAATCCATTTTCCACATGAGTTCCATGAAATCCAATCTTTCTGAGACATACAAAGGTAAAACAATGGGGTGCCACCTTAGCTCCATAAACCCTGATCAAAGTATATTCAAAATGTAGAAACCAGTCAACCTAATTGTGGGTTGCTGTAGAGCCTGGTACATCTCTTGGGCACACAAGACTTTGGATCTCTGGAGATAGTTTGAATTTAGGTGCCACACCCAATGATTCTAAGATACCATGTCTTACAACATTGGAAAACAAGATGTAATTGGAATTGGAGCAAGCCTAATCCCAAATGTATGTCCACATTTGAATAGGGATAGCCTTATTTTCACTATCCTTAATCCTTAGATTTAATTTTATTTTCCACTCATAATCTCCCTTCCATAAGAGCATGTGCATCAGTAAGGAATAATGATTGAAATATAGAGGGAGAAATTCCATTTTCAAATAGAGAAAATCGTCATGCATTTATTGGGAAAAAAATTTAGCATAATCAAAACCAATTTTTTGATTATATTCTTCTATATCTGCCACCATCACCAACAAATCAGGGGCTATTCTAACCTCAAAATCCTAAGCTAAGACTTGGTTCAAACAATAATAGGTGTTTTTAAAATAATCTTCAATTTCCTCACACTCAAAAGGCTCAACATTTTGAACAGTGTATTTTCCCTGTTCCTTCTATGTCACACAAGTATTGCTTCTTTATATGCAAATTTTATCCCTTCATATTCAACATATGAGTTAGCATGCCTAAACTTTTTAGTGTAATTGGGATTCAACCCAAACACAACCACCATTTTATCCTTTGTCATGTCCAGAATCATATCACCGTTCTAACTCTTGATTTTCCTATCAATAGGGTCATAGTGCCTTGCTAGCTCCATCATTAAATCAAATTCTACAAACACATTTGGAATCACTAAATTTCCCAAGTTCAACCACCACAAATAGTAGGTAGGATGACTAAAATTTTGACTATTGAAAGCATACAAAAACAATTGCCATCTACTCTGGGGCTGGGGTTTCTCACCAATTTCACCAGCATTATCAATCAACCTAGTGGTAATAACAACTTGTCTTGTGGGCCTTTTACAAATTTGTGACCCTCCCTCTTTGATACCTCCAAAAGTTTCTTGCATAAAATTTTATGTTTCCTTCTTTGCACTTTTGGACCTTGTGGAAGCCACAAGTGTACTAGGAAAAGGGTTAGACATAGCTATTGGTTTGGGCTCAACTTCAGCTGAATCATGCTTATTTTAAAGTCTTTTAACCCTCTTTTGCTTTGGTTTTCTTTCTGGTCTAACACTAGATTCACTAGGCTCTGGGTCACTAATGCTTGTAACGTAGATGGAGACTAGGGTTTACAATTTCTTATGGCCAAACAAAACCATACATAATTATGATAGGAAAAAAATATACTATTGAATATGACACCTTTCTTCACAATTTAGATAGTGCTCAATTATCAAATTGAAATCACCAGAAAAGACTAAATTGTACTTTCCACCAATTTTCCTATCAAATTTCAAGGGTATTCACCTTACTACCTTAATTGAAAAGAAGTATTATTTTTTCTTACCCAGATGAAAGTTGTCACTCTCGGTGCAGATAATTTCTAGAGCTTTCCTTGAAAATTCTTTGATTTGTGGTATTCTTTCAACAAGCCAGTGAATTAGGATGCACAATAAACCAGATATCTATTTTTTGTTATGAACGAGAGGGGAGCATGTCACCATTAAAATTTGATAGTAAGCTCGCGCAAGTGAACTAACAATTAGTCATTCAGTTTTAAACCTTGATCGTTGATCCTCCAACTTTAAAACTATATTAATGGTCAATAATCCACCTTGCCACTTTCCTTTTTGATTTATATGAAATCGTTAGGATTTTTCCACGTTGCCTCTTCATGTAGTAGTTGTCGCTAATCTTTGATTCAATTTGTACTTGTCCATCTTTATCAGAGATGCAAGTTTCTCATAAAATAAAATCTCAGCCCTTAGATCTACGGCCAATGTCCCGATCATATTCATCTCCATTGGTCCTCGCTAGTTCAACTTTACATCTTGACTTCCATCAGTGACAAGAGATGTAAGCACGCTATTTTTACATGTACACTTACATAACAATCAATGGCACAAAATATATCACAAATAGGATGTAGTCAAGTTAGCGAGAGAAAACTCCTTATAAGGGACCATATTTCTCATGGCTAATCATAACCTTGGTGCTCAAAACAAATCCGCGAGATGTGATACAATTGGGAACTCATCATCTCACTCATTGCTAATTGAAAAAATTCTCTTCACAACATATTGGTGATGAGTGATGAAATTGTGATCATAAAGTGAGAGTTCATCACTTATTTCTATTACAACTTTAAGAATTCAAAAATTATTAGTGATACACAATCTCTTAAGAAATTTTCTCACCACCAATTGCAATAAGAAGTTCAAGGATCGATTCACAATGAGCAATAAGAGATATTACCTGATCGCTCATCACTGATTTAAAAACATACATTTCAAAAGTGATTAGCAATGAGTGATAAGGCCATAATGCCAACTGAACTTAAGTGAAAAATTTTAGGCACATGCTTGTAAGTTGTTTTAATGAAGGAGACTCCCTAGGATGATACAATAGATAGAAAAATATTTAAGAACCCCTAAATCATTATTACAAATCTTTCTGGACCCATAATGAGAGAACTAGTTGCCAAATATAAAATTGAAAATAGTGACTAGTAGCAAGAAATAGGGAGTCAACAACAAAATATAACGCTCAAGTGATTTCAAGGAAATAAATCCTAAAACCCTCCTAAATGCACCAAGGGATTTTAAGATGGGACATGAGAATTAAGGTTCCATCATAGTGAACCCCCCAAAATTATCTCGTAGCTCGAGTGAGTAGCATTCACCTCTACTGTCGATGACTCTTTGATTGCCCTATCAAGGGCCCCTCTAGAAAGAGTTGAAACATCTATGCTAATCACCACTCTTGGCCCATCATCTTCCAAGAAAACACCCTTCCACCCAACTGTGTCTCTCTTCACCCCTGCTGGAAAGTCTCACACTCTGTCTCACCTTGGTGTGCCACCCTTTTCCATGATAACACTCCCTTTTGCTTCGTTACATGCTCATACATCTGAGGTCTCCCCCTTTGTTACACTTTTTGGTTTTCGTCCTAGTGCCCCTATTGAAACATAGTGTCGATGTCCCTCATACCCTTCAGGATCATTTTGATACAACCAAGCGGGACCGAAAAAATGCTAAATAGAAACAACTATTGAAGAATGCTAAGTTGTTGGCTACGAAGAAAATTGAGGCTTACTACAATGAGCGGCATAATTCTCTCCTGATTAGCACCATGATGCTACTCATGGGAAAGCTTGAAGGAAAAATGTAGATGGAGGATTATGAAATCTAGAAAATAGGCGTAGATTTGAATGAAACTCATCCACATGACAAGGTGGTCTTGGCTAAGACCACCCAGTAGGTAGTATATGTAGACTATGAAAAACTAAGCAGGAGATTGAAGAAGTGAGGAATATTTGGTTAATGTGAGGGAAAGAGTGGGTAGATTACAGAAATAAATCAAGGCCAAGGATGTTGAGTTGTCCCACATAATGTAGATTCAAGGTAAGCAAGGGGAAACCTCAAGATTTCTTGAAGAAGCACAAAGCCAACAAGTTCAGCTTCATGCTAAAATTGAGAGATTAAAAGTTGACCTCACCATCCAGCATTAGACCAACATGGAGTATAGAAGTGCTCATGAAAAACTATAGAAAGAGAAGACAATTTTTGATCCCAAGCTTCCGACGGTGTTGGGAAGGCACAAGTAGAGGTAGAAAGATTGAAGGTAGAAAAACAAGTTGTGTCTGCTTTGTAGACCTGCGACCTAGAGATAAGAAGAATAAGCTGTGAAATAGAAAATGTTCTTAAGGAGATATATCAAGTATAGGAGAATGCAAGAAATAAAGAGATTCAACTCAATCAGGAGCTACATGCTGCATAGAAAGTTGGGTTTCTCTTGCTATTAAAAATATTAGTATCTTCACATTGGGAGAAAATTGCAGCTACAAATCCTATTCTCCAACCCACCTTGCAATTATTGAGGGATTTCCAAGAAATAAATGGAAATATTGGCTCGATGGTTGATCATATTTTGCAGACATATGACTCTAGACTAGCAGAATCACAAAGTTTCATTTTTAGGCTTTGTGTGGCTTTCAAAAAAGTCCTAAAAGATGTTGAGATTCCTGATTGAAGAATTGATTCCATCAAAGAAAGTGAGTTTTTCAACTCCCACAAGGTTGCCAAAAAGTGCAAAGATTGCCAAATGGTGTTGGAAAGAAGAGTTGAAGAGATAAAAAAGGATTTCAATGTCTTGATCAATTACGAGCTACCTTCTTTTTTCTCCCTAGATGAAGATGTGCAGATAGTAGAATAGATCATGGAAGCTATAAAAAAAAGGATCAAACTTCTACAAAATTTTCGAGTTCAAGTGCAACACATGCAACCGATGAGCGAGCACAATTTTTTTTCCTTTCTCATCTTTATCATTACCGTGGAGCAGTTACTGCAATATGGTGAGTATTTTCTTTGAAGGAGGTCTTCCAGCTTAATCAAGCGTATAGGCTCATTCATAGTATGCCCTTACCAACCAAAGAAGAATGGTAGGTGCAACACTCCACTTTTCTTAAACTTCATGAATTTCTAGAGAGTTGGGTTTGTACCTCCATGGGTGAAGGACCCTCTGAGTTGCTAGAATTGTGATTTTTTTTCTTAGTCTTTCGATCTTCAACTTCTTTTTCTTTTTGACCTCTGAGATGTTCGAGTTTATACAAGGTTGGCTGGAAAGATGGGAAATGTGCCACATGGTGGCTGCACAACTTTCTTGTATCATTTTCCTTTCGGAAGAGGGCCCGAGACATGTGTCAATTTGGAAAAAAATTTCTCCAATTTTTTTTACAAAAAACATAAGATCTCTGCTCACGTGATGTGTCATCTCTCCGCTATAGGATGACTGTTCCTCTTGTAAGATAATATCTTTTGGGAGTCTATCATAGCTTGTTGGCATTTCTTTTCTTTGTTTTTTGGAATGGAAGTTTTGAGTCTATGCCTCGAGGTAATGTGATTGGTAAAAAAAAACCTTTTACCAGAATATGCTTAGGATTTGATTATTTAAAGGCTTCCATCTTTGCTAAATATCTAAATGACATTAATGCAATAGTTGAGAATTAATGAGCAAAGATATTTGTGGCCTAACCAAGGATCTACGATTAGATTGCAAGCTATCAGGTATCAACATATGGCAATAATTACTTATGTGTTGAGGTGGTGCTTTTTTCTTTTGGTGGCTATATAAGGAGGGCAACAACACAATGAGGGATTTGATTCCAAGTTACAATTTCTTTTCTAAGAAAAAGTTTCTTTAGTTTTCTTAGGATTTTTAGAATTATTTTCATAAGAAAGTTGCAAAACTACTTTACTTTGGCATGTTATATCTATTAATGTTTAAACTATTGTCAGATTGGCATCTGACCTCTATTTCAAAGTTCATTTGATATATAAAAGCCTAAACTATTAAGGATAATTTGTTGAGACTATGCATGTATGGCCTTTTTCAAGCTCTCTTTCTTTATATTATCATTTTGAATGAAATAATGTGTCTTGCAAGCTAGATCTAGATAGTTTAAGTAGCAGATTTCTATGTTGTATGCTTGTAGGGTAGAGTAGTAGCTTAGGAAAACTAGACTATGTCATTGCAATTCTCTATTTTTATAAAATTTGTTATTTTATTATACTATGTTGTATTAGGAGGAAGAATTCATGTGATTTCTGAGATATTGTTCTGTTAATCATAAGAAATATTTATGTTTGATCAGACCTTAATGAACACTGCCTACATAAATATTTGAAAGTCTGCACTGTGCTTGAAGTTAGCCTTTGTTGTTCATTCTCTTTCCAACAATGAAGGGTTGTGCCATTTTGTGTCTATTTATATCACTCATATGAATTATTTTGGTTTGAAATGTTGTAAAAGCTTTGGTGCATCACCTTATATGTTTATGTTTACATTTCCTTCTCACCTTATCTCAAAACCCCAAAGAAGAGCTAGCTTTATATAAAAATCCTAGAGGTATTTAGTGATGTTGGTGTAATTAAAAGTGTTGTACCTTGTCCTAGGTCATTATTACACCTTAGTTAAGTTTACTTAGGGACCACATAGGAGGTAGTTGGAGAATTTCCACTTTTGGTGGACTTATCATGTTATTACTTTATCACATCCACCTTTCATGGAAACATCATGTGATTACCTCTCCACCTTTTGTGGGTGATCCACCATTTGTGGTGATTATCACATTATCACTTTTCCACTTTAAGTGGAGTGATAGGTTTTCATAGTTGTCTCATGTCATAATATTATGACACTTGTCATAATCTTATGCCCTTCTATGTTATCACCTTGGCTATATAACCAAGGGGTCTCCTATGTACTTTTGGCACATTGTATTCTATTTTCATCATTGGCAGAATACAGTTTATTCTTGTCATATTGCTTCTATCTCTCTTATGCTTATGCTTTCTATTAGGCCTCTAGATCTTGGGTGGCTACCTCCATAGCCAATTCTTACATGGTATTAGAGCTATTGGGGTGCCTTTGGATTGTCATTTTGGAGAGATGTTAGGAGGGTTCCATTTTTTTCCTTGTATTGCAGGTGCATTTTGGGAGTTCGTTGCATCAGATCCGAGCTCACCATTGCATTTGGAGTGTCCGAGATAGTCAAAATTTCCTTTTGTTTTGTCTTAGTTGGACATTGGAGGCCAAATCTACAAGGGTTTGAAGATTGCATGTGGTTTCCAGATCTAGGAGCTAGCTACCACTTCGAAACATTTTCAGCCAAAAAAGACATCGCCATCGTGCTCAGAAGGGCCAAAAACCCCTAAATTGACTGCCAAACCGTTGAATTTGAACAAAGTTGTCCATTGAGACAAAAATGTTTTGCTGGCCAAGTCGTACGGCCTAGCCATTATTATGTTGGGTACGAAATTATTTTTCAAAAAAAATATTCTATTTTCTGTGAATTAATTTTTCTAAAAAAATAATAATAATAATACAATTATATTCACAGTTTTTTCTATTTTTATTGTAAAGTTTTTATAATAATAATAAAAAAAGTTGTTTAATACCCTGCATAGGAAGGGTATCATAGACAGTACCTTCATGTGCAGTTACTAGTTGTACCATGCGGGCCCCATAGGTAGCCACATGGCCTATGGTCGTGGCCCCCGTGAGAGGCAACTAGTCTTTCAAACTGACACAACTTTTTCAATAAATCCGGTGAACATTTCTACAAAATATGGCTTTCTCAAATCACAAGAATATTCCACCTACAAAGATTCTGCAAGAATATTTCACGACCAGAGATTCTCAGTAGATTTTTCCACATAAAAGATTCCAATAGAATATTTCGATAGGAAGGAGCAATGATGACCCGTGACGGTCAAACGATTGTCAATTTTAACCTCGTGCAACTTGTGGGCAGGTGCATGAAGATGGTCACACTTTTGGAAAGAGATAACGTGAGCGTGTTATAACGTGCTCGCGTTATGTTGTTTTAAATGAAGAAAAAGAAGTTAAAACTATCATTTTCTATTTACTATTTCTTAGCTCTGCCCAAAGCCAAAAACCCTCACTTTCGCGCTCGCGTTCTAGGAGGAAGGATTTCTACAAATTTTATCAACAACAGTTGGATTTTCTTTGCAAATATGGTGCCACGATGGTAAAAAGGTGCGGGAGGTAAGTATTGTCTACTATTTGTTTTGAATTTCTTAGTTTGAAATTGATTTTGTTTGATTTAGATTAGATTTGATTTTTTTAAAATAAATTGTAGGAAATCCTGCAAATCCTCAACAAGAAGAGGAAAATCCTCAACATCAAAATCCTCAACAAAATCAACCTCCCCCACCAATCACTCAATACCCTCTTGGCACTCAAGAAAATCTGAGGAGTGAAATTGACAACAATAGAAAACAACTTGAGGATCTTATCAGTAGTTTGAGTGATCCAAATGCTTCAACCACAGAAAGAATGCGTCTAGAAAATTCATTGAAAGAGATGTTAAAAAATGTAGATGCAATTATCCAACAAATATCTGGATGGCAAGATAGGAGGCAGGCAGCCAGGGCATATTATGTAGACAAGTTATCATATAAATAAGTAAAATATTTAAAAATTACTAAAGGTGATTTGTGCTCTCTATTCACTGACCCTAAAACAAATCAAAATCTTACCCTCAATGCAAAGAGGTTTCCTATTCATTGGTGCCACCACCAAGAGATTAGGAACCACTTTTATGATAGATGGTATTTGGTCTTTGATTACCCACCGTGCAATAATTGTGAAGTCCCCTAATATTTTCTTAGGAAACTATACAGTGAGTTTGTATTGAACCAAATCCCAAATTATTTTGATATGAGGGAGTTCCAAGGGAGAGGTGGGGGGTTGGCTTAGGATAGGCCCGGTGCACAACCAGATCTTGCATGCCAAGGGAGACGACCTCTCGCTAGGCCGCCTCGTGAGCACATTGTTATGCCTGTTGTTGCGAAGGAGAGTGCTGATGTAGAGACATTGCAAGTGATCGACACTTTGACCCAGAGTGTCATCCATCATAGTAGCCCTATTGTACAATGCCATCCAGGGGAGTCTTCGGGTGGTGGCCTTTGAACCCATGTGTGTAAATCTTGTGGGGTGACTTGTTCATATGACCGGCACCAGGAGGCTCGCGGATTCGTATGCTGCTGAGGAATTGTATTGCTACAGGATCCGTATGCTGCTACACATGATCTGTATGCTACTAGGGATAGAGAGGATGACTGACATTTTGCATCATGCATATGGCATTGATAGTCAAGTAAAAGTCAGCATGTTCATTGAATTTAATTTATTCAATTTTGATTCTGAAATGCATGATTAACTAATTTAGTTTTATTATTTTAATAAAATTGCAGGGTCACAGTGTTGAGACTAGATACACCGGTCCTCCACCTACTTATTTTTGTAGTACACCTATTAGTGGGGTATGTAACTAGTAAACAATTATAAATTTATTACATGTTAATAGCATTGTTTTACGAATGGTATTTTAATACATGTGATTTTGGATGTTGAACAGGCTAATATTGGTGGTTTCAAGCAAACGCCTCCTAGTGCTAGTGGATTCACTCAAACGTACACGAAGGTAATAGAATAAAAAGAACTTAACTAATGAATTCTACTTAATAGATTTGTGTAATTTATATTCATATTGTTGGTTACGTTGCATTACACATCATTCAAACTCAAAGCATTAGTACTTCAAATTCCATAACTAATAACTAGATGTTGATAAATGACAAAATTTCAACTGTACAATATAGTTATTTAGAAATTCAACATAAGCAACACGATGCAATTACTTCACATGGAGGCATGTGCTTGCAAAGGTGCACCACCACGACAAACTATGGATGCTTGGAAAAAATCTATGAAACCATAATAGTAAGCAATAGCATAGACAAGGTAGTTAGTGATGCAGAGCATCATATCAAAACACTCAATCATTAGGGTACATCTGATGCAGAGCATCCAACAAACACCATCAACATCATTTCTTCAAGGGATTTCAATCCCAAATAGAATCAGGAGAAGATCAAATATAATTTCATCATAAATCTACTTTTCATTCAACCAAAATCCACTCAAATTCTCTTATCCATTCCATAAGCCATCATTCATCATTCCACTAATTAGTATTCCAATTGATTCATTCAAAGGAAAAACCATATTAAAGAAAAATTTGACTTAATCAATTAGATTCACATCATTCTCAAGCACCATAAAAACAACATAAACCTGATTATTGACACTTGAACAATTCATCCTTTCATTTATTCACCAAGGAAACAAATCAATTAAACTATACCTCACTATTATCATTCCATTATCAAGCACTGTACTCACCATATTTTGACTGCAACAATCTATTTATAGGTTAAAAACTCCTACTACGACAAAATCTTGATTATCATCTTGTGGTTAATCACCAATTTGCTCAAAGGGCTTCATAATAGTCACCCATCCAACCATCAAAGTCACCAAACCTATCTTATACACCTTAAACAAATTTAGTAACATCAATCATATCATTAGTTTGATAGTAACCAAGCACTCAATCATATCACAAAAGCTTTGAAAGGATACAAGTCAGAAATGTTGAAGATAGGAGAGATTACCACCCCAGGAGGTAGCTCTATTTCATAAGCATTTTTTTCCAAACTTCTAGACCACTTTGCAAGGTCCTATCTTCTTCATCATGAGTTTGGTATACTTTCATTTTGGAAGTCTCTCCTTCTTCAAGTGTGCCATCACCAAGTCTCCAACCTTGAATTGGACATTCCTCTTCTTTAAATCTACCTTTTCCTTATACTTCTCAACATTCTTTTGAAGGGTTTCCTTCACTTGTTGATGAATATCTCTGATTGTAACAACAAAGTCCTCACCTTGAGCACTTCTCCTAGCAACTCCTTGTAGATCTCTTAGTTCATAGACCCCTCTAGGGTGCATGCTATAGACTACCTCAAAAGGGCTTCTACCAATGCTCCTATTCATGGAGTCATTATATGCAAATTCAGCCTGAGGTAAAATTAGATCCCAAGCTTGTCCATGCTCCTTGGTAAGGCATCTTAAGAGGTTTCCCAATGATCTATTCACCACTTTAGTTTTTCAATCCATTTGTGGATGGTATGATGAACTAAAGGATAGATTTTTTCCTTGAGTTTCTTCCACAAGGTTGTCCAAAAGTGACCAATGAATTTAGAATCCCTTTCAGAAACAATGCTTAAAGGCAGTCCATGTATCCTAACAACCTCCTTAAAGAAGAGACCTGCTATATGAGATGCATCATTGGTGCATTTGCAAGGAAGAAAATGTGCCATCTTACTAAATCTATCAACTACCACAAAGATACTATCAAAACCTTTTTGGGTTCTAGGCAACCCCAAGACAAAGTCGATACTTACACACTCCGAAGGCCTATTGGGAATGGGCAGTGGTTGATAGAGTCCTGCATTTGATGAAGTTCCCTTTTCCCTTTAACATATTATGCAGCCTTCCACATACCTTCTCACATCCACCTATAACTTTGGCCAATAGTAAAATCTCCTAACTTGTTCTGAGGTCTTGTCAAGGCCAAAGTGACCTCCAAGACTCCCACTGTGTTTCTCCCTTATGATATTCTCCCTCTTTGAGAATTTACGCACACACAATTGGCTTCCTTTGAAGAGAAAACCACTCTACAATAAAAATTCAGAGAATTCACCATAAAAAGAATTCAAATGTTGCTCACAAACATTGTATACCTCCTTGAAATATGAATCTTCATGATACATATCCTTCAATGCTTCAACCCCCATGCTTTGTAGTTGGATCTCTTGCACTACAAGTGACCTTCTACTGAGAGCATCTCCCACCTTATTTACTTGTCCCTTCTTATGCTTTATTGTGAAAGTATAGGCTTGCAAAGACTCTACCCACTTCATGTGCCTATGACTGAGTTTGTCCTATGCATTCAAAGAACTCAAGGCATGATTATCAGTATAAACAACAAATTATTTAGGTAACAAGTAGTGCCTCCAATTTTTGAGGGCTTGGACCATAGCATACAATTCCAAATCATAGGAAGAATACTTCCTCTTTGCTTCATTCAGCCTCTCACTATAAAATGCAACCGGTCTGCCTTCTTGGCTGAAAATAGCCCCTATTGCTTGATTGCTAGCATCACACTCAATGGTAAAAAATTTATCAAAATCAGGGAGCACAATTATAGGCTGTTGTGCTACTATCATTTTCAGATATTCAAACCCTTTATTAGCCTCATTGGTCCAATAAAACTTACCTTTGTTACCTCCTTTGATTGTGTCCAAGATTGGTGCAAAAATTTGGCTAAAGTTCTTGATGAACTTTCTATGAAAGCTTGCAAGTCCATGGAAGCTTCTCACATATCCCATGGATTTTGGTGTTGGCCTTGAGTAAGAATAACATGCACCTTTGAAGGATCCATCTTCAAAATTCCCTTGGAGATGACAAAACCAAGGTAGAATAGTTCTTCCTTCATGAATTCACACTTTTCCATGTTGATCAACAACTTTTCCTCTTGTAGCCTCCTTAGTACCATGTCAAGGTGCTTCAAATGTTCTTCTTTAGACCTGCTAAACACAAGGATGCCATCTAAATAAACTACAACTTTCCAATGAAAGGTCTCAATACCTCATTCATAAGGCACATAAATGTACTAGGGGAATTTGTTAACCCAAAGGGCATCACCAACCAATCATAGAGCCCTTCATTAGTCTTAAAATTTGTCTTCCATTCATCCCCCTCTCTAATCCTTATCTGATGGTACCCGCTCTTTAGATCAATCTTGGAAAAGTAAGATGCTCTTGATAGACAATCCATGAGGTCCTCCATTATTGTCATCGAGAACCTATATCTGATTACACGATCCTATTAATGGCTCTTGAATTAGTGTAAAGCATCCAATTCCCATCCTTCCTTGAGGCTAAGATAGTAGGAACAACACATGGGCTCAAACTCTTCCTCACTAGCCCTTTATCCGTCAACTCTTGCACTTGTCTTGCAATCTCCTCGTTTTGAGCAGGTGTCATCTTGTGTGCAGCCTTATTAGGAAATGCAGCCCCTGGAATCAAATCAATATGGTGGCTTATATCCCTAATGGGAGGTAGGGAACTAGGTAATTCATTCACCATTATGTCCTTGTACCTTTCCAACAACTCTTGGACTTTGTTTGGTGCATCTTACTTCTTCTTTTTTGGAAGATTTGCTTCACTTTTTGGCTTCATAATCAGGAAGAATCCTCTTCCTCCTCCTTCGTTCAAGGTCTTCATGAACTCCTTCTCACCCACCATCAAAACACTAGGTCCTTCATGCTTGGCCTTGTCTTCTTCTAGGAGAGGTGAAAGGTTGTAAGTTTTCCCATCCTTCAAAATGGAGTATGTGTTCTTCTCCCCATCATTCTTGGTCTTCCTATTGAAGTGCCAAGGCCTACCAAAAATATATAGCTTAATACTTGTCCTCAAAATTTTGTTCATTAGATCTCATACATTATAAGTCATGACATGGATCTCAATATTGTAACTTTTTTGTGATTGAATAATTTGTTGTTTTATTTTCAAATGTTGGTTGTGGGAACACCTCCAAATGTTACAAGGGCAATGGATATCAGTGTTTCATCCGCTATACAATCCTCCATGGATCTGATAGAGGAGGTATGAGGAAAATTACTAAATTTCAATTTACATTTGTTGGTATAGATGTTAATTCTAGTGAAAAATCAAACCATTATTGATTCATAGTTTAATTCCTATTTGGATGGTTTATATAGGGCTTTAGCATGCCTGAGCATCGACATGCAAATATTTCCATCATGGAGAGTGATCATGAGATGGCAGTAAGTGATTATTTTTTTAAATATATCATTTCTTATAATGTAATTTCTATATATTAATGTCTTTACTTCTTATTGTAGCAGTTAAGACTTCACTAGGAGATAAACTATAGGAGCAGCAGGAGCACTCCTCGAGCACAACATAAACAACAGACAAACTTATCACCATTAGATCACCAAAAAAAGGGAAAAAAATTATTTCCAGAGCATGGAGAGAAATGAATTTTGATTCTAGAGCCCTTTGTTGTATGCCTAGACATGGCCATTTTGTACATATCTTGTATTGGATATATTTGACATTGTATGCCTATATGGCATTCAAGCGTAAGCCTATATGGCTATTTTGTAACTATAATTTATACTTATATCAACATATATTGATGTAAGTGTACATGGCTATTTGGTTAATACAAATATTTTTTATCGATGGTGTCCATATTTGCTCTTTTTGACAATGTCAAAAGCATGGCTGCATACAGATTAGGAAAACAACTTTTCCTTTTAGATTAGCAATGCATGGAAGTTTCAAAAAGTATCCTTGATATTACAAAAAGATGTGTGTTTATACCATAGCAGCAAAAATATTTTGGGGAAAAAAATCAAAAGTATAAGATTTTTTGAAAAAATCAGGAAAAAGTCTAGAAAAAATAAGAAAAAAATCAGATTTAAAAAAAAGGTAAAAAAAAGTACAACAATTTCTAAGATAAAAACTTAAAATAAATATATTAAAGGATTTTCCATAGCATAGAGATATAGAGAGAAAATAAAATAAAGATTTTAACTAATAAATTGTAAAAAATAGATTTTTGTAGTTTATATTCATATCGTTGATTACATTGCATTGCACATATTTCAAACTCAAAAGCATTGCTTCACATTGCATAACTAATAACTAGATGTTGATAGATGACCAAATTTCAATTACAATATATAGGTTTTACACAGTCAACCTAAGCAGTTATGCAATTACTTCACATTGCATAACTAATAACTAGGAGCAACTCCCAATTGCATTTGCTTGTCATGGCATTCTATGAGACCACATTTCTTTGAGGAATTTTTTTAAACAATTCACTGCCTTGTCTATACTACCACATTTTTGATACATGTCTACCAAAGGAATTTTGTCAAATAGTTCACTGCCTTATTGCTATGGCTGAAAGCCTAAAACAAGTGCTTTTGAACAAGCTATGGATGCTTAGAAAAAATCTATCAAAAGCATAATAGTAAGCAATATCATAGACAAGGCAGTGAACTTTTTGAAAAAATTCCTCAAAGAAATGAGGTCTCATGGTGATGAAATGCCATGACAATGAAATGCTTTTGATTGTCACAGAATTCCATCACCATGAAACCTCATTTCTTTGAGGCAGTTTTTCAAAGAGTTCACTGCCTTGTCTATGCTAACACATTTTTCATAGATATCTATCAAAGCATTTTATCAAACAGTTCATTGCCTTCCTACTATGGCTAAAAGCCTAAAATAGGTGCTTTCAAACAAGCTATGGATTATCATGGAATTCCATCACCATGAGACCACATTTCTTTGAGGCATTTTTTCAAATGGTTCTCTTCCTTGTCTATGCTACCACATTTTTCATACATGTTTACCAAAGAATTTTATCAAACAGTTTGCCTCCTTTCTGCTATGGCTAAAAGCCTAAAATAGGTGCTTCAAAATAAGCTATTGATGCTTGAAAAAAATCTATCAAAGCATAATTTAATAAGTAATAGCATAGACAAGGCAACAAACTATTAGAATAAAAGTCTCAAAGAAATGTGGTCTCAATGGTGGTGGATTTCCATGACAATCCATAGCAATTTTCTTGTCATGGCATTCGTCATGGCATTCCATCACCATGAGACCACATTTCTTTGAGGCATTTTTTCAAAGAGTTCTTTGCCTTGTCTATGCTACCACATTTTTCATAAGTGTTTACCAAAGCATTTTATCAAACAGTTCACCTCCTTGCTCCTATGGATAAAATCCTAAAATAGGTGCTTCCAAACAAGCTATGGATGCTTGGAAAAAATCTATCAAAGCATAATTTAATAAGAAATAGCATAGACAAGGCATGGAACTGTTTGAATAAAATCCTCAAAGAAATGTGGTCTCAATGGTGGTGGAATGCCATGAAAATCCATAGCAATTTGCTTGTCATGGAATTCATCATGGCATTTCATCAACATGTGACCATATTTCTTTGAGGCATTTTTTCAAACAGTTCAATGCCTTGTCTATGCTACCACATTTTTCATACATGTTTACCAAAGCATTTTATCAAATAGTTCACCTCCTTGCTGCTATGGCTAAAATCCTAAAATAGGTTCTTCCAAACAAGCTATGGATGCTTGGAAAAAATCTATCAAAGAATAATTTAATAAGCAATTGCTATGGATTGTCATGGCATTCCACCACCATTGAGACCACATTTCTTTGAGGAATTTTTTGAAACAGTTCATTGCCTTGTCTATGCTACCACATTTTTCATACGTGTTTACCAAAGCATTTTATCAAACAGTTCACCTCCTTGCTCCTATGGATAAAATCCTAAAATAGGTGCTTCCAAACAAGCTATGGATGCTTGGAAAAAATCTATCAAAGCATAATTTAATAAGAAGTAGCATAGACAATGCAACAAACTGTTTGAATAAAAGCCTCAAAGAAATGTGGTCCCAATGGTGGTGGAATGCCATGACAATCCATAGCAATTTTCTTGTCATGGCATTCGTCATGCCATTCCATCACCATAAGACCACATTTCTTTGAGGCATTTTTTCAAATAGTTCACTGCCTTGTCTATGCTACCACATTTTTCATACATGTCTACCAATGCATTTTATCAAACAATTCACTGCCTTGCTACTATGGCTAAAAGCCTAAAAAAATTACTTTCAAACAAGCTATGGATGCTTGGAAAAAATATATCAAAGCATAATAGTAGGCAACAAGCTATGGTCTCATGGTTTTTCTTCACACGAAAATTAGTGTGATTTTATTCACATTTGTTTGCAGGTTATAAACACTTTTTTTTGCCAATTTTTTTGTTTTAAAATGACATTCAAGTTTATGGTGATTTTTTTGTTTATATGATCATATGTGATATTTTAATCCTAATTCATGCTTCTAGGTTGCATAGATATATATTTT
>VDFB02281492.1:442948146-443063222 GCA_007258455.2 Sequoia sempervirens
TGTCCCATTCTCTCCCACCATCTCCCACCCTCTCTCCCACCCTTTCTCCCACTCTCCCAATTTCTCCTACCCTCTCCCACTCTCTCCTATGTTCTCTGACTCTCTCCCACTCTCTGGGCCACATTCTCGCACCCTATCTCCCACCCTCTTCCACTCTCTCCCTCCCTCTCTCCCACTTTCTCCCACTCTCTCCTACCCTCTCCCACTCTACCCCACTCTCTCCCACTCTCTCTCACCCTCTCCAACCCTCTCTCACAATTTCCCACTCTCTCCCAACCCAGTCTCCCACTCGCTCACTCTCTCCCACCCTCTCTCCCACTCTCTCCCACCCTATCTCCCACTCACTCACTCTCTCCCACCCTCTCTCCCACTCTCCCACTCTCTTGAACTCTCTCCTGAACCCTCTCCCCACTCTCTCTCCCTCCCTCTCTCTCTCCCACTATCTTCCTCCCTCCCTCCCTCTCCCACTCTCTCCCACCCTATCTCCTACTTTCTCACTCTCTCCCACCCTCTCTCCCACTCTCCCACTCTCTCCAACTCTCTCCAACTCTCTCCAACCCTCTCCCACTCTCTCCCACCCTCTCCCCCACTATCTTTCTCCCTCCCACTCTCTTCCACTCTCCCCCACTCTCTTCGACCCTCTCCCACTCTCTCACTCCCTATCTCCCACTCTGGAACACTCTCTCCCATTATCTTCCTCCCTCTCTCTCCCACTCTCTCCCATTCCCTCACACCCTAAACCCTCTCCCACACTCTCCAACTCTCTTCCACTCTCTTCCACTCTCTCCTCCCTCTATTCCAGCCTATCTCCCACTCTCCCACACTCTCTCCCACTCTCTCTCCCACTCTCTACCAACCTCTCCCACCCTCTCTCACACTCTCCCACCCACCCACCCTCTCTCCCATAAGCATAAATACATACATATAGGCATACATACATGACACACCAGTGTACATATACATATAAACATATGAACAAAAATTTAAAAAACTGGCATTTAACTAAAGGAATAAATAACATGAGTGCATTATTTGTTCCTAGAAATGTTCCACGAAGAAGGAAAAAGTGAAAACTAGTAAATAACGTGAGCGCATTATAACATGAGCCCATTTTAGTTTTCTTTGGGAATCCCCGAGCCTTAGCTTTGGTATTTTCCTTGGAATACCAACCCAAAGGCTTGGAGGGCCTTCCCAATGACCAGAGACATGTTTTTTGCAAATTCTACAATTTTTCACATAATCGGGTTTGTGCTCACCGTCAAGATTGCATTTGGTTCAATATTGACAAAATCAAACACATGGGTAATGTTAAGTTTTGTCTTACCTTTCCAACGATATTTTTTTTTTCACTTTCTGACAATGTTAGGCCTTTCATCCATAATTTATTTTGTTTGTATGTCTGTTTTTTGTCAAAAAGCAGTGTTTGGTTTTTTTTCGTTATAAATTAACCATTCATTGAAATTTCAAATAAATTACATTTTTAGAAACTAGACTCCATTCTACAAATTTAAAAAAATAAAAATTTAAAAAGATCTATTACTTTCAAAAATTTGTATGGGGAGCACGGCCAAAATTATTCTTTTTATGAAGTGCCCACTTAGAAAATTAGTAAAAAATCAAATATTCATTAAAAAATTATCAGAAAAATTGTGCATCAACTAGATGCTATTAGCTAACTTCTAACCACAGAGCTTTTAAAAATACTAAAAAAATTTCACTATGCTCAGGTAGTACAAGAGTTGCTATGTTATGTTTTTCTGACAAAAACAACACCAATTTGTGTACATCCCTCTGTTGAACCCCTTAATCTCAACCATTTTCAAAATAAATTAGTAGTTTAGAAAGTAGACTTAGAGCACTTCAATCCTTGTTTTTCTTCCATCTCAAAACTATCTTGGTGCACTTAACCTTGTGACAGTCATGAAACTGTCAAATTTAAGCTCATGTACTGCTGATGTCAGCACTGCGTTAGTAATTTTTTGAAAAAATCAGACCCCCTCTCGATTTGAGTTTTCAATTTTGCAGCTGTTCAACTTTTGAGGCTCATATCTTGGTCATTTTGAGGCCTTTTTTGGTGTAATTGTTTTTTATTTGGGCTAGTTTTTCATGTACTTTGTAGTGGTACAATTATTTTCTAATTTTGGTGCATGTATTTTCCAAAAAAAATGAGTTGTCATAGGTGTAGCTGAATTGTCACTAGTTTTGCAACTTTTGGGGTTGTGTTCAAGCTCATAAGAACTCCCTTTTAGGTGCCATTTTTTTTAAAAGTGCGTGTTTTTTTTTAACTTCACAGTGGTGCTATCATTTTGTAGTGATTGTGATCAGAAATTGTACTTTCAACATATGGTCTATTTTGGCCTATTTTGGCATTTATAAAGCTAAGATCTCAGTTTGATCTTTTGTATCAGTCATTTGATTCTATTGTATCCTACTTAAGGATGTTCTAAAACATTTAAAATTAGAAGTCCACTTTGCTTCGCTTGTAAGTGCCCATTGTACACGTACTATGTTTAAAGTTCCAAATCATATTTTTTGGGGGGTTTTTTGATTGAGTGAATTTTGGGGGGTGGCTTGTGTGATTGTGCCTCTCTCTCTCTATCTTTTTATCTTTCATTTTTCTATGATGGGTTCTCCTAAGTTTCATTTTTTAACTCCACATAATTATATTTCTTGGAAAATTGAGTCTTGGAGTAACTTAATGGAAAAATTATTAACTCATTATATTGATGGAACTGTTGTTACACCATCTGATCCTAAAGATGATCATATTGCTCATATGGATTGGCTCACTAAAAATACTATGGATCTTATAACTTTAAGGAAATATGTATCAAAAGATCTCATCTTTGAAATTGAAAAGTGTAAAACAATCAAAGAGGCTTGGGAAAACTTTAGTCAATTGTATGGCCAAGTTGATGAGATTAGAGGTTATCAGCTTGAAAATGATCTCACAATGTTAGATCCCAAGAATTTTGATACAAACCAAGACTATGTCACTAAGGAAAATGAGCTAAGAGCACAACTTAAGGATTGTGGCATTGATAAGAAGGATGCACAGTTGGTCTACAATTTGTTGGGAAAGATTCCATAAGAATATGTAGCATTTGTTTCTAGCTTCCAAACCCATCGCTTGACAGTTGATAGTTCTTTCACTATGCCTTCATTTAATCCATTCACAAAAATGTTGATGTTATGGAAATAAAAGTTGATAAGCATGGGGGTTCTCAAGTATTCAAAGTCCAAAGCTTTGGTGGCCAATCAAGGGAATCAAGGGACTCAAGGAAAGGGTTCCAAAAAGAAGCATAAGCAATCTAATCCAAAGAAACAACAAGATAAAGCACAATCATCCTCTCCACAACAAGGGAATTCTTCATCTTCTCCCAAGAAGGGAAATTCAAGCAAGAAGGAGAGACCAACATGTTCATATTGCAAGAAGTTTGTTCATGATGAGCATCATTGCCACACTAAGAAAATTGATGAGTTGACAAACATCATCAAGAAGAAAAACATCAATTTTCCATCTACCTACAAGAAGAAGGATTCATCTCCTTCCAATTCCTCACAATCAAAAGGAAAAGGGAAAGAATTTATGGATACTTCAGGTTCTTCACAACAATGGATACTTGACTCGGGTGCCACTCATCACATGGGCTCTTCAAGGGAACAATTTTATTCTTTGGAACCATCTATGGTACCTCACATCTTCATAGGAGATGATACTCAAGTGGAAGTTGAAGAAAAAGGTTTGGTTGACATGGATAATGGAACATTTGAGAATTTTCTCTATGTTCCTAACTTGAGTTCCAATCTTCTTTCAATCTACCAAATCACTCACTTTGGAGATGGCAAGAAAGTTGAGTTTCTACAAAATTCAGTTGTGATCAAAGAACTTAAGGATGATTCCTTGGTTGTAGTGGGACAAGCCAATCACAACACATGACTTTACTCATTCTCCCACTTTGTGCCTAAGTCTCCTTCTACAACCTTGCTCAGACATTCAAATTTTGAAAGTAAGCTATGGCATGAGCGGTTTGGGCATCTCAATTATCACTATCTTTAGCAGCTTAGCTCCAAGGATATGGTTATAGGACTTTGTCAAATCAGCTTTACAGAAGGTGTATGTTCAAGTTGTTCCTTGGGTAAGCATCCAAAAGAGAAGTTTGACAAAGGGAAGTCTTGGAGAGCTTTGGAAGTTCTTCAATTGGTTCACAGTGATGTACTACTCTCACTTCACATGGGTCTATTTTCTTGTTCACAAGAGTAAAGTGTTTGACATATTTCTATCCTTCAAGGCTCATGTTGAGAAGCAATCAGGGAAGCAAGTCAAGATTCTTTGCATAGACAATGGAAGGGAATATGTGAAAAATAGACATGAGGAATTTTGTACTCTTGAGGGGATTGATCTTTAGCATTCAGTTGCCTACACTCCATAGCAGAATGGTGTTGCTGAAAGGAAGAATAGAACCCTTAAGGAGATGGCTAACTGCATGATTCATGCTCATTCTCTTGGTCCTCAATTTTGGGTAGAAGCTATCAATTGTGTGACTCATATCCAAAATTGAGTTCCCCATAAAGCTTTGAAGGGTATGACTCTTTTTGAGGCTTGGTGTGGCAGAAAATTGGTTATGAGACACTTCAAAGTTTTTGATTGTCTAGCTTGGGCATGCATACCTCCAAAGAAACACAAGGGATTGAAACCTCATAGTAGTCCTTGCATCTTTTTTGGATATCCTAAATGTGTTAAGGAGTATAGAATTTTGGATCTAGAGACACATGAGATATTCATTGAGAGGAGTGTTCACTTTGAGAAAAGATCTCCTAGCTTGGACTCTTATCCTCCTCTTCCTCCCTCCATAGTGGAAAGCGATGATAGTGACTCAGATGATGATTCTCTCTCAACTCTGACTTGTAGGATCACACCTTTGTAGGGTCCACTTCTAGTTGAGGCACCTCATCCTTCGTCTCCTAATAGACCTCGTTGGGCTCGATAGACTATTGAGTCAGCAGGTTCTCTTGTTGGGGATCCTTCAGATACTTGAAGGACTTGGTCACAACATCATAATTTTCCACGTGCTTATATTGCTAGTACTTCAGATCCATAATCCTTCAAGGAAGCATCAAGAGTTACAAATTGGGATTTAACAATGGAGGAAGAGTATAGTTCCTTGATGAGAAACCACACATGTGATTTAGTTCCACTCCCTAAGGGGAGAAAGATGGTTCGATGTAAGTGGATCTATCAGACTAAGTATGTAGCAGATGGAAGTGTGGATAAATACAAGGCTCGGCTTGTGGAAAAATGTTTCTCACAGGTTCCAGGTGTTGATTATACAGAGACCTTTGCACCTATTGCTAAGATGAACTCCATTCACTTCACACTTGCTATTGTTGCAGCTCGTGGTTGGGTTATACATTAGATGGATGTGAAGAGTGAATTTCTTCATGGGGATCTTCATGGGGATCTTCATGAGGAGATTTACATGTAGCAGCCATAGGGATTCATACAGGATTCTTCTTTGGTTTGTAGATTGAGGAAGTCTTACTTTGGCCTCAAATAGGCCCCTAGGTCTTGGTATGCCAAGATGGATTCCTTTCTTCTCTCAAAAGAATTCACAAGGTGTCATTTAGATTTGAATGTCTACATTTTTTTATAGGATGATTCTCAATTGCTACTTGTGCTCTATGTTGATGATTTTGTCATTACAAGGAGTACCTCATCCATCATTGGCAGTGTCAAATCTGCTTTGCAGGATAGATTTGCTATGACTTACTTGGGCCTTTTGCACTATGTTCTCAAGATTGAGATCACTTAGTCAACTTCTGGGATCTCTCTTTCTTAGCCCAAGTATGCTCTTGATCTTCTAGCTCGATTTCACATGGCTGATTGTAAGCCTACTCCAACTCCCTTTCTTTTAGAAGTCAAGCTCGAAGCTAAGTGTTCTACTCCACTTATTGATGCCACTTTGTGTCGTCAGCTTGTTGGGAGTCTCATATACATGGCTCACACATGCCCTAATATCTCCTTTTCAATTGGCATGGTTTCATGCATTATGCAAGAACCACATGAGCTTCATCGAAAAGTAGCCAAATGCATCTTGCATTACATACAGGGTACACATCATCATGGGATTCACTATGTAACAGGTACAAGACTTACCTTGGTGGGATATACAAATTCTAATTGGGTTAGAAATCTTGATGGTCATAAGTCCACTTCTGGCTAAAACTTTCATCTTGGTTCTAGCCTCATTTGTTGGAAGAGTAAGAAGTAGCATGCTATTGCTCTTTTTTCAACTGAGGGTGAGTATCGAGGGGCTGTTAATGCCGCTACTAAGGCTATTGGGCTTCAGAATATTCTCATTGAGTTTTGCTTCACTATTCCACATCCTACATTCATTCATTGTGACAATCAAAGTGCCATCCAGATCTTACAAAATTCAGTTCACCATCAGAGGACCAAACACATCAAGATTCATATGCACTACATTCGGGAGCTGATATAGGAGCAAGTCATTGATTTGCAGTATTGTCCTACAACAGAGCAGGTTGTAGATATCTTCACTGAAACCTTCACTGAGAGTATATAGCATCATTTGCAAGCTCTCTTAGGGGTGCGAGATGTTTCATCTAAGGAGGTCACTTGACTTCTTCATTCTCTCTTTTGGGGGGATTTTTCCTCACTTGAGGTTTTTCCCTTCTCATCTTTTTGAGTGTAGTTTTTTTTTTGTTTCATCTCTCTTTTTGGGGGGAGTTTTTTCCCAAATGGTTTTCTCCTTTCCTCCTCTTTATGAGATATTGCATTACATTTGTACATGGGTACCTAACATGGCCTAGTAGTCGGGACCCATCTTGCATTGTTTGCATTTGTGTGCATTCTCCCTAAGTTGCACTTCAGGGGGGGTGTTGGTGTAATAAAAGTGTTGTATCTTGTCCTAGGTCATTATTACACCTTAGTTAAGTTTACTTAGGGACCACATAGGAGGTAGTTGGACAATTTCCACTTTTGGTGGGCTTGTCATGTTATTACTTTATCACATCCACCTTTCATGGACACATCATGTGATTACAACTCCACCTATTGTGGGTGATCCACCATTTGTGGTGATTATCACATTATCACTTTTCCACTTTAGGTGGAGTGATAGGTTTTCATATTTGTCTCATGTCATAATATTATGACACTTTTCATAATCTTATGCCCTTCGATGTTCTCACCTTGGCTATATAACCAAGGGGTCTCCTATGTACTTTTGCCACATTGTATTCTATTTGCATCATTGGCAGAATATAGTTTATTCTTGTCATATTGCTTCTATCTCTCTTATGCGTATTTCTATTAGGCCTCTAGATCTTGGGTGGCTACCTTCATAGCCAATTCTTACAAGTGAGACGCAATTTGTCCCCCACTCGCTGAATCTCCCATAAGATTGTCAGAGAGGCGCAAGCTTTGATGATCAACGAAAAAAATGTCATCCAAATGACATTATAATTTTTATACATAATTTAACTGATCATGGAGTATATATGGGATCAAATAAGATGCATGTATGCATATATTTTTAACATTTATGTATAATAATGGCTTTCTTGAAGAAATTTTTAGCAATATTCTTTCTTATCATGTTATGGATAGTTTTGATTTAGGTTAATGTTCATGTTAATTAGTTGTAAATACCTAAACTGTCATTCCTTTCCACATAGCGAGCAGAAAAAAAAATTATTTGAAAAAGTCTTTAAGAGTATAAAAAGTTTGGTTTCATAGGATTGTTTAAGAGAAAGGGATGAAAACAAGGGATGAGGTTGCGAATAGTTATTAATCTAATGTTGAAAAATCTAGATCTTGAACCTATTCAAATTCCTATTACATGCAATCGAGAATTTGTTTTATTTTGGTTAAATTGGAGTTTGCAAAAGAAAAAATGAATTAGAATCAAATAAGTACCTAAATTTTAAACTCGCTCATAGTAGTGCTTCTAATAGACTACTAATCTTTCATCGTTTCCTATAATTTTAAAGAATCCTCTTAGATAACCTGTCAAACAGGCTTATTTGCTTAATTGAAGATAATTTCGAAGAGTTTGTGACAAAAATTTAACCAGTTTACTATCTCAATAGTTCGTAAAAAATAACATGGAATTTTAACAATTCCCATCAATATCTATGAGATATTCATTCACAATAAACTTTGGAAGATAAATAACCAGGACATTGAGGCTATATGTCTCTCTAAAATTACTAAGTCAAATGAGGATTTTATTATAGTTTCATCTTGATATGGTCATTTGATGGGTGATATCCAATCTTAAAAAAAGGTGATCAGGTTAGGCTAGATAGATAGAGATTAATAGACTGGGTATGTTTGGTGATGCTATTAACTAAAAATATGCCTTCATCCTTAGATATAATAGTTCTATTTTTATAAAGATAGTGGCATCCATTTACATTTCAAAAACTACCCATTTCTTAGTATGAGCATTAATACCACTCAATTTAAATAAGTACGATAACTATATTTGAAATAAGTACTGTGAAGTTAAGTCATTGTTTAAAACTTTTGGTATTTGGCCTTTGGACTCAATTTAATCTTTCCAGATGTACCTTAAATTTCTTAAAACAATTTGTAAAACATCATTCCTTTTTAGGATTTCTTATAATCATAATGTTTATAGTTTTTCAGTTGGCCTCTAGACTCATTTTAATCTTGCTAGATATACTTTGAAAATTACTAAAAAAATTGCTAAGCATCATTATTCTTGACGTTTGATTTGAGTCATGACATTTGTAGCTTGTGAGAGTATGATTTTAGCCTAATTTTTGTAGTTATATTTATGTTTCATCATATAATTATGACCAGTTGCTTATTCAAATATCAATGTTAGATATAACAAAAAGAAGATAAATTTTGTATGTTAAACTTTGTGAATCCTATTTTAATTGTTGTTTAAGTGGATACAAATCAAGGAGGTTTGAGATGGGATCTTATGTTTTTTTTGGGCTTAGTAACAACACTATGGTATCTAAAAATATCATGAAGAATAATAAATCAATGTCTATATTCCTTTCAAGTTTAATAGAATCTAGTAGCTTTCCATGATGTCACTTTTGATTTTTTTTCTTTAATGCTTATTTATTTTGTTTAAGACAACTTGCATGGTTTCTCTAGTGGAGAACTTGAATGCTTAGATATTTATCCCGAGGTTTGAAATTTGGGTCATTCCAACATGGTTTCACTTCAATATCTTTATGTTGAAGAGTGAGACTAGTATTCATTAATCACATATGTAGTGACTAGTATGAGAAGGTATTTGAAAATAAAGTTTCCTTATCCAATTCATTATTGTGGTATAAACTAACCACACTTGTTTCATAAGGGACATTTTACATAAGCATTATTATTCCTATAAATGTTTGTTGCATATGTTACAAGATCACTATACGACAAGTTATACTCACAACTTTAATAATTTAGTACTATCTAGTATACCATTGATCAAGCTATGACAAAACTACTAAACCCATTTATGCAATTTAACGAAAACACATAATTCAAAAAATTATTATTGTGGTATCAAGTAACCACACTTGTTTGATAAGGGATATTTTACATAAGCATTCTTATGCCTATCTTGTATACCATTGATCACTGTATGACAAGTTGTACTCACAACTTTAATTAGTACTATCTTGTATACCATTGATCAAGCTATGAAAAAACTACTAAACCCGTTTATGTAATTTGACCAAAACACACAATTCAACAAATTATTAGTGCCTAGTTTTATTTTATTATGAGTGTTAATAGGTAGTACAAAATGGATATAATATTCATAATGTACACAACAAAATAATATCCTCCTCCCATTCTTTGCTAGCTGTTAGCCATTTATTTACCTTTTGAATCTAGGTTATGAATCGGTTCGAGCATTTTATAGTTTCCCAAATGATTGAATTTCATTTATACTTTCAATTTTTATCAGACATATATTACATATTGATGTAATCCAAGAATACAGTTATAAATGTCAATTGTTGATGAAAACTTGATTTTTATGTACCTATTATTTATTTGTTCTATAAAAATTGTTGCTAAAACTTAGCAAACAAAACAAATTAAAATAAAACTATTCTAGAATTTTTTTGTAGGAACTTCACTACTCTACAACTCTTGTTTATATAGTGGTTTCCAAAATAAAAAATTCAATTATTAATCCTAAGATTATTGGTTTTTTAGTGTTTAAAGTTGTTATTTCTATTAGAGAAGGGATTTTATTGTGTTCAACTACAAGGATCTCAGGGTGCTAGTTTGGATAGGGCTACCTAGTTTATCTTCACCAATACTAGCCTTTCCTAGATTGTATTGAGAGTTCTCTCTAGGGATGGTTAATTTTATTGCGTCAAAAAAATATTTTGGTCACCCTTAAAGAATAGTATATAGAATGAAATAAATCTCTCCAAGGGTCTTAAATAACCCATTGAAATCTACATTGGCCACATACACCATATGTGTTATTTACATTATTTTTTCAGACACACATTTTTGGTGCTAATCATCTAAACATAGAATTGTAGATTATCCCTTATTTATTTCCAAATCTAATCCATCCTCCAAACTGGCGAGTCATTTTCCTCATGTGAAAAAATATGATGGGGTAGACTAATATTCAAAAATACAAAAATATTCTAAATATTCCCAACAAATTTTTCAATTTTAGGGAATTTAATTTAGTATCATGTAAATTTTCAATGCTCATGGTAGATGATAGTGTTCAATTAAGTGATAATCCACTAAATGTAGTTGGATCTCAACTAGAATCTAGTTTTTATCTAGGAAAATACATTAACAAGGCTTGCAAGTCATATCATCTAAGGATATTATTAGTGTGACATAGATTTTGGGACTCTAAATGCTTCTCTTACACTTCTAGGGTTTTTCACCTAAAAGGAGAGAGATCTAGGTCCAAAATGCTTATGTAACACTGAAATTAAGATGTTTACAATAGGATATGATGTAAATGAACTTACCTAAATGCAATTGACTGATTGAATTGAACTAAAATGAATACAAAAGTTCAATTTAAGCTATGTTTGAAAACACAATGTGATATGCAAATAACTATGAAAATGAAGAAATTATGCATAACATAAGGTATAGGGGTAAATATGACTGCACTTGGATGAAATGTGAGTTGTATGGAATGTATGGAATGATGATGAATTTGATTGGTTTTTCACATTGGGACTCATTTTCCCAAGGTGGCGAATTAGTCCTCGTACTAGTGAAAAAGTGTTGGGAACTAATTTTTGACAGTCGGGATCTAGGATCTGACAAAGTACAGATTTTTAGACCTCAAGTGGGACTCATTAACCAAGGGTGGTGAATCATTCCACTCCTATATTTCTAGAAAATCCAACAACAACTTTGCAAAACCATATTTGAGAATGTCTGAATGTTAGGTTGTTGAAGTTAATTTTGTAGGAAATAGATAGAAAACACTCAAAAATGCTTGAAATAATGATATGTTGACTTGAAGAACCTATTTGAATTGATTTCCATTTTTCAACACTTTTAAACTTGTCAAATCTGCAAAACAAAGGCTACAAATACACATGCAAAGGGGAAAAATGTTGGAGGGTTAGCAAATAGGTGTTTTCCTTGGTCAAACCCCACTTTTGTAATCAAACCCAATAGAAATAAATGAAATGAAAAGGAAATGTAAACTAACAACATGAAAATGATATTAACTCAACAAATCCTTGATCTTGTAAATTTGAAGTAAAGTCAATGGTTGTTTCAAAGTGCTTCAATAGTTGCTTCAATTGATGATGTAGAATACTTGAATTATTGAATGTATGGGTGAACAAGTGAACTTGATGAATTGGGGGTTAAAATGAGATGAACAACAATTATTTATACAATTCTTTTGCCTTACTATTTGTTCATAGCTCATCATAAGGTGACATCAAGTGACTTTTAATAAAATTCTGAAAGGAAATTTGAAATATTTTAAATTTGGGGCCAAGGGGGACTCATTCCCAACCCATGGTGAATAGGTCCCACCTAGGACGTAAAACCATGTGTCAGGAATTTCTTTTTATGTTTAATGTTGTTTGTCATGATAATATGTAAAAATACACTTAATTAAGCATATGAGGGCATAAAAAGACAAAATAAAGCATGAGAAAGGTGTATATAAGGAGATTGTGCCTAGAAAAGCATGAAAGCTTGCTACAAGACTTTACAACACTTCAATATAGGACTTGTTGATGTGTAAAGAGGTGATTTTTAGGTAAATTATATTAAATAAATTCTAGAAGAATGTGGAAATGTCTTAGAACACTTCAAAAGACCTTCACAAGACATCGTTCTTTGAGTTTTAGCACCTAAATAAGCATGTTCAAGCCATGTTACAACATAAAATCATAGCAACATAGTCTCAACACCACAAAACAAGACCTAAAAGGCAATGAAAATGACAAGGGGCCATTTTTCTATGACACATTTAGCCCCCACTTTACTGAGAGGAGGAAGTTGCTTCTGCACACTAAAGTGGCCATGAACATTGAGGGGAGGGTTGAAATTCACTTACACTAGAAAGATGGAATACAATGATCAAGAGGGATGACCAAGCCCCTAGGAAAAATATCCCATGGAAAACTAAGAATAAGAACAAAGGAACACACAAGTGTTGAAATGAATTGAATGAAGCTTCGATCATCAATCCAACTAGTTGTGAAAAGAGATCTAGATTTATTGTTTGAAAAAGAGAACGCGTACTCACTCTGGGGCCACATAACTAGTTGTCCATGAGGTGAGAAGGCCCAAATATATACTCACTCTAGGGCCATGGAACCAGTTGTCTACAAGGCGGTGTGAGAAAGGCCAAAAATTAAGATACATACACTAGTTGGTATGCACTCACAAAACACAAAAGTGGCTATGGGGAATAGTCATACTGCTAGTTCGGCTTCCCGTTCAACCATGTTAAAGATATACCACTTGATAACTTTAACAAGGTGCCATAAGGAAAAATTCTCATGAACAAAAAGGAAAGGGTACCACAATCATGCAAGTTGTGTAATGCAAGGTGGTAAAATATGCAAAAATGTAAAATGCAAAAATGTAAAAGATGTTCAAAGGATTCTTGTTCAGTTTATACAAGGTCAGTCACTTAGGGAACATCGTGTCTAATGTATTCAAGAGAGGACCAATAAAAGAATAGTATATTGACAACTTAGGGGATATAGTGCGTCAAATCAAACCATAAAGAGAAATGTAATATGCTAAGATAGACCAAACTTATGAAGGAAATCATACCCAATGTTATCCACAAAGTGAAAACCACATCATGTAAATGACAAGGCTACACTAAGAATCATCACAATGAAAAAAGGTAACGTATTCCCCCCACTTTAAAGGAATTGCTATGCATCGTTCTGTGAGCAATTACTTGAAAGTAAAGAAGGAAAAGAAAAAGGATAACAAGACACGAGAGCTAGCCTGGAAAGATTTATGCCAAGTCATATGTTTTGAATGTAGACTATGTGATGTCAAGGAAAAAAATAAAGGGAGTGGACCCCTAGAAAAGGAAAGTACACCAAACACATAAGGGATCTATGGATTTGGGGTTAGTATGCTCGTTGCTGCAATGTTTTTATGAAAGAGCTCAAAATTGTCATCATTCCCCAAATACGCATAGAACTACAAGAATGGCACAAAGAGAGGGAAAACAAAAGAAAAAAAAAAGTCCATTTTGAGTCAATATGGAAGAGACATTGTGGTATCAACACTTTGCATTTTCCCCAAAAGTAAAACACAAGCAAAAAGAAACCGAAAAGGTGAAGGAAAATGAAAAATATTTTAGGTTAACATGAAGGAGACATTGTGGTCTCAATGCCTTGTGTCATCCCCAAAAGGAAACACAATCTAAAAGACAAAAGAAAAAGGAAAAAAGGACCATTTGGGTCAACATGGAAGAGACATAGGGCATCTCTACGCTTTGCGTCATCCCCAAAATGAAAACAAAAAAACAAAAAGAGAAAACGACAAGGACCATTTGGGTCAACATGGAAGAGACATAGGGTGTCTCTATGCTTTGCATCATCCCCAAAAGGAAAACACAAAACAAAGAGAGAAAAAGACAAGGATAGTTTGGTCAAAATGGAAGAGACATAGGGTGTCTCTATGCTTTGCATCATCCCCAAAAGGAGAACAAAAACAAAAAGAGAAAAAGACAAGGACCGTTTGGGTCAACATGGAAGAGACATAGGACGTCTCTACACTTTGCATCATCCCAAAAAGGAAAACATAAAATGAAAAGAGAAAAAGACAAGGACCATTTGGGTCAACATGGAAGAGACATAGGGCATCTCTACACTTTTCATCATCCCCAAAAGGAAAACACAAAAAAAAGTACAACAAATAGAAGAATAAAGATACAAATAGAAGTGTACGATGAGAGAAAACATCAAACACACAATACGTGGGAACACGATACACACATGAATTGGAAAGGACAATAAATTTCAAGGAAAGGCTAGCTAGGAAAATGCAAGTCATCCATCAAGTCATCCGCCTCCCAATCATGCTTAGTGTAATGAGAAGGTGGTTGACTATCTAAAGGAGGAATCACAAGTGCTGAACTAGGAGTTGTACTAGGTTATTCACTTGGTGGAAATGATGTATTATTTAAGGTCATTGTAGATGAAAATAAAGAGTTAAAACCATTGGGTACTTCTTCATCTATTTTATTAATCGTTGCATCTTCACCATCATCATCAAGATTAATAATGATGGGAGGATGAAGGGTGATTTCTAAGGATGGATGTATGAAGAGTTTTGGTTGTTGAATGGGTTTTTTTTGTTGCAATTGTTGGGTTGAACTATCATGTGGTAAGTTAGGGAAGGGAAGGTGGTCATCTATTTCTTTTGTCAAGGGTGGAGGCTGATTTTGTTTATCATCTTCCACATGAGATTGATGGGCAAGGAGATGACAACAACCTTGATGTTCTTGAGCATCATGGTTTCATTTAATTATATATTGGAGTTGTTGAGTTGTAAGAGTGGATTGAGTCATCATTGGTTCTTCTAATTCCAAAGGGGGAAGAGCAGGAAAAACTGAAGAGGATAGATCAACCAATTTCTCTTTTTCTTTATATACTTGTTTGATACAAGGAGGTAAGACAAGATTTATTTCATTTTGTCTTGGGAATTTAAACAATGGATGGGAAGTGTCAGGAGGAGATTGTTCAAAAGGTTTGATGGTTTGTTGAATATCATATTCTGGTGTAATCATGGTTTCATCAAGGATAGGATTAGTGGAGGTGGACGAAGATGTGTTACGAAGAGATAATTTAGCGACCTTTTTGGCTTTAAACTTTTGATAAGAAATGTAAAAGAAGTCCTTACAAGGGGTGATAGGTTCCATGGGTTCAGGCCAAAAGGTTTCTAATGAAAATTTACCTTTGAAAGATAAATTATTAAAGCCACTATGGTGTACGGTGAATACCTCATTGCCATGTGGAAACTTCAAGCACTTATGAACAACTGATGGGACCGCTTTCATTGAGCTAAGCCAAGGAAGGCCTAGCCACAAACGAAATTAGTTAGATTGTGGAATAATGGAAAATATTACCCCCAAAGTCTTAGGTCCTATTTGTAAAGGTAGCATGATCGATCCAATCATAGGGCATGAAAAACTAGTATGTGTTTTAATCCATTCAATCAGTCTATTATAGTCTTCTTGATATAGATCATGTAATACTAGAAATTCTTCTGTGATCACATTCTCACAAGTGGGATCTATTAATATCCCATTAGTAGGTTTATCATAGATTCTGCTAGCTATGTAGAGAGGAACATCAAGAAGATTTTGTAGTATGCCTTTAGCAGAAAAAGTAATATCAACAGATTTAGTGGTTTGGCCCTTGCGAGGGATAATGTCTGTCATAACTACAAGTTTATCAATAGGACTAGCTTAGGAAACAATAGGAGATGTATCAAGTTGTTCATTGTGTGTATCAACAGTCATTACATTAGGATTCAAAGGTTCACTAGCCTTGATGAATGAGGTGGTGTGTTTAGGAATAGGGTTGGTGAAAATTTGCAAATTTTTATTAAGGGGTGCAAAAGACTTATTGCCTTGATCATTAACACCCATAATGGTCATTTCACCTGAATCAATGAGGTTTTGAACTAGATGTTTAAGACACTTGCAATTTTGGTTTTGTGGCCATTTTGACGATGAAAATGGCAATAAGTGTTAGGTTTGAAGGTAGGTGGTAAGGTTTGATTAGGATCAAGTGGTCGGACAGGTGGTAAGGTGAGCATTCATTTTTGAATTAATTGGTTCATTGTATTGTGGAGGGTGTCTGATAAAGGAGTGAAGTGTCTATTCAAATCTCCATAATGATAAGGTATTGATGTCTTAGTATTGGCCATTAAATTTAGAAATTGTGGAGTTGATTGTAGATGGGGTGAAGGAGATGGATTAAACTATAAAAATCCTTGGTTAGGTTTGTAGAAATTTTGTATGTTGTTTTGGTTTTGATTGTGAGGTTAAGGTTTGTCAACTCAGCTAGAAGTGGATTTGGACTCATGACTTGAAACCAAAATTTGATAATCGCATAAGGTTGTGTATAAATGCATGAATGAATGGAATTTCATCATGGTAAGATTATCTTGGAGGTTGGTGTGCAAATTCTTGATAAACATCTTCTGCAAATGTGCATTTGGAATTTTAACATCAACTTGAGTATATAAGGATTGATAATGAGAGATGAAATCTGTCACTTTTTCATCTATGTTTTGTCTACATCTCATAAGGTTAGCCATTTTCTTTTTAGGTGTCATGTGCATTTGAAAGTGATTAATCAAAGCTTCTACCAATTCATTAAATGAACAAATGGAATGATTGGGTAAGTTAGAAAACCATTTTAAAGAAATATCTTTCAAGGTCCTTGGAAAAGGTTTCGCTAAAATTTTATCATCAAGGGAAAAATTACAACACAAGGTAGTAAAACCATTGACATGGTTGATAGGGTATCCTTTTCCTCCATAGTTCTCAAACCTCAACATTTCTATCCCTTGTGGCATCGGGGTAAGTAAGATTTCTAATGATAAGGGGCTGCTACAGAAAAGATATGTGGATGGAGTGGTTTGACCTTGACTAATGGTGGCAAGTTGGTGTTGCATCGATGAAACATTGTTAATGAGTTGTGTCATAAAAGGATAAGGATAATTGTGTTGAGGTGGAAGGGAAAATGGTGATGGAGTGTAAGTAATGTTAGGGGAGGTGAAAGGAATACTAAGGGGGGTGAAACTAGTGGAAGGAGGTTGCGATGCCACAAAAGAAGTAGGAATGCTAGTGGCAATCGGGAAAGAAGTAGCCACATAATTAGGTTGATGCATAGTTTTGTGGACTTGCAGATTTTTGCAAGTTGGTATGGAAGCTATAGTTGAAGGGGGAGGAGCATGACATGCTCCTTGGCTTATAGGAGTGTTTGCAGATTGGGTATTTGAAGAGGCATGTTTATTGTAAATCTCGGCAATTTGTTTCAAAAAATGCAAGGAATCATCACTTTCAATTAAATGATGATGGTTCTCAATAACAAGTATAGCAGTGGTGGAAATGTTTTCAAGTGACAAATCTTGTTGTAAATGTGCAAAATCCACATAAATATTAATGACCTTTTCTTGCGGGAGGGACTTGGTTTGGTTGTCAACATGCATAGAGTGGAAAGGGGAAGGAATAGAAGTGGTAATGTGAGGGCCTAATGCACCATTGTCCATACTAGGAGTAGGAGCTTGTGAGATCCCAAAGTCCAGAACGAAAGTGCTATCATGGGATGCCATGAGTCTAGAACTTCATCTCACTAAGGTATTATCAACGGGGCACTAAAAACTCATGCAAGAACCACAAAGGAAGGGTGAATAGAGATGCAAGCTAATTTAAGAATGTGAAAATGCAAATAATAGAAAATTCTACTATCACAAGAATGCAAATATAGAAAATAGAAATGTAGGAAAATGCTAGAAAAAATAGAGAACTACTATCTAAAAAGTGCAAAGGGACTAATTCGCCCTGGGTGACGAATGAGTCCCTAGATGCAATTTTTGTGCTTTTCAGAATTTTAAGGATGATTTAAATGTTCTATAGAATGCAAAGATAGATGCAGGATGTAGATTTTTACTTTTTTTAATGAAATTGAATGCAAAATGAAAAATAAATGAAAGTTTCACTAAAGCAAAATGAAAGGTCCTAGAATGCAATAACAAATCAATGTCCTAATTGAATGCTAATGCAAATGAAAACTAGGATACAATATGTGAGTGCAATCAGAAGTTTACAGTATTCAAAAGCTAGGTTCACCAAAATGTGACATAGATTTTGGGACCCTAAATGCTTCTCTTGCACTTCTAGGGATTTTCACCTAAAAGGAGAGAGATCTAGGTCCAAAATGCTTATGTAACACTCAAATTAGCATGTGTGCAATATGATAGGATGTAAATGAACTTAAATAAATGCAATTTACTAATAGAATTGAACTAAAATGAATGCAAAAGTGCAATTTAAGCTATGTTTGAAAACACATTATGATATGCAAATAACTATGGAAATGAAGAAATTATGTAGAATAGAAGGTACAAGGGTAAATATGAGTGCACCTAGATGAAATGTGAGTTTCTCGGAATGTTTGAAATGTTGATGAATTTTACTAGTTTTCAAAGTGGGACTCATTCGTCTAGGGTGGTGAATCAATCCTCCTACTAGTGAAAAAGTGTCGGCAACTAATTTCTAATAGTTGGGATCTGGGACCTAAAAAAGTACAGATTTTTAGGCCTCAAGTGGGACTCATTTACTTAGGGTTGAAAATTAGTACACTCCTAGATTTTTGGAAAATCAGATAACAACTCTACAACACCATATTTGGGAATGTCTGAATGTCGAGTTGCCAAAGTTAGTTTTGCAAGAAACAGATAGAAAACTCTCAAAAATGCTTGAAATAATGATATGTTGACTTGAAGAACCTAGTTGACTTGGTTTCTAATTTTGAACACCTTTAAACCTGTCAAATCTACAAAACAAAGGTTACAAATTATACACATGCAAAGGGGAAAAATGTTGGAGGGTTAGCAAATAGGGGTTTTCCTTGGTCAAACCCCACTTTGGTAATCAAACCCAATAGAAATAAATGAAATGCAAAGGAAATGTAAACTAACAACATGCAAATGCTATTAACTCACCAAATCCTTGATCTTGTAAGTTTGAAGCAAAGTCAATGGCTACTTCAAACTGCTTCAATAGTTGCTTCAATTGATGATATAGAATGCTTGAATGCTTGAATGTATGGGTGAATAAGTGAACTTGATGAATTGGGGGTTAAAATGAGATGAAAAATACTTATTTATACAATTCTTGTGCCTTACTATCCATTCACACCTCATCATAGGCTGGCATCAAGTGACTTTTAATAAAATCTTGAAAGGAAATTTGAAATATTTTGAATTCGGGGCCAAGGTGGACTCATTCCCCACCCATGGCGAATGGGTCCCACCTAGGACCTAAAACCATGTGTCAGGAAAAAAATGTTATGTTTAATATTTTTGTCAGGATAATACAAAAAATACACTTAATTAAGCATATAAGGGCACAAAAAGACAAAATGAAGCATGAGAAAGGTGTAAATAAGGAGATTGTTCCTAGAAAAGCATGAAAGCTTGTTACAAGACTTTACAACACTTCAATATAGGACTTGTTGATGTGTAGACAGGTGATTTTTAGGTAAATTATATTAAATAAAGTCTAGAAGAATGTAGAAATATCTTACAACACTTCACAACACCTTCACAAGACGTCGTTCTTTGAGTTTTAGCACCTAAATAAGCATGTTCAAGCCACGTTACAACATAAAATCATAGCAACATAGTCTCAATACTATGAAACAAGACCTAAAAGGCCATGAAAATGACAAGGGGCCATTTTTCTATGGCACGATTAGAAACAATTATGATTTCTTCAAAAGAGCTAACTATTATATCAAAGGACCATACCTATTACCACATGACAGTTCAATACACTCTTATAACACTTTTTTTTAATTAGAAGGGAAATTTATTCCACATAAACTAGAGATGTATTATTTAAGAAAAACTAGTATTTTATTATACAAATATATGAATATAATTAGCACATGTATAAATGTGTCATATAACTTTAATTTGAAATTTGAAGGATAATAAGTAGAGGATGCATGGGAGGACAAATATTCTAAACCATTAGAAACAAGTAACTTAAGCTTCACATTCATAATATGAGTACAAATGTCCATGAAAAATGTATAATTTTTTAAATAAACACTAGATCATGAATAGGAGGTAATAAGTCCAAACAATGAAAATTCTTTGTAGCTCATCATTATATATTAGATGTTCTATTTTAACACAAAATGATTGAATTTGAATGAAATAATCATTAATATGTTAATTACATCCATGAGTACATTCAAACAAATTCAAAACTATAGATTTTAAAGCCACATTCACATGAAAATTTCTAAATAAATTCATAGCTAGCTAATAAAAATAATGAATAAAGAGAAGAGACAATGGCTACAACTATTGAATAACACATTCAAAAAGTGTATGAGGAAACAATAGCCATTTTTTATTATCATAAGCACAAAATAGGTATGTAGCATTAAATTCATATAGATAAGTAAGTGGGTCACCTTGACCATGGTACAACTCAGAGTGATGTACTACAAACCAATGGGTAATAAATATGTTGTAACTTGAAACACACAACATGTAGAATATATGGAGAATATTTTATAGAATCTTGGGTGTGTAGCATAGAATCAACATTCTTTTCAAATCTATATAGCTTTTCAATGCCGGAGCATTCGAGGAAGTGTAATTGACATCACCAAAAAAAATTCTAGTTTGCTTTTTGTTGTTTTTCTTTCTTTTTCTTTCCTTGTAGAAGCTAAATCTGGTTTTGGTGGTTGTTCAGTGGCATTATTGTCATTCAATTGACAAAATATAAAATTCAACTTGTTCTACATTTTGTTTATTTGAAATTGACTCTCAATATTTAAATTCTGGTGGAGAAGTTAGAAATGCTAACTTATTATGAATTAAATATGTAAATTGGCAATAATAAAATATTAAGAAGAAAATAAAGGGAATGGGGTTGCAGATGGAAATGAAAAGTCATGCGAATGTAGGTGGAAATAAATAGTCTTAATTAATTAATGTTAAGGGGAATGAGGAGATGGTTTAATGACTAGGAAATATAAAATTCGCATTGTGAGCATGAAGGAAGAGGCCGCACCGCTGTGGAGTAAATGAAAATAGATATTCAGAAAATTAGGGGATGAATGGCCAAGAAACCCCACAGCTGGGAAAAATTAACGTTAGAAGCAAAGGCACCAAGGAAGAGATGAGTGGGGTATCGACCAGGAATGAGGTGGATAATAGGTTACAAAGGAGGACAAGTCACGCAGCTGTGAAATTAGTTGAATACTTAAATATCAAGAAAAATGAGTGGGAGACTGGCAATGATAAAACAATTTGTGAATGGAGGAGCACGCCTTTAGGGAGAAGCTATGAAATGCAGATCGGAGTCAATTTAGAATGATTGTGAAGGCCATGATACGAAATTTCATATCGGAGTCAATTTAGAATGATTGTGAAGGCCATGATACGAATGGAAGATTGAAATCTGAACATCAACAAGAATATATTTAATTGCGTGAGCGATAGGGAATGAGGAAGAGCGATCTTGAAGGAAAAAGCCGGAAGAAAACAAGCTGCACTAGTTTGGAGGTGAGAAGGCAACGTGAGAGTTTGAAGGAGTAGAAAAAAATTGTGATGGTGGTATGGGATAACTGACATGGAAAGGGCGGCGAATTGTAATGAACTGCAGCGAGAGGCGACTTATAGCTATGCAGGACAAAACGTTACAAGTTTGGCACAGGTTTGGACAGGAATATGGGTGCGAGAAAAAGGAGTGAAGGGTGGTTAAGAAAACACGCAAGGAGGTAGTTCTAATGGCCCACGTACTAACTTGAAAGTGGCAAAAATTAAGACTTGAGTGAATGTAAGATGAATACTAAGAAGGTGTATTCCTTAAGAGAATTGAGTCGATGCAAAGAATAAATAATTGTAGGTTGCAAGAATCTTGCACAAATGAATCGTGAAGGAAAATAAAATATGTTAAATTGGGCAAAGATATCTGTACAAAGTGTGGGTATGAAGGCAAGCGAGCGAAGAGGAGTAATTAACCACAATCTAAACGTGTAGGTTGAGTGAAGCGTTCCATATGGAATGGCATGAGAAATTTGAAATACCGTGAAGTTGTACCAGGGGAAGATGAAGAGTTGGACAGAGGAGATAGGCAAAGTAGTTGACGGGTAAATGTAATACATGGTATATTCATGAAATCTGGATAATAATGTTAATTGCTTTGTTTTCAAATTTTGAGTTGAGAAATTGTAAATTGGTTTTTAAATTGACACAAGTTATTATTAATTTTGGATTAATTACTTTTCTGAGTCTTTTGTAATCTACAATTTGGGATTTGAGTTGAGTTTGGCTATTTTTCTTCATCAATAATATCAAATTCATCTTGTTCTACATAAGGAAAAGGCAGAGGAGGGAATACAAAATAGAATAGAACAAAGTAGAGAGGAAAGAAAAATATGGTGTAGAAAATTAAACACAAAAATTTGAGTCAAACTACATTTTCTATTTCATATATTTTAAAAAACATATAACATTTACTATCATAAAATCAAATACAGAGCTGCTGCTCTTTGTGTTAGACTAAAAAATGTAGCAGAGTAAACTCCCCTATTTTTTGGCTGTATCTTAGCTGTTGCTACAACAATAACCATGTTTGCTTCCTCAAGCTATTACTACAGCATACTAGCTACTCTGCCTTTTCATAGATTCATCTCGTTCTCTACACAAAATTAACTACGTACATCTAATACAAAATTAAAACTATTCTAAACGCTACGAATGAGCCCAACAATGGAGGGAGAAACAAAAACATTTAATTACATTTTAATTATCCGAGCTGGGAAATCTAGGGGAGAGGGCCCAGTAGTCATGCACCCTAACTTCACGCTTCTAATTATCCTACGTCTAAATTTCAAATCACTCCCAATCTTTTACAGCAGCTTACTTGGCAAGTTCTCTTCTTATAACTAAGGTTTCAGGGCCACATCATCAAATATGATGTCACATCAGCATGTTTTTGTCAAGGTGTCCAATAAGGCCCCCAAAAATAGTGAGACCAATACTCGTGCATTACATCATGGGTAGTTGAGCGCCGATGTGGTATCACATGATTGGTTGCTTTTAGGATCAAAAGCATACATTTTGTTTAATTATGGGTAGTCAAATCATAACTATTGGACATTATATAAACAACTATTGCGTATTATAATCACAATTGATTGCTCACTATTGGACCCTACATGGCTATTGGGCCCTCTCCCCTACCTAAGAACCCCTACCTAAGAAGAGGGTAAAAGCACAAAGCTGTGTCACACTTTATAAAGGAAACGGCCAACGCTGATCCAATTTTTAAACTTGAATCACTAAAAAGTGGCATACATTTTTTGAATTTTGAAATGATGTAAACTAGTAAAATATGTATTTTTTACTATATTTTATGTTTGTATTTTTAAAAAAAATATAAAAAAAAATTTAAACTAGTTTTTAATAAATTAAAACTATAATTTAGTTGTTGATAAAATGCTAAAAAATGAAGTTGCATGGGACGTCAAACTTTTTATAGTAATTTTTTTTTTCTTTCAAATTTTTTGTGTGTATTTATAACTTGAAATTTTTGTGCATGGATATTTTTTTCCAATTTTGATAAATATATATTTTTAACTAAATATTAAAATGTGCGCGAATAAAAAAACAACTTTTTCAGACATCAACTTTCATATTAAATATTTATCTAAAATGGAAAAAAAATTATACCATCTTAAAATAGATTCTTTTATCTAGTGCATCATATTTTTTTCAATTTTTTTAATAAGTTTTAGTATTTTTCCTTGGCATAGTAATCAACCTCATATTTTGTGTTGAAAACCTACTTTTAGTAAAAATAAAAATAAAATATAAAAAAATTAAACTATTAAAATAAATATATTTTTGAAAACTACACTTATGGATCTACAAAAGGGTATTTTTATATTTTTAAAAAAATGTTGTTTACATTAACAAGAGTTATTGAAACTTCAAGTTTTTCAAATAATTTTTTTTTTTGGTAAATTGGACTCAAAGTGATGCTCCATACATTTTTAGCCAACAATTTTAGTTGAAAAAGTTGTGGAAGCATATAACTTAGCTAGAATGAATCTTACTAGATCATATGTTTTACCAAAATTGATTTTTAGTTAGAAATACTTAAATTCAGTTGTGTTGATAAGTTGGCTGAAAGTGTGACACAACTTTGTGCTTTTACCCAAGATTATGTTATTAAATTCACATTAAAAATAGTCCTAATACATTGAATGATAATAAGGAAAAAATAAGTTGGGTTGGAGAAAAGAAACTTCACATATGTGAGCAGATTTGGCAAATATATTGGGGAAAAACAAGTTGCAAAGTCTGTGGTGGAATAAATGTAGTAGTTGGGATTAATTTCTCAACACTCCCTTTTAATCATAACTATTTCCATTCATGATGCCTAATATATCTCTTTGATGCACAAAAATTTCCTTTCCTAATGGCTTTGAAAAATATTTGCATATTATTCTTTAGACCTACAACACTCCAACAAAAATTCACCATCATTGGTTAGTTCCTTGAGATGAGGATTGTCAAGGTGGGTCGATTATACTTGATCCATGATGAATCGAAGCATAATTTAGCCACTACACCTCAATCACAAACAAGATCATTCAAATTGAAAGTTAAACTGAGTATTTATTGAAACTGAAAGTTACAAACTATGAAAACAGTTAAATTCCTACTCTAACCCATTTGAAACTTATCTTGTTTAGGAATTGGTGTCGGGTTGATGTGGAACAATGACAGTTTCTCAATCTTGTGATTAGTGAGTTTGTTTCAGTTGATTCTATGGAAGAGAATTGATGAAACCATTGTGATAAGTGGATGAAAACCTAATTTATGCTAAATTAAACATGATGCAAACTAAATTAACATTATTCTAAAATTGATTTAGAATTATGCAATTGCTAAGCTAATCTAAGCTAATTCTAAGCTAAAAGATGGAAACCCTAATTTATAAATAAACTAAGATGGATTCATGGAATCCATTAATGGATGTCTTAAGATATTATGAAACTAAAATAAACTAAATTATACTTGAAGTGAGTAAATTGAAAGTGTGAGTGTGAGCGAATTCAATAGCATGACTTTTCAAATGAAAGATAGATCCATTTTTCTCCAAATAGTGTTCTATTTATAGGAAAACATATGAGAAATGAAGGGTTGAGATCAAAAAGATGAATCAACGGTCAGGGATGAAAGGAAGAAGAGGCATGGATCATGGATTCTCATCAACGGATGAGAATGCATGATGGGATTTAATCAAGGGCTCACATTTGCTCCAAACAAACATACTTTTGACATAATCACACATGTTAAAGGTGACTTTTTCAAAAGTTTAAAGGTTTAGCTTGTTCAAGAAGCTAAGTGAGTTGATTGGAGGAGAGAGAATATTCTAGAAAATAAAAGATTATTGATGCTAAAAAAATAGGTAAAAAAAGATTGTTGAGAGTACAAGTGTCAAGGTAGATGAAGAATTACATAAGAATTATGTGATGATAGATGGATATGAATCAGATGAGACCTCTTGTAAGGAAATTATAGAGATGAAGGTAAGGAAAAAGAAGTTTAGATTCAAGAGGAAGAAGCTCCAAAAATGATCCCTAAGACTCCTAAGTATGTGTAGAAGAATAATTTTGAAGATAAAATCATTCACGAAAAAATAAAAGGTGTCTTCACAAGAAGAAAGGTTGCAATGATAGAAGAATGGGTAAATCTATATTTACTTTCTAATGTTGAACCTAAAATAGTGATTTAAGCATGCAAAGATGAATATTGGATCAATCCTATGAAGGAAGAACTAATTCAGATTTAAAATAATGAGACTTGGGAACTTGTCCAAATGCTAGCAAAAAAGAATGTGATTGGAACTAAGTGGGTATTTTAGAACAAACTAAATGAGAATGGAGAAGTAATAAAAAATAAGGCAAGGATTGTGTGTAAAGGCTACTCACAAGTAGAAGGAATAGATTTTGAAGAGGCATTTTCTCTAATAGAAAGAATGGAATCTATTAGGATGTTTCTATATTTTGTTGTACATAAGGATTTCAATGTTTTCCAAATAGATGTGAAATTGTCATTCTTGAATGGTGAATTATAAGAAGAGGTATACATTGAATAATGAGAATGGTTTTAGTTATCAAACAAAAAGGATAGGGTATGTATATTGAAGAAGGCATTTTATTGATTGAAGCAAGCTCCCAGAGCTTGGTATGTGAGGTTGGATAGGAATCTATTGTAGCAAGGATTCAATAAAGGTACCACATATAGTAATATTTACTTTAAGGTGAAGAAAGATGAAATCTTGATTATGGTTGTGTATGTTGATGATATAATATTTGTAGGAAATAAAGCTATGTGTAAAATATTTGCAAAGTAGATGTAGAATGAGTTTGAAATGTCAATGTTTGGGGAGATGAAATTCTTCCTTAGACTATAAATCAATTAGACATAAAAATGTATATTTATTGCAGAATAAAAATATGTCAAAGAAATATTGATTTTTTTTGGAAAGGAATATTTTAAACTAGTATGTACTCTTATGGTTACTAGTTGTAATCTAATCAAGAATGATGAATCCCCTAAGGTTGATTAGAGAAAATATAGATCAATGATTAGAGGACTACTATACTTAAATAGTACTAGACTAGATATCACACATGCAATTTTTCCTGTGGCTATATTTCAAGAAGATCCTTAAGAGTCACATGTGGCCAAAGTGAAGAGAATATTTAGATACTTGAAGGGAGCTTTGAAACATAGTTTGTGGTATCTAAAGGATGATAATTTATCTCTATGTGCTTACACAAATGTTGATTGGGTAGGCTCTATTGATGAAAGAAAAAGTAGAAGTGGTAGTGCATTCTTTCTTGGATGGAGATTGGTGTCTTATCTAAGAAAGAAGTGAGATTCAATATCATTACCTACTGCAGAGGTAGAGTACATTGAAGCAACCTCTTCCTTCACTTAGGTGTTGCAGATGAAGCAAAAATTTTAGGATATCACAGTGGTATGATGAACTAATTTTTATCTTTTATGATAATAAAAGTTCTATTAACATTTCAAAGAATCTGATAATGCATTAAAGGACAAAGCACATAGCAATCTAGTATCACTTTTTGAGAGAGAAGGTTGTAGATAATGATGTAAAGCTAGAGTATGTTCCTACAAAGGATCAAGTTGTAGATATCTTCACTAAATATCTTCTTAAGGATACTTTTGAGTATCTCCAAGAGAAGTTAGGCATTATTATCCCTCCTTCCTTGAACAAGGTGCATACTTATATGCATCAGTCTAGTGGATTTCAAGATTCATTATTTTTGGTGGAATCATGTTGGAGGCTACCTCTCAGGGACAACAGGTGGTGGCATTGTTGGTTATTAAGTTTGTTCATTATGAGGCAGATTATGGTTGCTTATTGGTACAATACATTGTACTCCTGAGGGGGAGTGTAGAGAAGAGAAAAGCATAGGTGATTAGACAAGGTGTGAAGAAAGTAGAGTGTATTAAAAGAAAAAAAAGTTGTAGAGCTATGGTGAGAAGGTATAGGAATGTTCGATGTCAAAGGGAGAAAATATGAAAATATGTTGTCCTTTTCCATTGATGTCAAAGGGGAGAGAATAATGTGTAAAATGGGAGATATATTTGAGTAAGGGAGAGAAAATATGCTACAAAAGGAGATAATAAATTAAAAGGAAAGAAAGAGTTGTTATGAAGCAGTCTGCTCTTGTTGTTGATGGCTTTTCACATCATGTGTTTCCATTAGTGACAAAGCGGAAGATTGTTGCAAGTATGTGTAGTCTGTATGTTGTAATTAATGTTAATGGGATTATATTTTTGTTTTCATTAATTTTAGTTATTTCATACTATTGGTGATTTTTTGAATTCTATGCTATTGCATTGATGCTTTGATTAGTTGCATTGTATTGTCATTAATAAGAAATATTGATGTCAACCTCTACTATTTCTTTGATAAGCTTCTATTTGTGGATATTGTATAGTTGATTTGGTGTATTGCATTTGGTTTGATGGTTTTGAGGAAGTTTTTTAGGTGATGAGAATGTGTTTGTGGTGCTTAGTTTCCAAGTGCTTTTTTCAAAAATTTGAAGAAAAGAGAAAACATTATGGAGAGAATTTATGTGATAGAGTGGTGTTCTAATTTTTCTTTGCATTTATTCTATGTTAAAGATATGCATTTTGAATATGTTGATTAGAAGTGTTCAAAGATATTATATCCAGGATTTTTTCTCCTAGATTATTGTGCAGAGAAAGTTCTGTTCACTAGTGTGTGGACTGTATATGTAATGTTGTCTAGGAGAAATGGTTTTTCTCTGCATTTATCCATAGTTTTGTTTCTAGTGTTGCAACTTTGGAAGTGTGTTCATATTTCTCATATTTATCTTTAGTTGAACCGGTTCAAATTTTGGAGCTCCACAAGTTATTTTATTGAGGTATAATATGTAAAAGGTTAATTGGTTGTACAGGGTGAGTATGTTCTTCAAGTGAAAGTTGTTATGAAGGAACTTGTTGGATTTCAAGATTTCCTTAGAATATTCCAAATCATGTTCAAGTGATGTATGTTGTACATGAGTCATATTTGATCAAAGGAAGTGTCTACTTAAAATTTTGATACATGTTTTGTTGACCTTGGGTGTTTACACTAATTGTGGATTTTCTTTGATGGTTGTGGAAGCATGGTGAGGTGTGTATATGTAGATTTAGGTTTTACTTAAGGTGTGATGTGGTCTACCTTCATTTCTTTCCATTGTGGGAATGTTTTGGTGTAAACCTAATTTAAATTAATATGATCGAGGTGCATATCCAACCTTGTCAATTGTTTTTAAGGTTGAATATGGTATAAATAAGTGTTGAATTGACGGAAAATAAAGTAGTGGTGAGTATTATGTGAAGTACAGAGTTGTGAAGTGTAAAAGTGTGAAATAAAATGAAATCTTTAATATGTTAGATTATTAGAACTAGTGAGAAGAAGGTGTCTACATTCTTTAGAAAGGATATGAATATGTTTGTAATGATGTGCTAGAATTTTTTGTTGCGTTGAAATGGATTTCTCACTATAACAATATTCTTTCTTCTTTTTTGTAATCTTGTAGTGAGCCAATTGTAATCTGTGTTACAATTAATTTATATTGTGAGCTAATCCTCATTGTGGTTTTTCCCTTCTTGGGTTTTCCATGTAAATCTAGTGTTCTCATGTATTTGGATATGTTTTCATTATTGTTTCTCATGTTTAAATTTTTCTAATGCATAATAATGGTTTAAATGGTTGTTAGGGGTTTATGGACTAATAAAATTTTGTATATTAAAGATATTTTTAATGTTATAATGTACAACTAATTCACCCCCCTCTCATTTGTCTTGTGCATTCAACATATTGAAGCATGGAAAGGTGAATATTGGATTAAGGCTATGGGAGAAGAATTGATGTAGATTGAGAAGAATCTATCTTGGGAAATTGTACCAAGACCAACAAACAAGAATGTGATTGGACCTAAGTTGGTATTCTAGAACAAGGTAAATGAGAGTGGAGAAGTGGTAAGAAATAAGGCAAGACTTGTGTGTAAATACTAATCACAATTAGAAGGAATAGATTTTGAAGAGAATTTTTTTCTAGTGGAAAGAATGAATGCTATTAAGATGTTTTTGGCTTTTGTAGCACAAAAGGATTTCAAATTTTATCAGATGGATGTGAATTATGCATTCTTAAATGGTGAGTTGGAAGAATATTTTTACATTAAAAAACCATAACGATTTTAGTTATCAAATAATATCAATATGATCGATAGATTGAAGAAGGTATTAAATGGACACAATAAATCTCCTAGAGCTTGGTATGCAAGATTGGATAGGTACATATTGCAAAAGGGATTAAAAAAAGTTACCGCATATAGTAATATTTATTTCAAAGTTGAAAAGATCAAATCTTGATTGTGGTTGTGCATGTTGATGACATAATCTTTGGATGTAATGAAGCAATGTGTAAGAGATTTACAAAAGAAAATTCCAAAATATTTTGAGATATCTATGTTTGGGGAGATGAATTTCTTCCTTAGACTTCAAATCAATTAGACAAAGAAATGGATATTCATTTCACAATCTATGTATGTCAAGGAAATTTTAAATAAGTTTTGGATGGAAGACTCTACATCGGTATACACTCTTATGGCTACTAGTTGCAAACTAAGTAAGAATGAAGAAACTCCTAAGATTGATTAGATAAAATACAAATTAATGATTGGAGGAGTGATATATATAACTATTACTAGGCCATGTATCATGCATGCAATTTTTCTTGTGGCTAGATTTCAAGAAGATCCCAAGGAGTCACATATGGTATTAGTGAAGAGGATATTTAGATACTTAAAAGTCACTCCAAAACATGGTTTGTGGTATCCAAAGGATAATAATTTCTCTCTGAGTTTTAACACAGAGCTAGATTGGGTAGGTTGTGTGGATGATAAAAAGAGTACAAATAGTGGTTCTTTCTTTCTTTTATTTAGGTTGGTGTCTTGGCTAAGAAAGAAGAAAGATTTAGTGTCATTATCTATTATAGAGGAAAAATGCATTGTTGCAGCATCATGTTGTACATGCATTATGGATAAGGAAAACTTTGAAGGATATCAAAGTGATATATGATGAACCTATTTTTATCTTATGTGAAAATAAAAGTGCTCTTAATATTTCAATGAAAATGATAATTCATTCAAGGAAAAATCATATTTCAATCTAGTATCACTTTTTGAGAGAGAAGGTTATAGAGAATGAGGTGAAGTTGGAGTATGTGCAGCCTACTAAGAATCAAGTTGTAGATGTCTTCATGAAGGATCTTCTTAAGGATACTTTTAAATATCTCTAAGAGAATTTTGGGGTTATCATCCCCCCTTTCAATTAGATTAATAAGGATATGCATAAATCCAATGGACAATAAGATTCATTACTTCTCTAAACTGATGCTCATGGCTACCTCTCAGGGGGAGTAGGTATTAACATTTTTAGTTGTTGTAGTTAGGGGGAGTAATTTTTGTTATTGTGTGGTATACAAGTGTTTTCCTTTGTCAGTTGTATCAACAGATAGGATCAATTGTTTGTAGTTGGTTAAGTATGTTGTGTAGTGTATAGAAAAGGTGTGAAGAAAGTAGAGTTCAATAAAAGAAAAAGGTAATTGTAGAGAAGTTGTTGTTCCTTATAGGTTTTTCCTTTGAGGGAGATAAAGTATGTATGTTTTATGTCAAAGGGGGGAAAATACAAGTGTTCCACCCTTTGTCATTGATTTCAAATGGGGTGAGAGAATTAACTAAAAAAACCTTGCTAAGGAGGAGAGAAGTCATGAGAAAGATAAACTATTGAAAGGATTTAATGTTTGTCTAAGGGGCACCAGTGTGTACTATGGTGTAGTATATGAGTTGGTGATTAGAGTTGTTTTTGTTTTTCTTTATGATTTTTCAATGTGTTTCCATTAATGAAAAAGGGGTCTAGATTGTTGGAAGCTTTTGTTGTCATTGATGTCAATAGATCTTTTTTTTTGCATTGATATCAATAGGTATATGGAGATATTGTTAGAAGTCTATGGAGATTCTTTGATTGGTTTCATTATGTTGTCATTAGTAGTATCAATGATGTCAACTTCTAGTTTTCATTTGATGAGCATGTGTTGGTGATGTTCAATCTCTTGTGTGGTTGAGATTTTGTAGAAGTGTTATATGTGATGAGTTTGAGTTTATGGTGCTTGGTTTCTAAGTGATTTTGAGAAAATTTAAATGAAAGAGCAAACAATGTGAGTTTTCCATGAGATAGAGTGGTGTACAATGTTTTTCTCTAAATTTCTTCATGGTTAAAGATATTCTTGTATATTTCAAATATGTTGATCAAATGTGTTTAGAGGTGTTATATCTAGAGCTTTAGATTCTAGATCATTATGCAGAGAAAGTTGTGTTTGCTAGTGTGTGAATTATGAAAATAGTGGTGTCTATGAGAAATGGTTTTTCTCCCATTCCTGCATAGTCTAGTTTTTGGTCTATTAGATCTAAGTGTGTGCTAATATTTCATATTTCTATCTTTAGTTTGAGTATATTTTGTTTTGTTGTTTTGTAAGGTTGGATTTAGGTCTTGTAGTGTGTGGAAGGATAGTTGGTTGTGCATAATGAATATTTTCTTCTAGTGTATGATTTTTTGAAGGAGTTGTTGGATTTCAGTGTTGATGGAATATTCTAGATGGTGTTTAAGTGTTGTTTGTGGTCCTCAAGGCATCTTTGGATCAAATTAAGTGTGTACTTAATTTTTTAATGGTGTTAACATATGTTCAACCAACCTTGGGTGTTTACACTAATTGCGGATATGCTTAATTATTTGTGGAAACATGGAATGGTGTGTATGAGTGTATTTGGGTCTGAGTTAAGGTTTGTTATAGTATTCCTTAATTCTTCTCAACTATGAGAATGTTTTGGTTCCAGCATAATTTGAATTTGCATGTTTGAGGTGTGTTGATGGGTGTTTTTGCACTTTCTCAACACAGACAACAGACACGTATGCTACCTCTCTTGAAAGGTGAAGATATCCAACTAATTTTTAGAAAATCACCCTAAGGTGTCTCGGGTGTTAGGCCATGACTTGCAAAAATAGCTCAATTGATCGATGCAATTTACTAGCAATCAAAAAGGGAATTTATGGTTGACTAAGCTTGGAGGGAATTGGATCTTCAATAAGGAGTTTGATAAATCCTATAAATTTAGCATAGTGTTGTAAGTTCAAAACAACAAACTAGAGCTCCTCTTTACTCATAAAATTTAGCTTTGTTCTAATGCTAAAACTTAGCTTTAATTTTAATTTTCAAAGAAAGTTAAAAAGGGAAAAGGGATAAAGAGTTTCCTAAATTTGCAACTAATGTTTAATAGTAACAATGGAGGATTATAAAATGGACATCCTTCCTAAAACTTATTTCCACTTAACTAGGGATATCCTACCATCTCATGAAACAAGTTTAATATCCTAAGGTCTTGAAATTTTCAACCATCCATTCACCATTAAAGAATGAACAGTAGATGAACTTAAGTGCAGAAATATGAATAATGTTCATACTAAGTTTACACTACTGCTCATCATTAACAAACAACAAAAAGTATGAACAAAGAAAGCATCAACACCATAACATTCTTCATCATTAAAGTGCAACATGAACTTACAACTAAAGTAACTTAAAACTGAAACAACAAAGCTAAAATCTAATATTGAGGAGATGAATCATGCATACATGTGAAGAAACACAAGAATCCATCAAAATAATACAATTCTCATTAAATTTCTACAACATTACTTTACACAACAACTCAACTCTCTCTTTGAAAGTGAGAGGAGACCCCTATTTATAGTTTTCCAAAAGTAAAATGAATGGTCAAGATTTACTTTCATTGTGTGGCTCAAATTTATTTTACATTAGGGTTTTAGCTACCCCAAAATATATGAAATATAAAATACATCTTTTGTCTTTTCCCTATTTTGTCATCTAGTGACCCCATCACTGTAGTAGTTTTATCTTATAGTGTCTATCACCCTTTATAGTCACTTTGAAAAACACTCACCATCTATGATTTGATTTCCTGCATTTTTCTAGAGAGTAGCATACTCCAAAAAAAATTTGATCATAGCCTAAAGTTTGTCACATACCATGATATCAGATTGAAGGATCTGGAAGGATATCTTCTTATGTCTATTTGTAATCTGATCCCAAATCTTAGTGCATTTAGGGGTTTCCTTGATGACTTGTCTTGACTATGCGAAAACCCTAGCAACAAATTCCATAAAACTTGGTAACAGTGTGTGTGTGGCCCCTTGCTCCATATTCTTGTGAATGTATGACTTGATCTTCTTTGGATCTAGTTTTAGAGTAGGCATCTTATAATTTGTCATCATTTTCAAGTAATCCTCACTATTAGCCCAAAGTTCTACAACCCATTCAAGGTTGAGTTATAGCTCATGCAAAGACTTCTCCAGAACATCCTTTCAATGTTCTAGGCTCATTTTCCATGTTTCTACTAGTCAGTGACCAAAATTTATGAGATCTAGTTCCTTTTTCCATATTGTTTGGGGAAGGTTGAGGATGCTTTTGAGCTTAGGCTATGTGATCTTATACAACTCGATGAATTTATTGCATGTCTTTATCATTTCATCTATTTTTCTTCTGCAACCCTCATAACTTGTTGAATGCCCTAGCAAAATGGCAGATACCCATGTCACCATTATATTTCACTCGGTTGAACTAATCCATCGTGGACTTGGTCTATCTCTTCATCCTTTCTATTCTATTTAGCTCTTCTTGGGAGAGGAGAGTAGGCATCGATGATGTCGTTGAAGCTTCTTCTTCTATGGACATCCAATATTGGATATAGGTAGTCAGATCTTCCACTTGTTCCTTTATCTCCTCCTTGGTGGACTTATCTTTATTCATTTGTTGCATGATTGTGGTCACAAACCCTTGGAATTCATGTATTTTCTGCTCATAGGTTGTTGGGCCCAGATTAATTTTTGATATTCTATAACTTTAACTTTGTATGGATCTGATATCTTTATCAATCACAAGGGTAGAAATTTGTATTTTTCTAGATCTAGAAGCATCCATCGTGATGTGGGAGTGAATTCTAGGCTTCTTCTCTTTTATTGTCTTTGTTCCTAGGGAAATATTGCCTCAAGTCTAGCCTTTGGATCAACGACTACAGGAGTTTTATTTTGCAATTGCTGCTCCAATGAGTCAGGCACCTTAGTTTTCTACTTGGGTGATTCATGACCACCTTTCTCTCTTTTTTCACTCCAAGGATGCTCCTCTTCATTTCCAGGGGCTTCTTGATCAATCTTTTCTTCTTCATCTAATTATTCTATTTGCATAGTCCTCCCCTTGTTTGGATCAGTGGAAGTTATAATTTCCTCAGTGATGCCTCATCCATGGGGTGCCTTCCCTTCTTCATGCTTGAGCTTAGTATTGTGTTCAAGATCTAGGCTCTTTCTTAGTGCATCTTCTTCTTCTTTATCTTTCTCTTCCTCCTCCTCCTTTTTAGGAAGTGTTTATTCTTGCTAGACCAGGCCCTTGTCTTAACCAATTAGTGGAGGTTCTTTGAGTATCTACACATCTACATCTATGTCAACCTTTTCTTCAAATATGTGCTCTTTAGGATTGACCTCTTCATTTATATTCTTGGCTTGTTGTGAAAATTATTCCTCCAACTCTTGGTCTAATGTTTCTATTATATACCAATCATTTAGTGCTTCAATTTCTTCCTTTGAAGAATGTGACCTTTCCTCCTCAGATTCCACCTTGTCCAAATTTATGCTTAGCCCACCCTCTGGATGTTCAAAGTAGTCATCTCAATCTGAATCCTCAGGCTCCTCAACTACACCTTTCACAACCTTTCCTTTCCATTTCGTGTGATGCTACATCTCTCCTGAGATCTGCATTGTAGCTTTCATCATTGGAAGCTCTTTGGGTAGCAAAGGAGAGGCAAGGAAACAACAATTTGGGACATCAAAGCTTGAACTATGGGGTCAAGGATTACCCCAGAAATTTTAGTAGCTATGTTTTGCATATATGTTGCAAAAGCATGTGGTAGAGTAAGAGGTGGCATGGTGATATTGGTCATTGTAGGGGATGGAGTAGAGAGAGTGGATAGTGGAGGAGGCAGCGAGAAGAAGAAATTAGGGATGTAGTGGAGGAGGAGGAGTCTAGTGCCATTAGCAGAGCCGTTGGTGAGGTCGAGGTGAGGTGGATTTAAATATCAATGGCAAGTGGAGATGAGATAGGTAGTGCCTAAGAGGTGGAAGGTGGAGGAGTGGTCATGGTAGCATCGATGGTGGGAATGCAAGTAGTAGTTGATGAGTGCAGCTGCTTAGCATCTTCTTGTTGGGGATCCTCCTTTTGGATGGTGGGGATTTCAAGTACAAATTCCTATGATTTCTTTTCCCTCTTGGATGAATCTCCCTTAACAGAATTTCTTGAATATACCTTTTGTTTTCGATTATGCTTGTGCATCCTTCCTCTTCTTTGAAATTATCATTGGTGGGGTCTTGGGGGCCTCTTCTAATGGGGCAAAAAATTCTCCATTTTCTATTTCACTTTCAAGCTCATCCTCAAGCTCACCATATGCCAACTCACTACTCTATGTTTTAAGCTGGGAAATCTAGGTGTCTATCCACTTCCTTGTTCTATTCTCAATGGGTCATGTTAATATATCAAGTTCAGTGACCTCTTCTCCATTCCAGTCTATCATAAGAAAAGGTAGGTTGGAAACAATGTTGTATCTGTCATCAACAATATTGTTGTCTTCCTCCTCAATTTGGTCAAGCATGGGGAATAGAGTCACTGATCCCACGAATTGGGCTATCATCCTCATGTAGTGCCTCTTTCACTTCTTTATCATTTGCACAGTTGGCCTACAAGTATTCAACATGGGGTCTATGGGAATATTTTATTTTGACCCATTTCTTCAATTTTCTATAAGGGTCCTTTCTTCCTCAGTTGGTGCTGAGGTCCAAATTGTACTCTACCAATTCCTTTTCTAGATACTCCATGCATAAGGCAGTGGGACATGAATAAATTCCTTGCCCAAAAGTAAGTGGATATGGAATCCCAGATCTATTTTTTTCACTCAACAATGTTTCAGAATTCTGTAATTGTTGAGGAACTTCCAATAGGATTATGCAATCATTGGGGTAGTGTTGTAGTCACTATGGCCTCCCTTAGAATCCTCCCATTCTAATATATGTAAATTTTAGGAATTGTATGAACAGGTACCCACATCGTAGGATGAATTCTCTAAGATTGTGTGATACCCTTCTCTCAAAGTCTCCTCCTAGGAGTTTGATTATGTGTGCAATGAAGGCATTATTTAGCCTCTTGTATTCTCTTTTGAAGTTTTGGTATTGCAATTAAGGGTAACAGTCATATACCTTTAGGTCTCCTTTCTTTTTTCCCAAGTTTCCTGCAATGAAGATTCCTTTTTATTGGAACTTCTCTACCAAAAGGTACACCAAATATGAAGTCATATAGAATTAAGAGGTCTTTTGCACAACCATGAGCTGGTTGTGCATGTTGTCGCTAATCATCTTGGCCCAATGGAACTTGTTCTTGCCCCAAATTATTTCCTCAATAAAGTACAACATACATTCCTCAAATAATGCAACAGTTGGTTGGCCCATTAACCCACTTAATAGGGTAAAAAAATTATGGTATTCTTCATAGAAGTCACTTCTGAACAACTCTTGGGGTACTTCGGTGGCACTGCCCCTCTTTTCCTTCAACCAATGTTGGTTTATTATTCTTTTGCATGTTAGAGGTTTTTTCTTCCACATGTTCTCACCAAACTCCTTTTCAGTTTCTTCCATTACATCAAATGTGGGGATGTGGAACATCTTTCCAATAGATCTAGCAAACAAGTCTACTAATTTACTCTTCCATCATGATCAATAATATTTTAGTTGTTATGGTAGCATTCCCTATAGACCGTGAATAGCTCTAGGGAAATGAGCATAGGAGGGAATCCGACTACCTTAGCGAGACCACTTGCTTTGATATCTTGTGCATTCTATTTTGTTGGGTTAACCATCACCCTTTCTCAAATCTCGTTGATTTCTACGTGTCCATGATTTGTATTTGATACTGAGTCCCAAGTAGAGGAGATCTTGGAGGTACACTCTACCTTGTAAAATTCATATTTCATCTAGTCTTTTTCTTCTTTTCCTCTTGACATGCATGTAGGTTTATTTCCATTATTAGCTTTCTCAGTGAACTTCCCCAATGGACCTGCAACATTTTCTGTAAATCCTATATGCAAAGATATAATAAGTGCATTCATATAGGAATTAGGGAAAGTGTTAGTAAAATCCCACAAAATGAGGGTTAGATCTAGTAATTCATCATAATAAGGTCATAAAATTCATCAACATTATTCATTTCAAGTTTTATTGGATCATATACAAAAATGAATCCCCAAGGCTGGAAGCCATTAGGAAGGACTAGCAGTAGGACAACACTGAGGCCATGGAGACTTGCAAGAAATTTCTTACAACAAAATTTCTACATTGTGATCTTGGCGGTCAAATTTATTATTAGGCGATTTAGGATGTGTGGGAGTTTGTAGTAAGGCACTTGAAGTTGATTTGCTGGGCTTTAATGCATTTGTGAGTTCAAGGCATGTGGGTGCATAAGGGTTGGAGGATATTTGGAGCCTCTTCCATTAAGAAATGGACTTTAGGGAATGGCAACCCATAGGTGGAAGTCTGCATTATGGGACCTGTGGGAATCTTGGGTGTTGAGGATCATGTGAAAGGGTTTGACCAATTTAGTAAGATGTAAAGAGGAGCTGTCAAAAATTCACCGAATGGTTGCTACTATGGATGATGTTGGAGGGATAGTAGTCTGTAGGTGGTAGTCCATGTGAGTTGACCCACAAGGAGCTTGCGGACCCAATTCATGTCTTAGTAACCTTCAATTTTGGTGAAGGAAGAATCCATTATGGAACCTGCCACATGATAGGATGTAGGTACAAGGGTGCTAGGAAATAGCAATAGGGATGTAGCCACCCGCATGCAACCACCCACATGAACTAGTCTACAAACTACTTAGACATGGTCATTTTGGTGTTAGAAAAATTTGGGATGGTGACAAGGAAGTCAGACTATGCATGAAAGAAAGAAGGTATGCCTCTATAGCTAGGAAATGACAAGGGAGCAAAGGTGAACCACACATGGTAGTTCATAAATAGTGGTGAATAGACTCTTTGGACTTAGCAAAAGTTTGGGTGATCAATGGCAGAGCTGACGGTGGGACCCACAATGCAGAAGGTGACCGAGATTATGCCATTGACTAATGATGAAGAGAAGGTGGTGGTCCACAAGCGGACATCCGCATGGCCACTCTCACATAGGGAAAAGACTTAACCATTTTTTTGAGGGTTTCTTAGTTCGATCAGGATGACAGTGATATGGGTATAGGCCACAAAGGTGGGTATGCCGCACGAAGAATGATGACAGAACAACAAAATTCGGCATGACTTTGAGGGCACCATTTGAGTAATTTTAAGTTAATTTTTAAAGTGTTGGGGTAAATTCCTATTGTAGAGTTGACTACTATGAAGGCTTCCTAGGTTTTTTAATGTTTACTTTGAGGATTTTAACATTGACTTACAAACCCTAGCTAAGGAAAAACACACATTTTAAATTCCAAACGCGAGTGCACCTAAGAACAACGCAAGAATTTGATGGCAACTTAAACTTTGATCTGATGGGAGCGTATGCAGGTATGGGGTATTCATTCTTTGTTTCCCTCTTCTTTGAAATTTCAAAATATATTAGTGAAAATGATAGGCACAAGTGCCTATTTATATGCAAAAGTGTATTTATGGCCCGTAGTTAATGTTGGGTACGGTGATAGATGAAGTAGTTGGAGCTACGGGGACTCGATGTGGCATGGCCGTAAAATGGCAGGAGGAGATGAGGGGACCACCATGCAAGCGGACATCCGAGATTGGCCGCTAATCTAGTGGTGAAGGGATAGGGGAAACCTGCAAAGGGAAACCTACATAAATAGTTCCATAGGTCTTTGAAGACACTGGGGTAATAGGCAATAGGAAACCTATATAAGTATTCCTGCAAGAGCTAAAGACTTAAAGAAAATTTTTGGTGGTGAATTTTGGTCAATAAGGAATTGGCGATTTCAAGACATGTGACCAATTTGAGATCACCATTAGCGGCACACAAAAATAGAAAAAAATGAGAACTCAGGAAAGGTCAAAAGGAGAGAGGGGGTCCTCAATCTGAATGGGGTGTGTGTACATTAAGCACAACATGGTGTATAACAGACCTTGCAAATTGTTTTAAAGGTTGTGATGGGTATATATGTGTGTTGAGTTAATGGAGGATGTATGAATGCAAAGTGTGTGATGTGATTTATGATGTGAAGTGTGAATGTGAAAAATGTCATGTGAGCTTTAGTGTATAAGACTACTAGAAGCAGTGAGCAAAAGATGTCTACATTATACAAAGAGTGTGAAATTTTTTGTGAAGTAGTTTTGGCTAATTTTATTGATATGGGATGGATTTCTCATTGTAATAATTTTCTATCTTCTTTCTAATCAACAATGAGCCATTAGCAATGAGCCCTTCTTTTCTTTTGGGTAGTGAGCCCTTCGGTAGTGAGCCTATTGTATTCATTGCTACAATTAATTTATATTGTGAGCTCATCCTCATTATGGTTTCTCCCCTCTTAGTTTTTCCACGTAGATCTAGTGTTCTCATGTGTTTGGATGTGTTTGAATTATTGTTTCTCATGTTTACATTTTTCTAATGCATGATAAGGGTTTAATGGTTGTTAAGTGTCTAAGGACTTGTTGTAAATATGAGCAGTTGGTGTTGCAATTGATGTAAACAAGCTTGTGCTATCATTGGTTCCCACTTTAAGAGAAGAATTTTTTTGAAAGGATGTGTAGTTTTTATTAATTTGTTACTATCATTGATTAGGTTTCTGATGTTGCTTTCATTAGTTACATTATGTTGTCATTAGTAAGTTACTAGTGTCAACTTCTATTTTTTCTTTGATAAGATTCTATCTATGGATGTATGCTTGAGTTGATAGGTTGAATTTGGTTCTAGAAGTATTGAAGGTGATAAATATGTGTCTTTGATGCTCAGTTTCCAAGTGCTTTTGAGAAAATTTGATAAAAAAGGAAACAGTGAGTTGCAATGTTATTCTAGGTTGCAGAGTAGTGTTTTAGTGTTGCTCTACATTTCTTCTAGGTTGAAGATCTTCCTTTTCATTTTGGATATGTTGATCAAGGATGTTTAGACGTTTTGCATGTTCAAAATTTTCTATACTAGATTGTTGTGCAAAGGAAGTTGTGTTCATCAATGTGTGAACTATGTATTACAAAGGTGTATAGGAGAAATATCTTTGCTCCACATTTCTCGATAGTTTAGTTTCAAGTCTTGTGGATTTGAAGGAATTCTTATAGTATTGGTATTATTTTTAGGTGAAATTTTTTGTTCTTGATTTGTTCTTAGATCAATGGAATCATGTAATTAAAATTTTATTGTTGTTTACATAGGTAACAGTCTACCTTGGTCTTTTCACTAATTGTGGTGGATGTTTATTGTTTGTAGAAGAATTTTTAAGCATGTTTTATAGATTTGGGTCTTAGATATGGTTTGGTGTGGTTGACTTTCACTTCCATCTACCATATTGTAACAAATATTTTGGCACCCGAATGTCTTTCTAGCTCTTCTAGGGTTTTTCACCTAAAAGGGGGAAGAATGGACAAAAATGCAATGTAAAAACTTAAGGATTGATGTGATATGGGTGCAATATGTCTAAAAAATATGAACTAAATGTAGAAAATTAATGAAATAGATCAACTATTAAATGCAAAGTGCTAGAAAACATAGTGTTGTATGCAAACATGAACTAGAAACATGCACAAATGAAAATATAATTGAATGAGACTCAATGGAGTGTACCTGGAATCTGAAAGAAAATATAAGAAGGTTTTGGAATGTTGAAAAATTCAATGTTGATGCACACTAGGACTCATTTTCCATAGATGGAAAATCAATCCAGGTTCTAGTAAAATCTACTAGAACAGAGTTTAGGATGCCGAGAAGTCAAAACTTCAGAAAAATCCTTTTTCTTGTCTAGTAGTGGGGCTCATATTTCACTAATGGAAAATTAGTCCACCTACAAAAATTATCTGTAAAATGAAAGGTCAACTCTGTGGATCTTGGTATGCACTTTTCTATTTGTCGGGTTGTCAGATCTGAATCTATAGAAAATGGGCTAAAAAGGGGTCTTCTAGGTCCAGTTAAGGTTATGTTGATGTTGATGACTTAGATGACCTTTCAACACCTTTTTAACACATTTCTCCTTGAACAATCTGCCTACAAGACCTACAAATACACATCCAAAGAGAGGAAAAATGGTTAAGGGTTAGAGTATAGGGGTTTTCCTTGGTAAAACCCCACTTTGGTAATCAAACCATTGATAATGAAATGTGAATAAGGAATGATGAAAAAATAACATGCAAATGTCATAAAATCACCAAACCCTTGTTGTTGAATTCATAAGATATGTCAATGGTTGCTCCAAGATTCTTGATAATTGCTTGATTGAATGATGCTATGATGCTTGAATGCTTGAATTAATGAGTGTATGAGATGATTATGTGAGTAGGATGAATTGAGGTTAAAATGAATAGAAAATCATGTATTTCTACACAATTATGCCCTAATTTCTCAAAAAACATCACAAGCTAACCTTAGGTATTTAGGAATAAAAACCTACTAGTAATTTGAATTCATTTTGATTTTTGTGCCAAGAGGGACTTGTTTGCTAACCCAGGAAAATAGGTCCCACTCAAGGTATATGAGTGGGTGTCGAGAATTAGGTTGTCTTTAATCCTATTTGTTAGGTTTGTACTAAAAAATACACTTAATTAAGGCCTGCAAGTGCATAAAGGGGCCAAATAAAGCATAATAAAGGTTTATTTGTTGATGAAAAGCCTAGAAAAGCATGAAAGTTTGTTACAAGACTTTACAACACTTTAGAATAAGACTTGGTAAGTGATAAAAAGAGAATATTTAAATGAATTATGATAAAAAGAGTCTATAAAAGTGTGAAAATGTCTTACAACACTTCACAACACCTTTACAAGACATCATAAATTCTTAATGATTCATAAAGATTCAAGACCTAATGTGAGTATGTGGGCCGTATTACCACATTAAATCAAGGCGAAATCAAGCCAAATAAGCACAAGGAGGAACAAAAAGATAAAAATTAAAAGGGTTGCATTTTCCATGTCCACAATTAGCCCCCACTTTAGTGAGAGGATGAATTTGCTTCAAACTCACACTAAAGTAGAGCAATGCATCTCAAGAGTGGTCTGAATGTACTAATGCTTGGTAAGATGGGACAAAAACAATCAAGAGGGATGATCAAGCCCTTGGGATGAAGATCCCATGGAAAATCAATCATAATCACAAAAGAACACACATGAAAGTGATAAAAAAGAATGAAGGAAAGAATAGAAAGCTTCGATTGTGTATCCAACTCATTATGGATTAGATCTAGGCTATTTGTTTGGAACATTAAATGTGTACTCACTATGAGGTGATGAAACTCATGGCTATCCACTAGGTGAGAAGGCCCAAGTATACTTACTCAGGGGCCACAAAACTTCTGGTTGTCTGCGGGGTGAGAAATACACATGGTGGCTATGGGGAAAATTCATGCCTCAAAATGGGATTTTCCACTCAACCATATCAAAGTTATACCTCCTAATAACTTTAATAAGGTTCCATAAAGTACAATGTCATTTAGTGCTTCATGAGACAAGCAAAGCCTTGTATGCTTAGTACTCATGAACAAATGCAATGTAACTATATGAATGCAAGCTATGTTATGAAAGGTGGCCATGTAAATGCAAAATGAAACATGCAACATGAAAAATAATGTTCAAAGGAGTCCTGTTTAGTTCATGCAAGGTCTATAACTTAGGCAACATTGCGTCTAATCTATCCAAGAGAGGACCAATTTTTGGTGTAATTAGTTATTTAATTACACTTACAAAAGTTTACTTAGACATTTAATTATATTCCTAGGTATCATTTACTAGGTGAAAGGTTCACATGTTTGCTTAGGATATTTAAGATTCCTTCTAGAAGGATGAGTTGTATTTTCTAGAAGTCTTATCTTATCTAGCATCATTTCCTAAGTAGTTAGTTAGTTGTCACATATCATAAGATTATGACGCATGTAGAAATCATATTACATACTACATCTCAACCTTTCTTATATAAGAAAGGATTCATATGTACTTTTCCATATTCAATTTGGAATTCTTGCATCTTAATGATAGCATAATATTTCTACAATTTCTCTCTTGTGGAAGTTGTTTTGTCTTGTAGGTGATTCTGGGGTGTTTGAGGAGTTCACCATAAAATCCTACATGGTATCAAAGCCTGAATGCTGGAGATTTCTTCCCAGATCTGAAGGGTCCATCTTGGCATGAAATTTTTTCTAGGTGCAAGTTGGGGTCTTGAGAGCCTCGCCATTGAATCCAAGGAGTCAACGACTATTTTATTGAAGTCATTTTTCATTTTTGCTTTAGAAATATAGCTTTCACTCATTTTTAGGAAAAAGGATTTCTGGCTCTTGTAGCCAAGGTTGAAATCTCAACTAGGTATCTTCTAGATTTTTGATATCTTGCATAGATCTGAAGAAAATCACTATACAAAAATCATCATGCAACATTTTTCTCCTTGCTGAAGGTTAAAAAAATTCAATTTTTTTATCTTCTGCTTGTTGGATCAAAAAACGGTTTCTTGGTTTTGTTTTTAGCTTCAAAATATTTTTTGGGATTTTGTTATTGTCTACAAATAGTGAGAAAATTATTTAGAAATCATATCAAAAGTAAACTTTTCTTGCTAGAAAACCCAATTCCTATAGGCTAAATTCAATTTTTTTTGAAAAATTCATAACTTTTGGCCATGGTGTCCATTTTTTGCAAACGAGATATTGGTGAAAAACTAGTTTCAGGCACTTGACAATGGTGCTAACCATTTTTTCATATTTTGTCATCTACACAAATTTGAGGTTATTTTTCATCATGGGGGAAGATGTGAACATTCATCAGTGCATACACTATTTCTTTTTTTGTGTGCATTAGGTTTACATTTTCTCTACACTTCATTTATATTCCAAATAATCTTTCAATTAACTATTGCTTCATAGATTCTAGAGTTGTGCTAGTTTGCAAGTTTGTAGTGTTCCTTTGCATCGGGTCTATTGTTTCTTTTCATGATTTGAACTTTGAGTCCTTGAGTGACTCTAATATGGTTTATAGCAAACAAATTATCTTTCCTTGCTTGCCAAATTAAGGATTCTAGTGTTACTCCATAGTGTACTTCCAGTGCTTCTCTTGCAGTAGGTTATCTCCTTATGGGGGGCTAAATGGTCTCTCTTTTCATCCTTTGTGTTGATGGATATTGATTGGATTTGTGATGGATATCATTATTGTATTTCATCTCTCATTTGGAGAGAAGTTTTGTCCCACTGGGTTTTCTCCTTTTCTGCATTTTTGAGAGACTTCATTACATTACATTTGTACATGGGTACCTAAAATGGCATCGTATATGGGACCCATCATTGCATCTTTACATCATTTGCATAGTAATTTCCTCCCTAAGTTGCACTTATGGTGGGGTGTTGTTGTAATTAATTATTTAATTACACTTACATAAGTTTACTTAGACATTTAATTGTATTCCTAGGTATCATTTACTAGGTGATAGGTTCACATGTTTGCTTAGGATATAAGATTCCTTCTATAAGGATGAGTTGTCTTTTCTAGAAGTTTTATCTTATCTAGCATCATTTCCTAAGTAGTTAGTTAGTTGTCACATCTCATAAGATAATGAAACATGTCAACATCATATTACATACTACATCTCAACCTTGCCTATATAAAAAAGGCTTCATATGTACTTTGCAATATTTAATTTGGCATTCTTTCTTCTTAATGATAGCATAATAGCTCTTCCATTTCTCTCTTGTGGAAGTTATTTTTTCATGCAGTTGACTCTAGTGTGTTTGAGGAGTTCACCAAAACCTCATACACGAATTAAAGAATACAATATTCAAAACTTAGGGGATGCGATGTGTCGGATTAGGCCACTGAGAGGGATGTAATAAGCTAAGATATATCATGATTATGAAGGAAATCACACCCAATGTCATCCATAAAGTGACAAACACATTGTATAAAGTAACAAGGCTACATTGAGAACAAGAAAAAGAAAAATGCAAATGAAACATTCCAATGTATGCCCCCACTTTAAAGGAATTGCTACACACTATTCTATGAGAAATTACTTTAAAGTAGCAAAATGAAAAAAAAAACAAGACATGAGAGCCAACTTGGAAAGCCCCTATGCCAAGTCATATGTTTCCGAGTAAGGCTACATCATGCAAATGAAAAGGAAGAAAAGAAAGAGCAGTTTCCCCCAAAACGGAACACACCAAACACATAAGGGATCTATGGATTTTGGGTTAGTAAGTTTTTTGTTGCAATGTTTTTATTAAAGAGATCGAAACTGTCATCATTCCCCAAATACACATAGAACTAGAAAAATGACACAAAGAGAGAAATATTAAAAGAAATATAAAGTCTATTTTTGGTCTTGACATGAAAGAGACATGGGATGTCTCAACACTTTTCATTGTCCCCAAAAGGAAAACACAAGCGAAAGGAAAACAAAAATGAAAAGGAAAAAGAAAACCTTGTGGGTCTACATGAGAGAGACATTGTGGTCTCAATGCTTTGCATCATTCCCAAAAGGAAAACACAAAACAAAAGAAAAAAAAAGAAAAGAAAGGAAGACCATTTGGGTCAACATGGAAGAGACATAGGGCATCTCTATGCTTTGCATCAACCCCAAAAGGAAAACACAAAATAAAAGTGAAAAAGGAAAAAGAAAGGAAGACCATTTGGGTCAACATGGAAGAGACTTAGGGCATCTCAACGCTTTGTGTCATCCCCAAAAGGAAAACACAAAAAAAAGTGAAAAAAGGAAAAAGAATGGAAGATCATTGGGGTCAACATGGAAGAGACATAGGGTGTCTCAATGCTTTGCCTCATCCCCAAAAAGGAAAACACAAAACACAAGTGAAAAGAAAAAGCAATGCATGACATATAGAAGAATGGAGGTACAAATAGAGGAATTTCACAAAGAGAGAGAACATCAAACATCACATCATGGGGGAACATGATATGCACATAAAAGAAAAAGAAACTAAAATACAAAAGACTAGTAAGGCAGATGTAAGTCATCTGCCTCCCAATCATGTTAAGTGTATTGTGAGGGAAGTTGACTATCCAAAGGGGAAATTGCATGTGCTGAACTAGGGGAATTACTAGGTTTTACACTTGTTGTAGGAGATTTGTCATTTAAGCTCATGAAAGAGGAAAATAATTTATTGAGATCATTATGAACCTCTTCATCTATTTTAGAGATCTCATCATCACCATCATCCAAATTAATCATGATAGATAGATGGTAATTCCCAATGAAGGGTGTATTAGGAGTTATGGTTGTTGTATTGGATCATTTTTCTTGTGATTGGGGAGGAGGGTTATTATTTATTGCTTCTATCAAAGGAGGAGGTTGATTTTCTTTGTTTTTTTCAATTTGTAATTGATGATCAAGGATACAACATTGACGCCTACGCTCCCTAGCACCATGGTTTCTGTTGATTATATTTTGAAGCTGTGTAGGTGTAAGAGTCAATTGATCCACCATAGTCTCCTTTTATTCCTCAAGGGGAGGAATAGAAGGGACCATAGGAGGTGTATAAATAAATTTCTCTTTTTCTTTATAAAGTTTTTTTATGCAAGTGGCATGATGGGGCTGGTTTCATTATCTCTTGGATGTTTGGATGAGGAAGGTAAAAATGTTTAGCTTTTGTTGAACTAGGGTTTGGTGGTTTAGGTTTAGGTTGAAGCATTGTCTCATCAACAATGGGAATGTTGGAAGTGGATAGGGATTGGTTGTAGAAGAACAATTGGGAAATTTTCTTTGCTTTAAACTTTTGATAAGCAATGAAAAATAAATCTTTGTGAGGTGTTATGGGTTCCATGTGCTCTAGACAAAAGGATTCTAATGAGAAGTTTCCTTTAGAAGAAAAAGGGTTAAAGCCACTATGGTGAACAGTGAATATATCATTGTCATGCTAAAAATTTAAATATTTATGTATGACTAAAGGAATAGCTTTCATTGAGAAAATCCACGGATGGCCTAGCCGCAAATGAAATTGATATGATTTTGGGATGATGGAAAATGTTACATCCACTATCTTAGGTCCTATTTGTAATAGAAGGACAATCAATCCTATCGTAGGGAACATAAAATCGTTGTGTTTTGATCCATATTCGTGGTTTGTCATAAATATCTTGATAAAGATCATGTAATACCAAAAATTATTCAATGATCACATTCTCAGCATAGGCATGATCTATGAGTATCATAGTAGTGGGCTTATCATAAATACGACCAGTTATGTAAAGAGCACCATCAAGAATATTTAGAAGAATATCTTTAGAAGAGAAATTAATATCAAGATTTTTATTATGTTGGCCCTAACGAGGGATAACATTTATTGCTCCTACTAGATCATCCATAGGATTAAGATAAGTGGTATGTAGAGTAGGATAGGATGTTGAATAGTTTTATGAACAGTCATCATATCATTGTTTTGTGTTTCACTAGCTTTGATGAATTACATGGTATGTTTAGGAATCAGATTGGTAAAAATTTACAAATTTTGAATGGGTGGGGCAATAGAAGGATTTCCTTTAACATTGATATTTGAAATAGATAGACGACTAGAATCAATGAGGTCTTGTACTATGTGTTTAAGATGGTTACATTGTTATGTGTCATGTCCATTTTGTCTATGATAATGGATGAAAGCGTTGGGTTGAAATTTTGGAGGAAAAGGTTTTGTTGGATTTAATGGTTTAACAGTAGGTAAAGTAATCATCTATTGATGCAATAGCTAGGTCATGGTGTTATGAAGAGTGTCTGGTAAAGGTGTAAATGATCTCTTTACATCTCCATAGGTAAGAGGTATCAAAACTTTAATAGTTGTTACTTGGTTGTTGGTGGGTTGAGGTGGTTGTTGAGGAGGGGGATTGAATTGTAAGAATCCTTTGTTTGGTTTTCGAAATAGTTGTGAATTGTTTAAAGTGCTAGGTTCAAATTTTTCAGTTCGGTTAGTAGTGGACTTGGCATCTTGAATACTAATCAAATAGTGATAGTCACAAAATGTTGTACATAAATGCATGAGAAAGGGAAATTTCACAATGGTCAATTTATCTTGGGTCTGAGTTCGTAAATTTTCAATAATCATCTTTTGGATATGTGGATCAAGAACCTTGCCATTTATTTGGGCATATAATGACTAATAGCATGAGATGAGATCAATTAATTTTTTATCCACATTTTTTTTACATCTCACGAGATTAGCCAGTGTCTTTTGGGAGTCATTTGCACTTGAAAATGATTTATGAAAGCATCAACTAGTTCATCAAATTAAAAAATTGAATTGTTTGGTAAGTTTTAAAACCACTCCAAGGTAGTATCCTTTAAGGTCCTAGGAAATTGTTTGGCCAACAATTTATCGTCAAGAAAAAAGTCACTACATAAGGTTGTGTAAGCATTAACATGATTAGTAGGGTCACCCTTTCCTCCACACTTCTCAAATCTAGGTATCTCAATTCCTTGTGGCATTGATGTTCTTAATATTTAAAAGGATAATGGGTTACTACATACATAATAGGTTGGTAGGTGGAGCATTTTGACTTTGACTTATGGTGGATATTTGTTGTTGCATGGAGGAAATGGTTTCAAAAATTTGTGTAAAGAGAGGGTTAGTGTAATTGGCATGAGGTGGAAGAGATAATGGTGATGGAGAGTATGTAGTGGTAGGGAAAGTGAATGGAATGCTAATAGGTGGTATGGTGGAAGATTAGAAAATATTTGATGTCACAAAAGAATTACGAATACTAGCAGGAATAGTCAAGGAAGGAATCACATTGCTAACTTGTTGCATTGTGGTTGTTACTTGGGGAGTGGTATAGGTAGGTGTGGATGCTACAGTTGAAGGGGGAGGAATATAAGGTCCTACATGGCTAACCATAGTGATTTCTAGTTGAGATGTACTAGAGGTAGAAGGAATGTGTTTATGGTATATCTCAATAATTTGTTTCATAATGTCTAACCCTTCATTACAGTCAAGAAGATGGTGGATTTTTTCTATAGAAAGAATTGTGGTGGTTGAAATGTTTTCAAGACACATGTTTTGTTGCAAATGTGCTAGATTCTCATGAATGTTAATGATTTTTTATTATTAAACGTGATCATTTTGTGTGTGAACTTTCATGTTATTAGAAGGAAAAGCATTGCTAAAGGTGGGATCCATGCCTAATGCACTATTATCAACACCAAGAGTAGTAGCTTGAGACAACCCAAGGTCCACAATGAGTGTGTTATCATAGGATGTCATGATTTAGGAACTTCTCATTAATTTATTATTAATAGGGCACCAAACACTCATACAAAGGCTTCTAAAGCTGGGGTGAATTCAAATGAAATGCAAACTAGGAGAAATAAAATGCTAATAACTAAAATTTAGGAAACTATAACAGAGATGTAATAACATAAAGCTATAAATTTAGAAAATGACTAGATAATTCTAGAAAATGTAGTTCAAAATGTGCAACTGGACTGATTCCCCCAGGGTGGCGAATAAGTCTAGGGATGAATTTTTTTGAGTTTTTTAAGAAATTTGAAATGAAATTTGATGTTTCTCAGACCCAAAAATGAAACTACAATATGAAAATGAAAAAATTCAATTTTTTTAAATGATATTAAGTGCAAAACTAAAAGATATATGATCTTTTCACTAATGCATTTTTTGAAAACCCTAGGATGAAAAATAATGCAAAACCTAATGCAATGATGATGGAAGCTAAACCTAGGATACAAATGCAATTAGAATCATAAGTAATAATGCTCTCAAGTTGGGTTCACCAAAATTTAAACAAATATTTTGGCACTCGAATGTCTTTCTAGCCCTTCTAGGGTTATTCACCTAGGAGGGGAAAGAATGGGCCAAAATGCAATGTAAACACTTAAGGATTGATGTGATGTGGTTGAAATATGTCTAAATAAGATGAAATAAATGTATAAAATTAATGAAATAGATCAACTATTGAATGCAAACTAGGAAATGCAAAGTGTTGGAAAACACACTGCTGTATGGAAACATGAACTAGAAACATGCACAAATGATAACAAAATTGAATGAGACTAAATAGAGTGTACCTAAAAAACTGAAAGTAGATTTAAGAAGGTTTTGGAATGTTGTAGAATTCAATGTTGATGCCCATTGGGACTCATTCACCATGGATGGTGAATCAGTCCAGGTTCTAGTCAAATCTGTCAGAACAGGCTTCATGATGGTGGGAACTCAAAAATTTAGAAAACTCTTTTTATATCCTAGCAGTGGGACTCATTTTTCACTAATGGTGAATTAGTCCACCTATAGAAATTTTCAATGTCAAAGGTAACCTTTGTGGGTCCTAGTTTTCACTTTTCTACTTGTCAGGTTATTTTCCATTTGAATCTGTAGAAAATAGGCTGAAAAGGGGTCTTCAATCTCCAATTAAGTTTGATGAATTAGATGAATTTTCAACACCTGTTTGATACCTTTCTCCTTGACCAATTTTCCTACAAGACCTACAAACACACAGTCAAAGATGGGAAAAAGGGTTAAGGGTTAGAGTATAGGGTTTTCCTTTGTCAAGCCCCACTTTGGTAATCAAACCCTTGATAATAAAGTGAAATGAAGAAGGAATGATGAAAAAATAACATAAAAATGTCATAATCTCATCAAACCCTTATTGTTGAAGTCTGAAGATATGTCAATCCCTGCTCCAAGATGCTTGATAATTGCTTGATTGAATGATGCTATTATGCTTGAATTCTTAAATGAGTGATTGTATGAGATGATTAGGTGAATAGAATGAATGGGGGTTAAAATGAAAAGAAAATCATGTATTTATACATAGTTATGCTCTAATTTCCCAAAAATACATCACAGGATGACCTTAGGTCTTTAGGAATAAAACCCACTCGTAATTTTAATTTATTTTGATTTTTGTGCCAAGAGGGACTCATTCGCCACCCTAGGTGAATGGTTCCCACTCAAGGCATATGAGTAGGTGTCAGGAATTAAGTTGTCTTCAATGTTGTTTGTCAGGTTTTTACTAAAAAATACACTTAATTAAGGCTTGTAAGTGCATAAAGAAGCCAAATAGAGCATACTAAAGGTGTATTTGTTGATGAGAAGCCTAGAAAAGCATGATATTTTGTTAAAAGACTTTACAAAATTTTATAATAAGGATTGGTAAGTGATTAAAAGAGGGTATGTAAATGAATTATTATAAGAAGAGTCTAGAAAAGTGTTGAAATGTCTTACAACACTTCACAAAACCTTTACAAGACATCATAAAGTCTTAATGATTCATAAAGATTCAAGACCTAATGTGAATATGTGGGCCATATTACCATATTAAATCAAGGTGAAATCAAGCCAAATAAGAACAAGGAGGGAAAAAACAAGAAAAAGTAAAAGGGTTTTTTTTTGTGTCCACACATATAAGTGTTTTGGTGTCAACATAATTTGAATTTGCACATTTGATGTACATAGCCAACCTTGAAGAATAGTTAAGAGGTTGAAGATGGTATAAATAAGTGTTTATTTGTTGAGGTATGAAGAAATAATATAAGAAATATGTGAATGATGTGAGTTGCAATGTTGTGAGGTACGAACTTGAGAAGTGGAGTGCAATATTTCATGTGTTAGATCACTGGATGTAGTGAGTAGAATGTGTCTACAATTCTTTAGAGAGACTAAAAAGGTGTTGGTTATATTGTGGTGGATTCTCTTATTGCATCGAGATGGTTTTCTCTCTATAAAATTCTTCTTTATCTACTTTTATATTATAGCAGTGAGCCTTTGGCAGCGAGCCTTTCTTTCTCTTGGGTAGTGAGCCCTTTGGTAGTGAGCCTTATTGTATTTTGTGTTGATATTATTTTATATTGTGAGCTAATCCTCATTTTTGTTTTCCCCATCTTGTGTTTTTTCACATAAATTTGGTGTTCTCTTATGAATTTCGTTGGTTTTTTAGTTTTTATTATTTTCCTTTCATGCTAAAACATCATAATAGATTAAAGATAAATTGGATTAATGTGGATCTAAATGTTTGTGAGGGTTTTTAAGTTTTAATGTATAATTGATTCACCCCCCTCTAAATTGTCTTTTGCATTCAATAATTGGTGTCAGAGATAGGTTCCTTGGAAGAAAAGGTTAATTGCTTGAGGAAGATTTTGGATGGAACACAAGGAGGTCCCTACATTTGATGGAACAAATTATGCATTCTAGAAGAGAAGAATATAAGTATTTCTAGTTTATCTTGGATATGATGTATGGAAGCGTGTTGAGAGTGGATATACTATTCCTAAAAGTGGTCTGAGTACAATTGATGAGATCAAGGCCTATGAAAATAATGGTAAATAAATATATTCTCTCTTAAATGGTCTTACTAATTTTGAATAGTGAAAGTTATGAATCTAAAAACAACTAGAGAAATTTGGGTAAAGTTAGAAAATATTTATGAAAAAGATAATAAGATTAAACAAGCTAAGATAAAAAAATTTAAGATAATGTTTGAGAACCTATAGATGTATGTAGAAGAAAACATTACAAGCTACATACAAAGGGTAGATGAAGTTGTTAGCTCCATCAGAGGTCTTGGTGGAAAAATAAGAGAACCAAAAGTGGTGAAGAAAATTCTTAGAACTCTTCCTAAATAAATTATAGTCATAAAATTTCTACTATTAAGGAATTTATAAATCTAAATCAATATACTAGAGATCAATTGTATGGCTCTTTATCTTCTTCTGGGATGAGAGAATTTGGTACAAATAGTCATGCAAAAGTTGAGATTGCTTTTAAGGCTAGAAAATGAGAGGAGGTTAAGGAATTAGATCATGAAGATTTGGTGATGTGGAAGCCAAATTCTTTAGGAAAATGAAGAGGGTTATTGGTAAGTACAATGGAAAATTATCTTTCAAATGTTTCAGTTGTGGAAAGATAGGTCGTTATGGTTCAATATTTCTAAACAGAGATTTGGAATAAAGGTAAGATGATTAAGAAAAAAAATTATATTAGAGAAGATGCAAGTATTTCCAATGGTGAATTTTATTATAAAGATGATGATGATGAATGATTATTCATGGCTTCAAAAGATCAATTTGTTTATGCTAACTCTAACATATTTGTGAAGGAAATCCCTTCAGAGATAAAGGATAAGACTAATGATACTTTGGTATCTAGTTTTCATGCTAGATAGGAGAAGAAATAATGGATCATTGATAATGGATGCTCTAATCATATGATTGGTGAAAAGAATAAGTTTTTTAAACTTCAAAAATATGATGGAGGATGTGTTAGATTTGGTAATGATACATCGACTAAGATATGTGGAAAAGGTTCTATTATTTTTCAAGGAAAGCATGATACATGTGATGTTTGCTATGTTAAGGGTTTAGGGAATAACCTCTCGAGTGTTCGACAAATGTGTAGGAAAGGATAAAATCTTATGTTTCATTATATTGGATGTGAAATCACAAAAGGATTTAGAAATGTGATTGTTGATAGAAAGAGAGATGGAAATGTGTATTACCATAATGGTGCTAATGGTCCTTACTTTATGACTTAGATTAATAAAAGGTGGCTATGACATAGAAGAATATGTCACATCAATTTTTATAGCCTATTAAGGATAAGCTCAGTTCAAATTATGAGATATCTTCCAAATAATATAAAACCTATCAATTTTTTGTTTAAGGAGTGTCAAATTAGAATGAAAGAAAGAAGAAGCTTTAAATTCAAAGAAAAATCTGCTTTCATACATATAGAAATTTGTGGTCCTACAAGAACAAGAAGTCTTTAAGTTGATGGTATTTCATGCTATTGATTGATGATTATTCTAAAATGACATAGGTTACTTTTCTCAAAAAAAATAGAAGCTCTACATAATTTTAAAGAATTCAAATTTATGGTTGAGAATGAAATGGATATAACAATCAAATTTTTGAGGTTTGATAGAGGTGGAGAGTTCACCTCCAATGAGTTTAACATATTATGTGAGAATCATGGGATAAAAATGTTGGGATAAGGTTTAATTAACCTTGTAAATCCAAATATTGTATTTATTCCTATTATTACTTTTTATTAGTAATTACCTATAAGGAGTTGTACAAGTTTCATTGGAAGTGGTAAAAATTATTTATTGTCCATGGTAATTTTAAGATTTATCGAATATAATTACATAGTGACTTTTACTATTGGTAAATGTAAAAACTCATGGTAAAAAAGGTTAGGCATTTCCTCTTGGAGAACCAATTATTTTTGGCATGTATGACACACATCATAATGTTTAGTGAGTGCATGTAAAGAATCTATGACATCTGCAAGTTCTCATATATAAGATTATATGACACTATGACGTATATGATGGATATGGTTGTTGTATATTTTCTCTATTCATCCCTAGGCACCCATCTTGGGTTGCATACATGTTGGTGGTATGCATGACAGTTACATCATGTCATAAGATGTAAGTTTCCATGCATGGATATGTGGACCCAACTTTGCATTTTTTTGACAATTGTACATTGCATGTTGATGCCACTTTGATGCTTGCATGTGGGAGAGAGAAAGTGGAAGCCTACACCTTGGTGGATACATTTTATATAAGTATTTTCTATGTATTTTTTGCTGCATAAAATTTTATAAGTACTGAGGTTCTGTCGGGGTGCAGGTTGGAAGATAGAGGAAGTGAATGTATTTGTAATCTTCTTTTGTAAAGATAATACAACTTGGCCTCTTTTCTTGGTGGAGGTTTTTACTCAAAAGGGTTTTCTTAACATTAAATACTGTGTTGTATGCTTCATTCTACTTTTGGTATAATTTTTTATTGTGGCTTTATATTTTATGCTACAATCTCCATTGATAATACACACTTAAAATATTGCAAAAAATGATCTTAAATCAAATTTCCATTAAAGTAGTGTTTCTTTAATTTTTAACATTTGGTATTAGATCCTGGAAAACTTTAACTCTTGTGTGGTAGTGTGGAAGTTATAGTTGTAGTGGGAGATTTTTTTGTATTTGTTTTTTAGATCTTGTGTTGAAATTATGGTTGCATCCACCATTGCATCAACCTCTCAGTTGGACATTGAAAAGTTCAATGACATGGGGTATGAGTTGTGGAAGTTGAAAATGGAGGTGTAACTAAGGGAAATTATCCTAGGGTTAGAAAATCAAATTCATAAACATAAAAACCCAAATTAATAATGAAGTGCAAAGAAGAAACATGAAAACAAAATGAAAGATCTCACCAAATGTCCTCAATCTCCATGGCTAGCCTCCATTACACCTTCTCAATTTTTTTCAAATATGATGTTTCCCTTAGATTTGTGATGAGAAAACTAATGACAATGACAAGACCTAAGAAAATGTTGAAGGATTTGATATAGAAACATGAAAATACTATGCTAATATGCAACTAGTGAGCATGAAACTATGTTTAAATTATGTCAAATGAGATGCTAATATGACTATGACAACAATGACAAGATTAAAAAAGTATGACAAGAGTGCAAGATAGCCTAAGGTTTCCTAAAATAAGATTGCATGAGATCAAGATAGCATGAGATGACAAAATGAGATCAAAATTACCATTTTATAGAAAATGCAATTTTGAGTGAATGTCCAAGATTAAAAGTTGGAAAATGCCCTAGAATCAATGGACAAGATTCAATTTGACAACCCACAATTAGGGTTAGGGAAATATTAGGGAAAATTCAAAATGAATGAACAAGATTGATTTTTAGAAAATAAAATCAAGGGCAGTCAATGCATGTGACAAGAGATAAGATTGGCATAGAAAAAGAGGTGTTTGGAAAATCAAATAATAAATGGAAATTATTTGATTTTTGAAGAAAAAAACTATTTTGAATTAAAAATCAATTTAATTCAAAAGGTGGGGACCAAATGATCGTAAATAATTAATTCAAATTATTTACTAAAATAGGGAAATGCCAAACTAATTAATTAAAGATAATTATTTAATTAGAAAAGAGTGACCAATAATTAAATAAATTAAAGAATTTATTTAATTATGACAAGATTTTATGAATTTAGTGACATATTAAATAAATAAATAAAATTATTTATTTAATAATCAAGAAGACATAAATGGGAAAGGATGATTAAATAAATTAAGAAATTTATTTAATTATAAGAGGAATTTAGACAATTAGCGACGTATTAACTAAATAAATAAAATTTATGTATGTAATAATCAAGAGGAATACAAAGGATATGAATTAATTAAATAATTATGAATTATTTAATTAATAGAAAGAAGTGGACCAAAGACATAATTAAAATGTCTTAATTATGCTAGGAAGAAATGGTGGAAAAATAGAGCTTGTAGGCCTAGGTCATTATTATGTGTTTACATTTTTCCCCTCTTTGTCATAATGCAGCCTGTTGCATTGTGGCAAAGAAAATAACTCAAGGTCATGCCCCAACAAAGCTACAAAGTATCTATGGCCTAGGCATACAAGACCTAGATAGTAACGACTACATGAGCTAGATATTCTAGATGAAAGAAGAAATAATTCCTTGAACCACCTTTAGGCATATCATAATCAGCTTTGTCACAATTACAACAAGAAAGTCATGGTCAAGAGATTTGGAATTGGTGATTTAGTCATGCATAATCCTAAAAGTCAAGCTGACATAGAAAAAACTAGAAATTTCAAACCTAATTGGCTAGTTTCTTACATCATCATATCTTCTTTTGGTTTTGAAGCATATCAGTTGGCTACTCCAGATGGTGAAAATTTGATAGAACCTATCAACAGTCTCCATCTTTACAAATTATATGCATAACATTAGAAATTCAGGTCGAAAACCTTAAAAAATACAAAAAAATAAAAATAAAAATCGTCACCTTGATGAAAACCTAGAAAAGAGGAATCTTGGTGACACCAAAAAAATGACAAAATAGTAAAGAGAAATAATTTTTCCAAAAGTGAAAACATGCTAAACAGGTGCTTTGGATAAGTACCATGGTGAAAACCTAGCAAATAGGTTCCATGCGTAGTTGGTCATTGCTCTGCCATCTACTGTCACTCTATTTTCCTTAGGTCATAATAAACAATCACTTCTCTAACACCACTTTGACACTTTCCATAAGGCACTACCATCTCCCATGGTTGGTAATGATTGGCATCAATTCTTGTATATCATTCGTCTATCATCTGTGCATGTCCTTCCTGCATATGTCTAATTGGCTAGTCCTAGACCTGAATAGGGGAAAACTTTCATTGTGTGACTACAGTGGGTATTGCACATGGTCTCAAAAATGATAAAAATTCCTGAAAAATTCCTAAAAAATATAAAAATTCTTGAAAAAATCATAAAAATCATTAAAAAGTCCTAAAAAAATTCCTAAAAATCCTAAAAAGTCTTGAAAAAATCCTAAAAATCCTAAACAAGTCCTAAAAAAATCATAAAAATCATAAAATTTCTTGAAAAAGACATAAAAATAGAAAAACATCCTGAAGAAAACAAAAAAATAGTGTCATTTCTTGTCAAGTAAGTCAAATCTATTAGTCTTGGTCATTTGTCTAAACTACGTTGTCTATGTGCATTTGTTACTTAGGCAAGGCTCACTTTTGAGCTCCTGAGACATTAGGTCAATACTTTTAGGTTTTTCAAAATAAAATTGTGGCTCAATCTTTGGTCATCAAGACAAAGTCTTTGGTCGTGTCGAACTACGAGGTCTCTGAGTGTATGATGTAGGCAAGGCCATATTTTGATCATCCCCCAAGGTTACACTAGGTTAGTCCATTAGAATTCATAACACTGCACTAGTACACACGCAAAAAAGTCTTCAATTCAAAGAGATTATTTTAAAGCAATAAAAAAAAATCTTGCAATCCTATAATAAACATGTCACGCAACTCAACATGTCAACATTGGCATGTAGTCAAAATAAGTCAAAATCAGGAAAAACTAGTCACATAATTGGCTCTTGGTTGTTCTTCATATGTGTCTTTCTAAAGGATTCCCTTCATCATATATTTGTAACTCAGGATGCATCCCTCCTAGGTATCAAGACATCATCCTCTACCATTGCAAAGGCTCCTCTAGATGTTCAAGGATTGCTTCTCTTGACATCAATTTCTTTTTTTAGGATGTGTCCTTCCCGTATTTGACAACCTTGACACCAGACAATATTTGGCATCCTTGGAATTTGACAAATGTGACACCTTTGGCACTCGACATCATCAAATCTGACATCTTGACATCCAACACATGGAATTCAGATGCACTTGGAAAACACTTGGCATTTTTCCTTTTGATATTTCCTCATGTTACTAGTTTCTCATTGATGTCCTAACAATAGGATCTAGAGAAGCAAAAAAATATCATGATGATGGTCTTGTCTTTTCTTCTTGGCAATCATGTTACTAGCTTCTCGGAAACATCCTGATAATGGGATTTAGAGAAGCAATGACATATCATGATGGTTGTCTTATTTTGTCTTTTTGGAAATCATGTAGCTAGTTCCTTAAGGATGTCTTGGTAATAGGATCTAGAGGAGAAATGACATTTCATGACTTGTCTTTCTTGTCTTTACTACTTGTGGTTGGTTATGACAAAAGGACTAGGGAAAGTGTGCTCTTAGTAGGAGTCATGGTCATCCTTGTCTGTGACTACTTGTCTTATGTGACGGTACGAACTTGCACACTATTGATCTATGTCAAATCATCGTGTTTGTTGGCCATTGCAATAATTCACCCAATGATGATTAAGAGCAATAGTTATCAAAGTCCTATAGCAACATGTTGAAGGATTTGGTCTTCGCACTAACATTCATCTCCATTTTGTTTTGTCATCGTGTCTCATCCATCTCTTGATGATATCCTGTGGAATACAAAACCATAAGTGCATAACATGATCATGAAAGAATTGTATTAGATCCTTGCATACATCATCCATATCATTAATCCATAAATATTGCATCACACATTGCATCATATACACATAGGCATGCATTAACATAATCATACATATTGCATCCATTCAAATAAATAACATTATGCATATCATTATCATCTAGGGTATAGCATCATCATGACATCTAAATAAACATTGTATTATCATCAAACATAAGGGAATACATGGAATGGCACATAAATAGCATCATCATCATAGAAATAACAAATGCATGTCACATAGGCATCATAGGGTAATCATATCTACATCATCATAATCACGTCGCATAAACATACATCATAAGCATAACCAACATATACGAGGCATCATCATTTAGCATAAAGCATGTAGGTTGCATCAAAAATACATAATATATATCATCTCAAAAAATATCATGTCATAGGATAAAGTAAGGAGATATCCCAAAAATGGAGCTTGTAGGCTTGATAGTGAATACATAATGTGTCATAACATAAAAGTATGAAACATAATATCTAATAGAATAAGCATGTTCCTATGTAATGCTCTCCTCATGCCCTTGAGGAGAAGATTTGGGAGACTATTTCTCTACCAATGGAATGGAGGTCATCATGGTAACTGTCACCTATTCCTGTGATGTAGAGGGATCAATCATTGCGGCATGTACCTGTGACATTGACGGAGCAACTACTGATCACATCATCTCTGTGATAACATTAGGTTGTACTAATATGGTAACTGATGGATCTACCACGGGAGGTTGACCATGTACTGATTTGTGGCCTAAACCTGATGACCCATGTGAGTGCCCTAACTTGTGGCCAGAGGAGTGCCTGTGATGAGACCTATAACCTGACATATGTCCAAAGGAACTCAATCCACCCACACTACTCTGGCTATGGAAGCTATGGTTGTGGTTGCTCCCTGACCCTATCCTTGTCTGACTGGCTAGCCTAGACAACCTGGGATCTCACTGATCTACTAGCACTGTGTGCTCATACAACATTTTGTACTTCCCTTTTCTCTTGCTCACACTAACCAACTCACTGGTAACATCTACAACCAGCCCTGTGCATAGTTGTGCAAACTGGCTGCACAACCTCTCTATCAATCTCTACCAAATCTCTGCTTGGTCCCTCTCCATCTGTGTCACCTCAAGCTCTTCTCATAGGGAATTGAAATCTTCCATGGTCACATCCAATCAAAATCTATAGGTATGCCAATCTCTGATCTATGGTAGCATCCTAAGGCAATAATGCACACTGGATAAGTTTGGATCCCCATCGATCATTCGCTCTTAGAGTTGTTGCTCTACCTCATCCATCTCCTCTTTGATATCCACATCCTCCTCATTACTGGTGTCATCCTCACCCCCAACCACTTCCTCCTCTCCTCCTCCGACCTTGAGGGACTCCTCCTCCCATCTTGGTCCCTCCTCCTCCTATCTCCCCTCCTATCTTGACCCCTCATCTCTCTCCTCATCCTCTATTGCATTGTGGATTGCATCTAATGCCACTCTCTCCACATGTTATCTAACTCTGCAGTTATCTCGCTTGGTCTCCCCCTCCCCTCCTCTGCCCACCACCTCCATCATCACCTCCATCATATCCTTCGGCATCCCCTCTTCCTCTTACACCATATCCCCAGCCTCCATCTCTTCCTCTCCCCCTGACTCTACATCCTCCTCATTGCACACTTAGAATAATGAACGTCTAATCAATAGGAGCTGGTGCAATAGGATCGACCAATGGAACCAGTCTATGAGACTACCACCACAACTCAAAGTATGGAGTCATCCCACAATTGAAAACACCTCCCCTCCAAGCCCATGGTTGTTCCACCAAGCTATGAATCTACTGCTCTGCGAAGGGCACTGATATGGCTGGACCCCACCCAGGCTCTCAAGATGTTAGTGCATACTTTGTTGTCCCCATTGACACACCCTGCTACTCTCCAAACTAACACAATACATGTTTTGGTAGATACCTCTCTATAATGAGCTCACTTTGCATTGTACAACCAATAAAATATCAAAACTATTTGCATAATGGTAAGTGGTCTCCTTCATCGGCCCATGGTGCATAATCTCTATAAGGCCTCCAAATGAATGATGTCATCGTATCAATCCTATGCCACCAATAGCCTATCTCTCCCACTCTCATCTGTTGAAGAGCTCTTTCATATAAATAAACATATGGCATATCATCTATCAACTATGCCCTTTAGATCGGTGGATGGAAGGCAACGATATGCTCCCATTCCCAGATCATCAGCAGAGTCATACCGCAACTAATGCTACTCACCCCTCTATAAGAAACCTCATGTAACTAATGGCACAAAATCCCCAATAAACATGGCCCCTAGGAAGAAACAACTCTATCCCACTACATCTGAACAAGTACATCCCCCCATCTGATAGGGAATCCATGTCCTTGATGATCTGATATGAGGACCCCAACAATCAAAGTACACAACATGGTGTCCCATCATGGGTAATGCTCTGCAAGATACTCCCACCTAATCTCATATGCAATCACACCAAGGCCCGCAACATCATCTGCCTCGTATACATCTAGCATGGCATCTACTCCCCATTGCGGATCATAAACAACCCGCTCACCTCTAATAGGAATGTACAAAATCTAGTATATGTCCTATAGGGTAATGGTCACCTCTCCTATCAACAAGTGGAATGAACAAGTCTCTGAATGCCACCGCTCAGCTAATGTTGTCAAAATTCACCTATTAGCTCGAATAATATGCATATAGGTGATGTAGTATAGACCCAATCACATTAGTGATTTGACCTCTTGATCTATCAACTGGTCCCAGAATCGGTAGGTCGATGACCTACTATCGAGCATATAAACCAGCATCAACTATCTATGCACATATCAAAACACACATCAACACATTATTCGAAAGAATCATTATCATTTACCTAACTTAAAAAGCATTTCAAAATTTAAAATCCATCAAAGTTATCCTTGGTAAAAAGTCAGTCAAATGTGTCGTGTTGACTTCAATTGCATCATGGAAAAGTAATTACATCATTTTGTACTTCATTTTTGTCTCGATCCAACAATTGCATCATTATGTCCAACATTTGCATTGCAACAGAGCACTTGTGTGACAATTTCTTGCATATGCATCATTTGACCTGGCGATTGCGTCGCAACATGTCATATGCGACATTATAACTCTTATTTGTGGCACAAATTTTTGAATGTAGCACACTTTATTGCAAATGCATCACAAATTCATTACATGCCCTATCGACCCTTTGCATTTGCATCATGATGAATAAAATGTGTTGAATGTGAATGTGAATGCATCTTACACGCACGCATATGCATCACAACACATTCATTATTGGACCTAAAACCCTAAAATTTTCACAAAAATGAATAAAATGACAATGTGGATTAGGGGTACATACCATCGGCTCGAAGCCCTTTGGTCATATAAAGGTCCACACGATCTCCTCATGATGCTCGGTCACTGAAATCATCATGTCTACTACAATCCTCTTCGCTCTACACTCTCAAAATTGCTAAGGTGAATAGTGAAAATGAATTGACTTTTACCCCATTATCAGCCTATTTATACAGTCAAAATGGCATTTTCCAAACCTTTTTATTACCAAAGGTTGTTTTGACCAACTTTCACCACACTTTTGGCTCTTTAAACTCCTCAAAATCAGAAATCATCTATACCATTTTCTTTAAGGTCACCATATTGACTTATTGGGACACTTTCCAAATTTTTCTATCACTAGCCCAAAATTTGAAAATTTTCCCTACAGGGCATAGATACTCCGTACCTTCGTTGGGGCATGACGTGGACTTAGTTTCTTTGCCACAATGTGATAGGCTCCATTAGACACATAAAAATGACCTAGGCCTACCAGCTCTATTTTTCAACCTTTTCTTCCTAGCATAGTTAAGACATTTTAATTATGTCCTTGGTCCACTTTTGTCTATTAATTAAATAATTCATAATTACTTAATTAATTCATATCCTTTGTATTCCTCTTAATTATTAAATAGATAAATTTTATTTATTTATTTAATACATTGCTAATTGTCTAAAGTCCTCTTAAAATTAAATCAATTTCTTAATTTATTTAATCATCCTTGCCCATTTATGTCTTTGAAAATCTTGTCATAATTAAATAAATTCTTTAATTTATTTAATTATTGGTCACTCTTTTCTAATTAAATAATTATCTTTAATTATTTAATTTGGCATTTCCCTCTTTTAGTAAATAATTTGAATTAAGTATTTACTTTCATGTGGTCCCCACCTTTTGAATTAAATTGATTTTTAACTCAAAATAGTTTTTTTCTTCAAAAATCAAATAATTTCCATTTATTATTTGATTTTCTAGCCACTTCTTTTTCTATGCCAATCTTATCTCTTGTCACATGCATTGACTGTCCTTGATTTGATTTTCTAAAAATCAATCTTATTCATTCATTTTGAATTTTCCCTAATATTTCCCTAACCCTAATTGTGGGTTGTCAAATTGAATCTTGTCCATTGATTCTAGGGAATTTTTCAACTTTTAATCTTGGCCATTCACTCAAAATTGCATTTTTTATAAAATTCCAATTTTGGTCTCATTTTGTCATCTCATGCTATCTTTATCTCATGCAATATTTTTTTAGGAAACCTTAGGCTATCTTGCACTCTTGTCATAATTTTGCAATCTTGTCATTGTTTTCATTTATTTCATAGACATATTAGCATCTCATTTGGCATAATTTAGACATAGTTTCATGCCCACTTGTTGCATATTAGCATAGTATTTTCATGTTGATATATGAAATCATTCAACATTTTCTTAGGTCTTGTCATTGTGATTAGTTTTCTCATTACAAATTTTAGGGCAACGTCATATTTGCAGAAAATTGAGAAGGTGTAATGGAGGTCAGCCATGGAGATTGAAGACATTTGGTGAGATCTTTCATTTTGTTTTCATGTTTCTTCTTTGCACTTCATTACTACTTTGGGTTTTTATGTTTATGCATTTGATTTGATAACCCTAGGATAAATTCTCGTAGTTACATTAGTGAACTTGATGCAAAAATCATGCAATATTTTATTTTTCATATGACATTTTTTTGTTTTGCAACTATAGGTACGATCACGATGCATTTAATCTGCATAATGACACATTCAATTTTTCAGGATTCATTCAACATCCAAAAAGCCACATTCGACATCTGGAAAGTTGCATTCACTCTGTTGAGCCGCATTCACTTTGCAGAGTGACGCATTTTCCAGGCTGCGATGCATTTGTCTTGCAAGTTGCCACATTCGTCAGACAAATTTCAGATTTTAGAATTCGACATTTAGAATGCTACATTCACTCTATCGAGTTGCATTTACTTTGTAGAGTGACACATTTTCCAGGTCGCAATGAATTTGTCTTGCAAGTTGGTACATTCATTTGACATAATCTAGAATCCAGAACCGCAATGCATCTGTCACTCAGAACAATGTAATCGCTCTATTGTGACACATTTTCCTGGTGAAATTTTGACCTCAAATTTTTCCATATTTCACTTCATTTCCTTTTATCATTCTATTTATATTTCTACAATATGTAGCATAGGGTCTTTTTGGTTACTAATGGCTTGTGACAACATGTGGCTTTGAGTCTTTCATGGGTCCAAAGAATATTCTTTTGTAAACTACTAACTTGTGGTTTTGTAGGTTCAATTGTCCAAGGCCTTTATCTTGAAACATTGTGCTTGTTGATTTCTAGATTAGAAAACACTTCAATTGGTGCACTATAAAAAACTTTTCTTTTCCTTTAATTGATTGTGTTTGGGGTGGTAGGTGATTATGTTGTCACCTTGTGCAAACCAGGTGATCAGAAAATTAGACCCATCTATTTTTGTGTTTACATCAATTCAATAATTGAAGCATCCTCTCCCCTTGTGCACTTGTGCGATTCTGGGTGTAAGAGAAATAGTTATTGGCTCTATAATTTGGGATTTCCTTGGTGGGAAAAAGTACTCACCCCAAGGAAACTCAAACCAACAATAGAGCTAAACCCAAGCTACCCCCGACTAGTATATAAATGTGAATCCTAAGGAAAAGCCTGGGATTACGAGTGTAGATGTGTCATACAAACCAATTAGTACTCCCCAAAACCCTATTGAGTGTAACCTCTTCAAGATGGAGTGCCTCCTAAATGGAGATTAATCTTGTGCCCCATGTATGGCCACTCGAATGGGGGTCCTGAAGAGCCAAAATCCTTCTATTTAGTAGTACAACACCAGTCGATGTGAAGGAATCCACATCTTCACAGTTCTTAGTAGAGGTGATCAACCTACCATGGGAGATTTATGGGGGTTGGAAGCTTGGTTGGCCTAAGAAGTAGTGCACTATAAGGGGGAGTTTGTGTAGGCAAGCTTCTAGATTCACATGTTAAGAATATATGGTTTCATGGAATCTAGCGAATATTGTCATGGCCTAGAACCTAAGATTGTGCTTGTTTCAAAAGAAAAAATATTATGCTTTCCAAGTGTTTTCAGACATTCACACAAATAGTCAAACATCAAACACTTTAGATTTTAGACCAAAATTACAAACAAATTAGAAGTTTTTCTTTTTGCACTGCATCTGTTGTGACACATTCACTATATTGCACTACATTTTCCTTTCAGAATGTTGCATCTGCTCTGTTGCACCACATTTTCTTTGCAGAACACCACATTTTCCCATGTCAAGCCACATTTGCATTACTAAACCACATTTTCTTTCTATAGAGTCACATTTGCTAAAAATGAGCCACAACTACCATACTGAGATGCATTCAAGACCTAAAATGACACATTTTCCTAACAAAAACAAAAACTTGTCTCAGACTAGAAACTGAGTTCCAATTTGTCCAAATTGCCATCAAACATCTTTTTTCCAAAAAAATCTATCAAAGACTAGATTAGAAATTCCTCAAAATTCCTTATCATTTGCATTCTTAGGTTGCATTATTACCCCTAGGCTATCCTTACAACAAAAATATAGTTCCATCCTTAGGGCATCATTATCTTCATCTTCAGTTCTTACATCCTCACTTCATTTTTGGATTTTGGACTAGGAGACCTTGCTTCACTTTGCAAAATCTTGACTTTCAAAAGTAGGTTATCAATGGACTTAGTCATTATTATCTTCTTTAGTCATTGTCCTTTTGTGAGACCTTTCCAACTCACAAGTCTAGTTAGGAAATATCACTTGTCATTTTGTCCTTGTCATTTAGTCCTTCAAACAAGTCCTTTGATTTTCCAAAATTGAGACATAGATCAAGCATAGGGTGGTTTGGCAACCTTTTTCCAAATAATTTTGACCTTTAGACATTCAAATCATCTTAGTCATCATCTTGCATATTCTATCTTTGAAAAAAATCCCCAAATTTTTTCATCATAGTCCCCATTTGGCATTTTAACTTGTCATTGGTCACTTCCTTAGTCAACATTATCATCCTAGTCTTCATTATACTTTAGCATCAGTCATCTCCTTTAGGCAACATAGTTTGGCATTTTCATCCTTTATTATCCAAAAATATCAAAAAACACAGTTTAGCATCATCTTTGCATATTAGTGGTTATTCTCATCATGCTCATTTGAACAATTCCCTTTTATGGTTGAGACTAGACTCCAAAGAAGGAGAAGACAAATGGAAAACCTTGGAAAAGATTCCAATAACACTTATGACCCAAATTGGACTTTTAACATCCCATTTAACAACACAAACACCCAACCTCTCATGAACATGTTGTCCTCATCAAACAACCCATTTGTACCATTCTTAAGTAGGGATGAACATAGAAAAATACTTGAGGAACACCTAGAGGTAGTAGTGCAAGATCCAGAGACAACCTCCTTTTTAGAACAAATGGTCTTATATGATAGAGATAGATATTTGGCCATACTCTTAAGTCAAGGAGCTAAATTTTGATGTGGGTTTGACATTAATACTCTGAGACCACCATCACCCAACCATAATGTCAATAACATGTCAAATCAATTCCAAAACATAACAAACAATGCTTCTATCAGTGTCACCTCACAAACTATCAAAAGTACCATTAATACTACCACCATTGACACAACCAACCAAAATAATCCCAACTCAATCAATGCCACATCTGTTGGGGGCATACCAAACATGTTGCAATCCATGTCACAATCCACATCAACCATGATACAAGCCATGACACATTCAATGCTAACCATTTCCATGATATCATCACAATAAGTTGGAGCCACTTTTGCATCCTCATCAATGGGGGAAAGCTCCTCAAATTCCTTATCTGGAGCTTCATATAGTGCCATGAGTGCCTCCTCATCAAGACCTTTCATTGGTAGATCATTTAATCATGTTGGAGGAAGCAAACCATGTGTCTTTATCCAAGGACCACAATCCATTTTAACACATCATCACAATTCAACATGAATACCTCTCAAGTGTAGAATATGAACCTTTCTCATAGGCAATTCTAAAAATTTGGATTAGGAAATCCCAATACTCAACACATGACATCATTTGGACATCAAAACATGCATGGTCAACATATTCCCCAAGTATCAACTCAAATTGTTGGAGGAAATATTTCAATATAGTCACCGTATATTCACACTCATCAACAAGTCCCCAATCAAAACATTCAACACCAACAACATACCAACCAAAAAACATCATACATGTCACAACGTCATATTTCACAACAGAACACTAATCCATTTTCACAACAAATGGGGGCTCATGGCATAACTATCACACCTTTCTATGACACTACAAACAATCCCATAATTGACGCCATTCAATCCCAAATGATGGATATGCAAAAGGAAATACAAGAATTACGAGCATCCAATAGGAGGTCACACATGTCATATGACCTAAACTTATATCCTTTTGACACAAAATTGAACATGCCACCATTCCCTCCTAGCGACATGTCACCCAACTTCACCAAATACAAAGGTAAGATGATTCCTATTGAGCATATTCAAGAATTCACAACCAATTGCATGGACATTTCCTACGAAGAAACTTACCTAGTGAGACTTTTTTCTAAAATCCTTATAGGGCCAACACTTGAATTGTTGACCACTTTGAAAGGGATAAGAACATGGGATGAACTTAAAGATAGATTCATAAAAAAATATTCATATAACATTGATATGGACACATCAATCACCGTCCTATGCACTCTCACACAAGAAGATACCAGTGAAACTTTTATCCCATTCTTCCAAAACTAGAGAATTCTTGCAAGTCGATGTCATATTGATATACCTAAAAGAGAAAAAGTTGAAATGTTCATCCAAACACTCGTAGGCCCACTGAAGTATGAATTGCAAGTCCATTGTTGTACAACATTTGTAGGCCTAGTTGAAAAAGGAGTCCAAGTTGAAAAAGCCTTCATCACCAAAGGGAATTAAAATATGGTCCTAAAAACACAAACACAAATCTTCCCACTAACAAAAATAAGTATTGGGTGAAAAATAAACATGTCAACAATGATGGCATTGTTAATGCCAAGGTTGTAAACATGATAGAGCCAGTACTTGCTCTTCAAGGAACTTAGCTGCAAAATAAACTGAAAAAATTAGTGATGCTTGTAGTCACCAACCAGAGTGGTCAAAATAGTCAAAATCAAGAACAATCCCACCAGATAAGACAATTCTCAAAAAGATGAACATACATTGCTTTGAGCAAGCCAATTGAGAATTGTTTTTAAGAAGATTCTTTAGAATGGTCTTATCACACTTTAGGATCCTAAACCATATGTCCTCGGGTAGTTTAAACCATCATGGTGGGATGATAATGCCTTTTGTGACTACCATCAGACTAAGCTACATAAAACATCATCATGTCCACAGTTAAGAAACATTGTGCAAGATCTTATCAAAAATAGCATAATTGAAGTGGGTGGGCCACAGTTTGCATCCAATTCAAACCATACCATTCATAAAAACCCACTACTAGATCATGGTTCTAATAAAGCTTCCACATCAGGTACCAAGACTAATAACAATCAAGCCAATTATACCTGCACTTCTTTTGATTATTCCAATGGATCCATTATTAACAATGTATGAAATGATGATGACTATGTCAATACCATAACTATTAAAAACATTCTTGAATGCAATGCTACCACCCGAAGTCGAAAAGTCACTATAGCTATCCCTCCTCCACGTTAGCCAAAAATTACAATAGTTGGTTCATCTTCAAAACAATCACAAACTAGCCCATCCATAAAGGAGTCTCAACCCAAGAGTCAGTTTAACCTCATTAATCAGTTGGGAAAAACCCCTACATGGATATCCATACTTGAGCTAATTTGCATTTTGCTCACGCATAAGGCTATACTCGACAAGACCCTACAATATTCATCTGTCCCGTAAGACATTGATTTTAGTCAATTTGAGGCCATGGTGGGATATCTCACGACACCACATCATGTGGCATTTTTTGATCAAGATTATTCATCATGAAAGAACAATCATAATGATGCATTACACATTCAAGTTTTCATCCATAAGCATAAGGTCAGACGGGTCCTAGTAGATGGTGGAGCAAGGTTAAACATATGTTCCTTGAAATTGGTTAAGGCTCTAAGATTTTCTAATGCTTGTGTATACCCTACAAAGAGGGGTGATCCCATAATAGTGGTTTATAATTTTTGGCCAAATTGGACACTGGAATAATTTTTGAACTAAATCTTCACTTTCGGGCACCTATAGTAGCTAAACCGTTAGGAATTTGAAGATGATGCAAACTAGAGTTTCATGAAATTTTGTTTGTATATTCTAAATATATTTGTTTCAAAAATTTGGAATCAGATTACACATATTTTTCCATCTCCCTTGAAAACAAGTTTTTTTCATAAAACAACATTTTTAAAAAGTGATGCTCACCGTATAATGCATAAATTTTTTTTCCATGAATGATAAAATTCTAATTCTTTCAAATTTAGATTTTTAACTCCGATATCTAGTGCTTTAATTTGGTTAGATAGTTTTTTATTGAATATTTTTTCTTTAATCAAGTTTCAAAGTCAAACCAATTAAAATTTAGACATAGCACGACCGTATAACACGTAACTTTTTTGTATGTATTGAAATTCATTTTTTTTGTTTTTGTTGGATCAAGGACTCCAATATCTTGTGCACTCATATTTTTCAAATGTCTTTTTGATAATATTCTATTTTTCCACATGTGCCGAACAAAGAGCTTGATTTTAAGTGAAAAACCTACATTCACAAGAAATAAAAAATAAATATAATAATCAAATTTAATTTAATTAAAATTATACTTTTTGGAAGCTTATAATGAGGACTACATACTTACAAAAATATAAATTTTAAATGAATTCATTTGATCCCCCAAAAAGTAAATCAAAAGTTGTTTTTTATCAGCATTTTGATAGGTGTAAAGGAGACTCTGTTATAGGTATGGTTTAAAACTAGCGGCATTCTATCCAAGGAGGATTGGTCTAAGGTGGTTTAATAAAATCCTATTCAATTGGAATAATTTAAATGGAACATTATAGGGTGGATTTATAAATAAATGGAATACTTACCCCCACTACCAGTTAAGATATATGGCAAAGGATACAACATGATGAAGGCTAAATGATATGATGGAACCAATGGCCTTGGCAGGAACAAAATTGGACAAAGGGGACCTATAGCACCATAAAAATGACCAAAGTATCTTGGGTTAGGGTACATATTACCTTGACATGATGATTGGAATGCCAATGTGCTTTTGAGTGAGAGTGAAAATGCTTCAAAAAGTGTTGAGACAACTGAGGAATCCCTCACTGAGACCAACTCCCATGAGTGGGAATATGGCTCCTGAAGCTCTACAAATCTGCAAACACTTAAACTTCAACTACACATTAAATAATGGGTTGGTTCAAGCCTTGTATACCTACAAGTAATTCTATGGAATAATACATCATGCTTCAATAAACAAATTAATTAAAAACATGAAAGAAGCAAACATGATCTATACCTATTCCATATTGGATTGGTGTCAATTGTCCCAATGACACTTTCCCAATCCCTGCTAAAACTAAAATGATGCAATGCAATGGTGATGGGAAAAATTAGTTCTCAGTTTAAGAGAGTAACTTTGCATGAGAGTGTAGATGGGTTGATGAAGAATGAGGCCTTTCATTTATAGATTTTCAAGTTGGAAGAGAGCTCAAAATAGAGCAATGTGGGATAATTATTTGGCCAATGAGATGAAGCCACTTGTCACATTGTGATAGGTTGAGGAATGTGCAAGTTTTGGCCAATGTGCCAAAGAGGGGGAGATTCAAATTTGAAATCGTGAAATAAATGTTGAGAGGGGGACATGAAAGAGAGAATCTATTGCAATGTTGGAAAGGACAAATCAACTTGTCTTCATATTCAAACTTGAGGGAATATTCCATTTTTATGCCAAATTGAAAGAAAATGGTGAATTTATAAATGAATTAAAATGCTTTATTGGTGCAAGTGGGAAAAGCTAGAGGATTTGATGGGTGGTTAGATTAGGTTAATCAAGATTATATTAGCTTAGGCGATGATTAAGATTCTTTGACCCATTTGACTTGAATATTTTGATTTATTTAAATCAAGAGGGAGAAATATGAATTTTGACATTTAATTTAATAAAGTATTGATTTATTTAATCAAAGAGGGAATGATAGGCTTAAATTAAATAAAGTTAATTTATTCAATTTAAGTGGATAATCCTTAGAGATTGAATTAAATGAACCTGATTTTCCTAATGAATGGATTTAATAAACTTGATTAACTTTATGAGTGGATGACTGTGAACTTGGTTTACTTGATGAATGGATCTAATTGAATGCATGATGCTAATTTTGCATGTCTACATTTTTCCCCTCTTTGAAGCAATGTACTTGCTGTGTTGGTTCAAATAATAAACTTTCCATGAACAAAATTAAAAAAATAAATTATTTTGTCAGATGCCCCAGCGGAAAGAAGTACACTAGTACATTTCCCCCTCGAGAGATCAAGAAAAAAGATTCTATTTGAGGGTCAATCTCATGATAAAGAGGTTCAAAATGGATGATTATGGATGATGATGCAAATGAGATGGTTTTAAGATGCTTAGAATAAAAAATCTATATTATCTTAAACAACTTAAATTATAATATGATGTGAGATGCATGAGATTAATGATGTGATATGTTGTGATTATGCAAATGTATGATTTATGAGATGCTTAGACTAACGTATCTATATTATGATGATGACTATGCATGTGAGATGATATGTAGAATGCTGATTATTTGTGGATGTAGGATGGATGCACTAGTGATGATGATGAACTACTCATGTCATGATGTTAGTGCAGAAAAGAAGAAATTAGATGATGACAAGAGGTTCCAACAAGACAACTTTATGAGAGATGATGATGATGATAGATGATGATGATAAATGGATGATGAAAATTGGATGATTTGCTTATCAAGGATTGGTATTTTAAAAGGGTCACTTATCTTATGTTTAATAACACACATAAGCACAATGCATCAAGGTATAAAGGACCAGGATGGTGTTGTGCCTAGTATGATGGAATTTGATTTGACAAATAGATAGGATTACTCTTGTTCATACTTGACATACAGAAACCTTGCTAGGATGTAGTTTAGAAGTTTCAAACATCTTGGTCCAAAACACGGAAAGGTATAACCAATCAGTTCAATAGTCAACAAGCTATCCAAAACACCCTCTATACATATCTAACAAAGCAAGTATTCACCAAGTTATATTACAAGAATGTCCAACAAGCATAGCAGACAAAGGATAATGATCATTACCCCATTCCTATTTCTCTAAATCCTCTATTCTGATATCATCAAGAAGTCCTTGGAATGAGCATAATAAGATATTTCAAAAGATAAAGACAAAGTAAACAAACAAGCTGATGGTCTTCAATACCGCTAACCAAAAGGGGATGTGTTTTCTAAGGATAAGAACCGAAACTATTGCCAAAAGATAATGCCCATTGTAGGAACAATTCATCCTAGGACATGTTAGTGGATGGTGGCACGCCATTTTTTTAATCCAAAGCATTCTTGCAAATGATTGATATGGAACCAATAGGATGATGGGTTATCGACACAAAGAATTGACCAACTTGCTTACGTACTGACTTAGACCTGAGACTTGACGATTTTCAGTTTTCATTTTTGACTGGCTAGACTTGTTTCTAATTGTCTTACCAAAGATTGAGGATGACGATTGTTTATTATGAGTGATGTTATTGTAGGTGCAAGCGAGATGATATAGATGGATTTTTTCAAATATTTGGATGTTTTTGATCTTTTTGAGATGTTTTGAGGTTGTTTTTGGTATTTTCAAGATTTTACAAATGTTTTGATTTTTAATTTTTTGAATGTTTTTGGATTTTGTGTTTTTTGAATTTTTTTTGGATTTTTATGTCTCGAGGGCTGATCAAAGATGAGCCTTTCCTACATTTAAGCTCAGAGACGACGTAGTTCGGATATTGATGTTTTCTAACTTTTTTGAGTGTTTTTGGATTTTCACATGATTTTGATGATTTGGATATGGACATGTGTGATGATATTAGTGCTCTGTTTGGGATTTTGTTGAAGACCAAGCTAAGATTGACTGATCGAATCAATAGATTGATGATGATGATAACATTGTTGAGGATACACAACAATGCAAGGATTTGATTGATCAGGATTGATGATGATAACATTGTTGAGGATGCACATTAATGCAAATATTGATTGATCAGGATTGATGATGATAACATTGTTGAGGATGCACAACAATGCAAGGATAGTGTTAAGAAACACAATGATTGGGAATGATATCCCAAGATGATGATGGGTTGATTGGATTTGATTGATCAAGATTTTGAATGATTTAATGTGACGTTTGAAGTGAAAATTAGATGCGACTGATATTGATTATTTGAATTGATATTTCAATGAAAGATGAAGCTTGATAAGGAATGCCTTCTCATCAAAATATGCCATGGGATAGTGATTTGGAGTTTTGATCACAAATGTTTTGACCAATTTGATTTCACATTTTCCAAATGTTCAGATCACCACATAAGTTGGAGGATACAGATCAAGATCTATTCCTGATGCAAGATATAAATATCTGCCCCCAGTGTCTAGCAATGTATGGAATGTCATGGATGGATGTTTGGATACGTGTATAGATTGATGGATATGGAAAGCATACAAAGGAAGCCAAGGATTATCTTGTGATTAGATAAGGTGTTCAGATAAATAATGCTCATTGGATAATGCTTCATGGCTCAAATAGCACTGGATAGGATAGGATTAATGAAAATGACCCATGTCAAGATGTTTACCATAAGCAAGTGTAAAGTGTGCACCAAACTTTCATCAAGATCAAGATAACTTGGATTATGGATGTAAATGGATGAAATGGATTGATTAAATGGTTCATGGATGCATGGATTTATTATGGTTGAGATGGATGGGATGCTAGACTTATTATGGATGGGATAAGATTCTTTCACCTGAAGTGGTGCGTGTAGATGCTCGATTCTACACATGATGCATGTTTGCCAGGTTTTCATCATGGTACCTATCCAAAGCGCCACCGTAGTGGTTTTCACTTGAGGATGATTTTTCTCTTTACTGTTTTCAATCCTTTTTCTAATTTTTTTGGTTTTTTCTAAAAGATTCATGCTGACCCATCTGGTGGTGTTGATGTAGATTCTTTTGTCATGATGTGCCATTAATAGAATTCTTGAAGAAGTTGCTTTTCTAAGATATGTGCACTTGTATACAACTTTTGAGATTCATGATCTATTTTGTCAATACTGGAGTTAACTTTGTCTTTGTGTGCACATCGCGATAGAGTTCCTTCTGAATCCTTATGATGAAGGGTCATTGCCAATACATGGTTAATGTAAGAATTGGATATCATGTGTGGAGGCATGGATGGAGTGTGTTTAGGGATAAGAGATGGATTGGCTAACATTTTTGAACCTTTGACTCTCCAAACTTGGGAAGATGAGCAATGATGTGTGGATATGAAAGTGTGTGAGGAATTAGGACCAAGTGCTTGATACACTTTGTACGTCACTTGAAAAGCTTTCTTTTTCTTTTGTGGACATCTTTGATGGATACTTTTCCCTTTTTTATTTTTCCGCATAGTTTCTTTAACTGAGGGAGTTTGATAGGGATGATCTTTCTTTGTATTCTCTGGTATCCATTTGTATTTGACTTGTTCATTATGCTTCTCAGCTTCTTTTTCTTTGATAACATTCTTCGTACTTTGACTCAAATCTTTGTTTTGACATTGGTCCCAATTTTTGGATGGGGTGATGGGTGGATGAAGATTCATGACATGGCTGGTTGTAGTATTGACATTAGTTTCATCATAAGGATTCTACATGCTCCCTATGTTGACATTTGCTTGAGACATAGTTTCCCCTAGTATTGTGTAAGTAGTACCTTCATGCTTTGATTTTGCTTGTTTCAAGAGTTCATGTTTAGAGTGCATTCTATGATAAATGACCATTATAGATGATGTTATTTCAATTAGATGCTCTGCTAACTCTGGAACATCATGTTCTATATGATTGGTTTCCTTGAGTGGATAATGTTGGATATCTTTATACGTAATGTCTAGTTTGGATTTTGGATATATTTGATCCTGATGTTGACAACTTTGTTTGGCTGTAGGAATCAATAACCTACTCCTTTTGTGTAATAATATCAGGAGTAAAGGAATCTTGTTCTGAATGAAGATCATGAATGCATCCATCCATAGAAAGCATCTAATGGGTAGAAGGAGGAGTATGTGTTATGGGGATATGATCATCATTTGTGACATCTTGTATAGATATGAGAGTGTCCATTAGATCATTATAGTATCTTTGAGATACAAATTCTTGATCTTGAATAATTTTAGAATTACTTTCGACATGCTTTGGATCAAGTTCTTGACATGGGTCAATTTCAAAGGATGGATTTCTTTAAAGGGTTCTTGGATGTCATCATTAGACATGGCAAGTGGTTCAATATATTCAAGTGTTGAGTTCAGGGTTCCTTCAGTATCAGTAACCATGAGGTTGAAGGAGGTCAACATGTCTTGGAAAGGACCACTGCTAGACTTTGGTGAAAGATGTTGATCATGCTTTGGAATGAATTCTTGAGATATGTCCTCTAACTCATAAGGTGATGTAGATACATTTTCAACATGATCATAGGTGAATGGATCATGGATTATGTCAATGGGATCAAATAATCCTAACACTCCTTGAAATAGATCACTAAAAAATGGCTCTTGATGTATGGTGAGTTGATCATCAGGTGGGGTAAAAAAATCTTCAATATGCTCCTTAATTAAGAGATCTTGAACATTGTTTTCAACAATTGTGGTGGAGAGATTGTGAATGTCTTCAACCATAGAGTCAAGTGATTTTGACATTTCTTGAATTGGATCATTGTTGGGTATCGTTGGTGGATTTTGATGATGATTGAAAAGTGACTCCTAACATATGTTGATTTGATCATTGGATGAAGTAGACACAACTTCAGTGATGGGTTGATCTTGATCCTTGTTCTCAACAGTTATCATTTTTTGTGTTTGTGCTTGTGTTTGTTGGGTAGCTTGTGTTTCTTGTTGTGTGGCTAGATAATGGTGGATGGCCTTTTGGTAGGCCTGGTGAGCTTTTAGCGCAATGTTATATTATCTTGTTGCATTTGGTTTTGGTGGTAGTGGTGGTGGATTCTTAATCATGTTGGATGTAGTGATAAGTCATTGAGATACGTTTGGAGTGATCATGGTAGTTAGGGTTTGAGATATGATGGGTGTGATAGGGGTGGTTGGAGTGATCGAGGTGATAGGAATGGTCAGAATGACCAAGGTGATAGGTCCTTGGCAGACCATATTTTTATTTTTCTGGATTCATGTTGTCATTTGATTATATACCATTTGTTGGTGTGATGTCGATGGTATATTCAAAGGATTTGATGTGATGGAGTGATTCATGTTAGGCGGATTGATTTGGATGGAGTGATTGGTGCTAGGTAAAGGGGGAAGCCCTAAACCAAGGAATGATGTTAATATGGGTAATGGCGGTGGAGATGTCTCTTGGCACAATGACTCAACTATTTTGGTAAGTGTAGCAATTTGGTCTCGCCAAATTTGATCTTGATTTTGATCTTGACTCCCTTGATATGGTTTTTGTTCTAGCAGATTTGGGATGCATACTTGCGGTTTTTGAATGGGATCATGGAAAAATTGATTTTGGAAAATGTTCTAACTTGGGATTATGTTCAAATTTGGTGTTATGTGTTGTAATTGAACATTGTTGATGTTGGGAATCACATTGCCTTGATTTAGGTAACTTTGATTTTGCATGGTGTTACCTTGACTTGGATTAATACATGGAGTTGTTAACATCTTGTTTGGACTTTGAACGATATCCGTATGATTTGCAAACACATCCATCCCAATGTTTACCAAGTTTGGACTCAAAATATTCATGTTTTGTAAAGTTGTACTTGGTACATTCACATTTGGCATGTTGGGATTTGATGAGATGATGTTGTTCGTTTGAAGGCTCATGCATTGATTGTTCAGTTGATATATTTGTAGGTTTGGACTTGGATTTAAATCTACCATCGAGAAAGGTGTTCCAATCTTTGATTTGGGCATACTCACACTTGTTGTACCATTGACATTTGTAGAAGGTAATGATCCCATGTATGGATTGTATAAGTGTGAGTTCTGATAATCAATCAGCATTGTAAGGCTTTGAAAGTTCAATTGATTTGGATTACACATGATGTATGGATCAAGTTTATATTCCATGTTCTTCTTGTGTTTTGACCTTGTTGACCTCTAAGGTGTTTAGGACCAATGATGAGATGAATGATGAAAGGGGTGAATGATATGAGTGTTGAACGTTTAGGGACTTTGGATCAATGCTAGACTTAGGGATTTATTTTGATTGATTTGATTTGGATAATGAACTTGTAAACCCTAAGATGTTAGATGTGATATTAGGATGAATTTGTTCAAAGTATTGCTGATTTAATTAAATGTATGAGAAAGGATGCATTCCCACACACCTAACTAAACAAATGACTTTGATTTGATTTAAGGATGTACCCAAGTCTAGATAATGATGTTTCCAAAGCTCTAAAGTTGTTTGGTGGGATGGGTGAAATGTTTGATTTGGGCCTAAATGAAACTAAGAAGGATTTGTTTACAATACCAAGATAGTGAAGAACATGCCTTTCTTTAAGAGTAATTCAAAATAAAAAGACCAATGTTTGGATGAAAACCGTATGACCAAAAGATGCCAAGCACATGTGTGGGGTCCAATTGATTCAATCTTTGATTAATGGATTATTTTTACCACTAACACTTCTTGATTAGCTTTTGAAACTTAGATGTCCAATTTCCTAATTCTCTTTCATCCCACAAAGTGCATTTTGTGAAAATCGAGGAAATCAAGGCAAAGGTTTCCTAATGTTGACCTTTGTAGGAGAAAATTGAGATGGAATCCAAATGCTTAGATGCCTCTAAGGATAAAATCCCAAGGGCAAGCAATAGCATGTAAACTTTTTCAATGATATTTGCTTCTCCTAAAGGGTTTGAGATTTGATGCTCATGTTGAATGTTGGTTTTCCAATGTTTTCAGTCAAAGCACTGTGTTTTCAAATTGACTCACAAGCAATATAACATTCTAGCTCAATTGGAACATTTTTCTTGGTGGGCTTGCCTCATGCCCTTCATAGTAGAAGAGATTATTTTACATGCAACCAAGGAGAAAATATAAATGTATGTTAAGAATGAAGTCTTAACCTCTATATTTTAACCAAGATCGGACATGGAAAGTAACTTCTTGGAATCTGAGTTCCAATGCACTACTTTGAAAAATCATTGGATGGACAGTTGGCTACTAGAAACAAGGGTGTTAGTTCATAATTTGTGTTCGTGGAGATTGAACCATATGGCAAGAGTCCCCTTTCGGATCCATCTTGTCAGAATCAACTGCGTGATATTGGCGTTTACTCCAATACCCACATTTATATCATGGTTGGAAATACTCTTGGCTTTAGAGTGTTACCGGTTGAGTTGTTCCCTTGGGTGATTACTTTTTCCCCAAGGAAGGCCCTCTAAGATAAACAAAAGTGAATAAACTTATTCATAGTTTGATCAACCCTTGTTTAGAAACAAAGGGAGAACACATGCAATAAATTTATTCACACTCGCACAAGATTTTGTTCAATTTTGAACCCAAAATGAACTGTGGAGGTGATCACTTTATCTCAACCTAAGATTATCAAAAAGGCCTTTTGATTCTCAAGATCACTATGAAGCATGATAGAAGTGCATATGTCCTTTTCAATAATATTAGTTTAAGTAAGCCAGCACGAAAAAAAAAGTTACACATGTTCATTTTAAATCCACAAAGCAATGATTTTGATTCATTTTAAAGCACCAAAATGAGATATGAGAGTTCCCTTTTTCAATTTGCTAACCTTAAACAAAATCTAGTCAATTTTCCTAATGTTCATTTTAACTCCTTTGCAATGGAAATTGAAAGCCTAGGTAATGTTCGTTTTAAAGCCCGAAACAAAAGATGAGTTAGCATAAAATATAAAATTAATGCATATGAAAGAATTTCCAAGCATTAAGAAATTATTTTGAGTTTCAATTTTGATGTTCAATTTATCACCAAAAATTCCTTGCAAGCTCAAAATTCTCCTCGCTTTTATTTCCTTTGCACCTTCCTCATTTTCCTTCATTTTCCTATTCCATCACAAATGAAAGTTAGGCATGTTTTGGTAATTTTGAAAAAAAAGATACAAATGCAAGATATGTTAATTATTTGAGAATATTGACGAGACCCATGAGTTCCGTATGACAAATCCAAACAAAGTGTTAATACCTTTTCAATTAGCACTAATTCTATTTTGAACAAAATAAAAAAATTAGAATAGACATTTATTCAAACCAATTGAGAAAAGATAATGTATTTGACCCAACCACATCAAAGATAAAATCACACCTTAAAAGAAAAATAGAATAATTATGATGAAGGTTTGAATAATCCCATTTGAAAGAAGGAAAAAAAATGTGTTGCTCTGACAAATTTGATAGTTGTAAAGGATGTTTTAGACCAGACAAAATTTGTAAAATCTGCATCAGACTTTAATAGCCGATCTCCTCAAGCTACCGTTTTATCTTTTCTATGTAGCTTACTACTTTAAATGCAGCGAACTATGCTTGTCATCCCACTTTCTCTTCTCACATGAGTTCCTTTAAGACCAATATTGTACCATTTTTGTTTCTACGTTGTACTGACATATCTTACTTTGCAGCAAAGCTCTACATTAAAGCCCACAGTTGGTGTTTGGTTGGAAGAAATCTTAATAGAATCGTGGCTGTGTTGTTAGAAATAGTATGAGGAATTTAAAGAACTCGTTATTTTCCTAGACATTGACCTTAATTCCCGTACATGTCAGCTTAATGTTGGTGGACACCCACAACAAAAGACCTGGGATATCAGATGCCATCAGTAGGTGTGAAGCTGAATAAAAAATATCATGGAAAAAATACCTTTCTTAGTCGATGTACACATTAAATGCTTCAAATCTCTCATTTAAATGTCAATGTAGCATTGACTTCTTTTTGTTCCAGAAGTGAGTACATTGGAATAGCACCTATAAATCAATGCAATGCTAGCTCTAAATCCCACACCCAACTATTTTGAAAAACTTTCAAACTGATGTAATTGGTACCAAAGAACCTGCAAATGCAAGGGAATGGATTAGGTATTGCATTTGAAACCAGATCTAGACATCATAGAATTCATTTAGTTCAAACAAGATAATGCCAATCTGCTGGCCTTCTTTTTTAAATGCCATAGATTGGAGAGACACATTTTTTGAATCTTCCACTATGGCACGAAATGACTATATGAGTCCAGGGCAAGCAATGTCAAGCAATAGAGACCAAAATGTTGTAATGCTAAGGTGTTCTTCATCAATGAGATTGGATTCTAGGGAAACAAGGTGAATTCAAGGCAGATATGGGATAGCAGACCATATTGAGAGGAATCCAAGTATCAACAAAACTCATGGTGGTGGGTATATGTGAGATATAATGCTTAGGAAAGAATTAACTAAAGGCTTGTTTACCATGATAGATAGAGATTCAATGGATAGATAAATAAGACACCATAATGGTAGAAGTCTATGGGAGTCTTTGAGGAGAAGTTCCTCACATCAGACTTGGGATATTCATGCATAAACATGCCCCAATAGCCTTGGAGCCACAACCACAATAACACATTACCTAGTTGTGATGGTGGTCTTGGAAATAACTCTCATTACACACCTATTGCTCCTCAACATGATAGTTACTATCCTCCATCAGACCTTCCACCTGCAGATACTTGTTCACAACACGACTTGAACATGTATGGTGGAGATCCAACACTTAGCAGTTATTTAGCTACAAATCAATGGCCGACACCTATTATTACATAGGTTACTTAGCAAATGCAAACACCCCTATCATATTTAGATGTTGTGATTGGAACAACTCGGTCAAATATCAGCTACTGTCGTAGGGCTAGTGGAGCAATAATAAAAGTGCAAGAAACTAGAGGAGTGCTAGGTGAAATGACAGTTGAAATACATGGAACTGCAACTCAAGTGCAAAAAACATAGCAATTGATCCAGAACTTTATGACAGAAACAATAACTCTTTCAAAAGAATTCTTTCAAGCTAACACACTTGGCAGGTGAAAAGCGGCCAACATAGACTTTTACTTTAAAAAAATTCAGGAAGCATGGATATGGTGTACAAACTATTTTGACAGAATGCCTCGAATGAGAGGCCATAGGTAAAGGAAAATTCATGTCTATAGAAAAATATTATGGAAAGAATAGTTAAAGAGTAAACTATGTTTAAGAAACCATAAACAAGGAATAGCACCTTCTCTAAATTTATAACCATTTACTCAATTTTTGGTATTCCCTGTGAGGCAGCAAAGAAACATCATTTAATCAATTTGAAAGATTCCTCATTTATTTGTGAAGCATTCGACCATTCCCTATGGTTTCATAAAGACACATCATTTATGTGCACTTCCTAATCCTATATCTGTGTATTGTATTTCCATGTAGCCTATCACATGAAATATGTACATTATGCAAAGCTAAAGAAGAATAGAAAGATATTCTATGGAGGAGATTTAGTTTGATGATAAAAAAAAAAAAATGAAAAAAAGCATGAAAAGCCCTTGGCTAAAATTTATCAATTAAACAAGAAAATTACATCCTGTAAGTTGCTGAAAATGGTGGTTGTGGGCTAGGCCCTCCTTCTAGCACCATTATGAAGCTCTGCAAATTTTCAAACACTTAAAATTCAACTACACATTAAATAATGGGTTAGTTCAAGCCTTGCATATCAACAAGTACTTCTATGGAATAATACATCATGCTTCAATAAACAAATTAATTAAAAAAATGAAAGAAACAAATATGATATATACCTATTCCATATTGGATTGGTTTCAATTGTGCCAATGACCCTTTCCCAATCCTTGCTAAAACTGAAATGATGCAATGCAATGGTGATGAGAAAATTTAGTTCTCAGTTTAAGAGAGTAACTTTGCATGAGTGTAGATGGGTTGATGAAGAATGAGGCCTTTCATTTATAGATTTTCAAGTTGGAAGAGAGCTCAAAATAGAGCAATGTGGGATAATTATTTGGGCAATGAAATGAAGCCACTTGTCACATTGTGATAGGTTGAGGAATGTGCAAGGTTTGGCCAATGTGCCAAATCGGGGGAGATTCAAATTTGAAATTGTGAAATAAATGTTGAGAGGGGGACATGAAAGAGAGAAGTTATTGCAATGTTGGAAAGGACAAGTCAACTTTTCTTCATATTCCAACTTGAGGGAATATTCCATTTTTATGCCAAGTTGAAAGAAAATGGTGAATTTATAAATGAATTAAAACTCTTTATTGGTGCTAGTGGGAAAATCTAGAGGATGTGATGGGTGGTTAGATTAGGTTAATTGGGATTAGATTAGTTTAGGTGATGATTAAGATGCTTTGACCCATTTGACTTGAATATTCTGATTTATTTAAATCAAGAGGGAGAAATATGAATTTTGAGATTTAATTAAATAAAGTCTTGATTTATTTAATCAAAGAGGGAATGATAGGCTCAAATTAAATAAAGTTAATTTATTCAATTTAGGTGGATAATCCTTAGAGATTGAATTAAATGAACCTGATTTGCCTAATGAATGGATTTAATGAACTTGATTAACTTTATGAGCGGGTGAATGTGAACTTGGTTTACTTGATGAATGGGCCTAATTGAATGCATGATGCTAATTTTACATGTCTACATTTTTCACCTCTTTGAAGCATTGTACTTGCTGCATTGGTTCAAAGAATAAAATTGCTGCGAACAAAATTCAAAAAAATTCTAATATTTTCGGATGCCCCAGTGGAAAGAAGTACACTGGTACAGCTCCTAATGATCCCTAAGTGGTTGTTCCTGTGATGATTTGTTCCTTGAGCCCAAAGAACTTACCTTTGAATTTTTTTTTGGGAAACATTTAAAATTGATACAACTGACAATCCAAAGATCCCAAGAAAAAGAGAAAATTGGGATCGACTTTTTGACTCAAGGAACAATGATAAACCTGAATCATCTTCTAGTCCTCTTAGCCATATACCTGACTCCTCCACCCAACCACCTAAACTTAGTGACCATCACCAGGATTCTTCTGAGTCAGCAAACCATAATGATAGTCCTTTTGTCCCTTATTTTGACAATGAGCATGAGTCAAGCGAAGGGGAATATTAGATAGAATTAGATTCGGAATTAGACAATGACAACTTCATTCTCAATGTCTCTAAACCAATTTTCATGCTTTCCTAATCCTTTCCACAATTCACCAACACTGATGATGGTATTTCCTTAGTTTACTCGCAACTTATCAATTGGGACCAACAAGGCCCATCAGTCTTGGACATTTCATAATGATGAGACCATTGCTAAATTTATGGGACTATGTGATGGCATACCTGGTGGTGATCATAAGGCTAGATTTTCTATCGATTTAGATTGTGTCACTTACTTTGGGGAGACTGTTCCATCCTCTTGTTGCAAAATGAAAAAAAAAATAAAAGAAAAAATGAAACATCTTTAGGTGAAAATTGAAAGGCACCTTTTGATGACAAAAAAGTAAAAATAAAGGATGTATCTATGGGTGAAAACCTCTCTAAGGCACCCAAAGATGGAGGATTGGACTTTCTTCTAGTGAACTAAGCAAAATAAGTTATGCTTATAGAGGATACCATAAAAGTTAACATATCAATGACAGAAGATCCCAAAATGGTCCTCTTTACGGTATCCCTGACATATGAAGAGAAGCTCGAGTTCCACAAATTCTTTGCAAATCAAAAATTCAATTTTGCATGGTCATACACTTATATGCCAGGACTAGATCCAGAATTGGTTCTGCACCATCTTCCATTGTTTCCAAATTCCTAACCAGTTAAACAGATGTTGTGTAAAATGCATCCTCAGGTCACTCTATTAGTCAAGGTTGAATTGAATAAACTTCTAGATGTAGGGTCCATACGCTCTATTGATTATGCCGAATGGATATCTAATCTTGTTCCAGTAACAAAGAAAAATGGGACGATCCACATCTACATAGATTTTAGAGACCTAAATAAGGCATGTCCAAAAGATGAATTTTCATTGCCCAACATAGATATTATAGTAGATCTCACACAGGGTACAAGATGTTGTTCCTAATGGACAGTTTCTCAGGCTATAATCAGACTCGTATTACCCTCAAAGATCAACATAAAGCAACATTCACCTGTCCTTGGGGTACATACTATTGGAATGTCATGCCATTTGGTCTTAAAAATGTAGGTGCCACGTATCAGAGAGCAATGATGACGATCTTTCATGACATGATGAACAAGATAATGGAAGATTATGTAGATGACCTTTTCGCTTAATATTTGACAAGAAAATACCATTTGAGTGTACATTGGATAAAATATTCAAGAGATTGGAGGAATATAAGGTCTATTTTAATATGAAGAAATGTGCCTTTGGTGTAACATCTGGGAAGCTTTTGGGATACATAGTCTCTCAAAGAGGCATTGAAGTCAATCCAGCCAAGGTGAAAGCAATACTAGAAATGCCTCCTCCAAAAGGGATCAACGAACTCAAGACTCTCCAAGGCAGGTTACAATCCATTAGATGCTTCATAGCACAATTGGTTGAAAAATTTCAACCATTCCAATATCTTCTATGCAAGGGTATCCCCTTTGTGTGGAGAGATAAATTTTAGGAAGCTTTTCAACTAATAAAATATTTCCTATTATCTCCACCTATTTTAATGCCACCTATCGAAGGGAAACTTTTGATCCTATATATTTTCGCAACAACTTCAGCTCTTGGGACATTGTTGGCACAAAATGACCATGAAGAAAAATAAAGGGCCATATATTACATTAGTTGGACACTGGTGGGATATGAGTTAAATTATATGGCCATTGAACAAGCTTGCCTAGCAGTTGTCTTTACTGCTCAAAAGCTAAGAAACTATATGTTGAGTCATAGAACATAGTTGGTAGCGAAAATTGACCCCCTAAAATATACCTTGAGTCGTGTCGTGCTAAGAGGACGTCTAGAAAAATGGGTCATGATCTTGAGTAATTATGACATTAAATATGTGGAAAGAAAATCCATAAAAGGACAAGAGATAGCTGACCAATTGGCAGAAGCACCTATACAAAGTGACCATCCATTAGTGGTAGACTTTCTAGATGAATCCATATTTCATACAGAGCCTAAGTCACCTTGGAGGCTATACTTTTATGCATCCCATACTAATAATGGCTCAAGGGCAGGAATTTTCTTTTTCACCCCAGAAGGAGATTCCATCCCTTAGTCTTTCTGCATTGCTTTCCCATGCAAAAATAATATTGTGGAATATGAGGCACTGGTGAAAAGACTTAGAATGGAAATAAAATGGAAGATCATAACACTTCATGTTTATGGAGACTCTCATCTCATCATCAATCAAGTCAATGATGACTATGAAACCAAGGATGAGAAATTAATGCCTTACAAATGAATGGTCGACAACTTCTAGACGTACTTTCACATGTTGAATTTTGAGAAAGTTCCAAGAGCATAGAACAAGGTAGCAGATACAATGGCTACCATTGGTTCTCTTTTAGACATCCCAAGTAATGTGCCATAATTTGAATGCTTGGTAGAACAATTGTTGGTTCCTGCATATGATATCCCAGAATTAGAGATGGTATGCGAGCTTGTTGGTCCCGATTCTCCTTGGTATCAAGAAATTTATGACTACTTCAAGTTCCAAACCCTCCCCACTAACCTATCCAACAACTAGAAGAAGTCCTTTATTCGAAAAGCTACCCGATACATGATCTTCAGTGACACCCTTTACCACCGTAGCTTTCATTGAAACCTTCTTCGATGTCTCAAAACTAATGAAGTACACACAACCTTATACGAAGTACATTAGGGTATATGTAAGTCCCATTTGAGTGGTCCTACTCTAGCCAAAAAGATAACGAGACTTGAGTATTATTGGCTGGCCATTGAGAAAGACACACTAGAGTTTTCCAAAACTTGTTGTCAATGTTAGATATATAGTGATTTAATTCATGCTCCAACATAGGAACTTCAAATGATTACATCTCCATGGCCCTTCACATAGTGGGGACTCAAACTCATGGGAAAGATCCACCCTACATCTTCCAATGGCCACAAATTCATTATCACTTCCACTGAGTATTTTAATAAGTGGATTGAAGCCATCCCCCTTACATACATAACCGACAAACAAATCTCTAAATTTATCCTCAACTACATAATTTTTTGGTATGGTATTTCATAGTCCATCATCATTGACAATAGGTTTCCATTCAAAAATAAAGACGTTTGTGAGTTATGTGAGAAATTTCACACCCAACATCATTTTTTCATGCCATATTACCCTCAAGGAAATGGTCAAGCTAAGGTGTCCAATAAAACCATCCTTAAGATTCTCAAAAAGACTATCAATGACATTGGCCATGACTGGCATATCCAACTCAACCCTACTCTATGAGCTTACTGCACTATCATTCATACACCTACAAGAGCCACTCCATTTTCCATTGAGGTCAAAATCCCATCCTTATGAGTCTCCCTGAAAGGTCTGATAGAAGAGGAAGAATATAGACAGTCACGACTACATGAGCTGGAGATGCTAGATGAAAGAAAACATAATTCCTTGAACCACCTTTAGGCATATCATAATTGCCATTTTTGTAGTTACAACAAGAAAGTCATGGTCAGGAGATTTGACATTGGTGATTTAGTCCTCGTGTAGAATCCTAAAAATCAAGCTAATAGAGAAAAACCTTGCAAGTTTGAACCTAATTGGCTAGGTCCTTACATCATCATATATTCTTTTGGTTTTGGAGCATATCATTTGGCTACTCCAGATGGTGAACAATTGATAGATCCTATCAGCAGCCTCCATCTTTACAAATTTTATGGATAGCATCAAAGAGCCAGGCCAAAAACCTTAAAAAGACAAAAAAACAAAAAAAATGTCACCTTGATGAAAACTTGGAAAACAGGCATCTTGGTGACACCAAAAAAATTAGAAAAATGAGAAAATAGTAAAGAGAAATAATTCATCCAAAAGTGAAAACTTGATAAACAGGCACTTTGTTTTTTTTACCATGGTGAAAACCTCGCAAACAGACACCATGTGTAGTTGGTCATTGCTCTACCCTCTACTATCACTCTATCTGCCTTAGGTCATAATAAAGAATCACTTCTCTGACACCACTTTGACACTTTCTGCAAGGCACTTCCATCTTCTCCCATGTTTGATAATGATTGACATCAAGTCATGTATATCATCCATCTGTCATCTTCACATGTACTTTCTGCATCTATCTAATTGGCTAGTCTTGGACCTGACTAGGGGAAAAATTTCATTGTGCGACTATAGTGGGTATCACACATGGTCTCAAAAATCATAAAAAGTATTGAAAAAATCCTAAAAATTATAAAAGGTCCTGATAAAATCATAAAAATCATAAAAAATCTTGAAAAAATAATAAAAAGTCCTGAAAAAATCTAAGAAATCATAAATAGTCTTGAAAAAATCCTAAAAATCCTAAAATGTCATAAAAAATACCTAAAAATTGAAAAACGTCCTAAAGAAAACACAAAAACAGTGTCATTTCTTGTCAAGTTAGTCAAATCTATCAGTCTTGGTCATTTGTCTAAACTACATTATCTCTGTGCATTTGCTATGTAGGAAAGGCTCACCTTTGAGCCCCCAAGACATTAGGTTAGTACTTTTAGGTTTGTCAGAATAAAATGATGGCTCAATCTTTGGTCATCAAGAAAAAGTCTTTGGTCATGTTGAACTATGAGGTCTCTAAGTGTATGACATAGGCAAGGCCATCTGTCGATGAGCCCCTGAGGCCAGACTAGGTTAGTCCATTAGGGTTCATGACACTGCACTAGCACACATGTCAAAAATTATTCAATTCAAACAAATTATGTTGAAACAAGCAAAACAAACTTTGGAAATCCTATAATAAACATGTCACAAAACTCAACATGTCAACATTGGCATGTAGTCAAAACAAGTCAAACTCAGTGAAAATTGGTCACACAATTAGCTCTAGGTTGTTCTTCAGATGTGTCTTTCTGAAGGATTACCTTTGTCATCTATTTGTACCTTAGGATGTGTCCTTCCTACGTACTGACATCATCCTCTAGCATTTTGAAGGCTCCTCTAGATGTTCAAGGATTTCTTCTCTTGACATCAACATTTTTTCTCAAGATGTATCCTTCCCACATTTGACAACCTTGGCACCTGACAATATTTGAAATCCTTGGAATTTGACAAATTTGACACCTTTGGCACTCAACATCATCAAACCTGACATCTTGACATCCAACACTTGGAATTCAGACACACTTGGCAAACACTTGGCATTTTATCTTTTGATATTTTTTCATGTTACTAGGTTCTTAACGATGTCCTAACAATAGGATCTAGAGAAGCAACAACATATAATGATGATGGTCTTGTCTTATCTTCTTGGCAGTCATGTTACTGGCTTCTCATCGATGTCCTAACAATGGGATGTAGAGAAGCAAAGACATATCATGATGGTTGTCTTATTTTGTCTTTTTGGCAGTCATGTTGCTAGTTCCTCGAGGATTTCTTGGTAACAATAATTAGAGGAGCAATGAAATTTCATGATTTTTCTTTCTTGTCTTTACTACTTGTGGTTGGTTATGACAAAATGACTAGGGCAAGTGTATGCTTAGTAGGGGTTGTGATCATCCTTGTATGTGACTACTTGTCTTATGTGATGGTACGACCTTGTACACCATCAATCTATGTCATATCATGGCATTTGTTGGCCATTGATATAATTTGTGCAATGATGATTAAGAGAAATAGTCATGAAAGTCCTACAGCAACATGTTGAAGGATTTGGTCTTTTCACTAACATTCATCTCCATTTTGTCTTGTCATCCTGTCTCATCCATCTCTTGATGATATCATGTGGAATACAAAAACATAATTGCATAACATGATCAAACAGGAATTGGATTAGGTCCTTACATACATCATGCATATCATTAAGCCATAAACATTGCATCACACATGGCATCATATACACATATTCATGCATTAACATAATCATACATATTGCATCCATTCAAATAAATAATATTATGCATATTATTATCATCCATGGAATAGCATCATCATGACATCTAAATAAACATAACATTATCATCAAACATAAGGGAATACATGGAATGACACATAAATAGCATCATCATCATCATATAAATAACAAATGCATGTCACATAGGCATCATAGGGTAATCATATCTACATCATCATAATCACATCACATAAACGTACATCAGAAGAATAACCAACATATACGGGGAATCATCATACAACATAAAGCATGTAGGTTGCATCAAAACTCCATCATATATATCATCATCTCAAAAAATATCATGTCATAGGATAAAGTTAGGAGATATCCCAAAAATAAAGCTTGTAGGCTCGATAGTAAATACATAATGTGTCATAACATAAAAGTCTGAAACATCAAATCTAATACAATAAGCATGTCCCTATATAATACTTTCCTCATCCCCTTGAGGAGAAGATCTAGGAGACCGATGCTCTACCAATGCAACAAAGGTCATCATGGTAATTTTCACCTATGTCTATGATGTAGAGGGATTGGTCACTGTGGCTTGTACCTGTGACATTGATGGAATAGCTACTGATGAAATCGTCTCTATGATAACATGAGGCTACACTGATATGGTAACTGATGGATCTACCGCGGGAGGGTGACCATGTACTAATTTGTGGCTTGAACTTGATGACCCATTGAGTGCCTTGACCTATGGCTAGAGGAGTGCCTATGATGAGACTTGTGACCTAAAGTGTGTCCTAAGGAAGTTGAGCCACCCACACTACTCTAACTTTGGTTGCTATGGCTGCGGCTTCTCCCTGAACCTGTCCCTATCTAACTGGCTAGCATAGAAAACCTGAGATCTCACTAATCTAATAGCATTGCACACTCATACAACATCTTGTACTACACCACCTCTTTCTCTCTCTACTCTAGATCTCTGCCTAGTCCCTCTCCACCTGTGTCACCTCGAGTTCTGGTTGTAGGCAACTAACCTCTACCATTGCCAAATCTACTCTATGGGTTTTCCAATCTCTAATCGATGGTAGCATACCAAGTAAATAATGGCATATTGGATAGGTCTAGATCACCATTGATCATCCACTCTCAGAGATTTCGCTCCGCCTCATCCATCTCCTCTTTGATATCCACATCCTCCTCATCACTGGTGTCCTCCTCACCCCCAACCACTCCCTCCTCTCCTCTTGTCTTGGTCCCTCGTCCTCCTGTCTCAATCTCTCCTCCTCCTATCTCCCCTCTTGTCTCGGCACCTCATCTCTCTCGTCATCCTTTGGCACCTTGGGGATAGCATCTAATGCCACTCTCTCCACACATTTTCTAACTCTCAGTGGTTGTCTCCCTCAGTCTCCCTCTCTCCTCCTTCGCCCACCACCTCCATCATCACCTCCATCATCACCTCCATCATCTCCTTTGTCATCCCAACCACCTCTACCACCATCTCTGCCTCTCTATCCTTCTCATTGTACCCTCAGAATAATGGATCTCTAATCAACAGGAGTTGGTGCATTAGGATTGGTCAATGGAATCAGTCTATGAGACTACCACCACAAGTCAAAGTCTACATTCATCCCAGAATCAACAACACCTCTACTCCAACCCTATGGTTGTGCCACCAAGCTATGAATATACCGCTATGCGAAGGGCACTAATATGGATAGACCCCACCCAGGCTCTCAAGATGTTCGTGCATACTCTGTTGTCCCTATTGGAACACCCTACTGCTCTCCAAACTAATGTAGTACATGTTGTGGTAGATACATCTCTATAATGAATTGACTCAACATTATATGACTAATCAAATATTAAAATTGTCTGTCAAATTTTTGGTGCTCTCCCTCATCGGCCCATGGTGCACAATCTTTGTAAGGCCTCCAAATGAATGATGTCATCATATCAATCCTATGCTTCCAATAGCCTGTCTTGCCCATTCTCGTCTGATGAAGAGCTCTTGAATATAAATAAACATAGGGCATATCATCTACCAATTATGCCCTTTGGTTCAGCGGATGGAAGACAATGATATGCTCCCACACCTATATCATCAATAGAGTCATACCACAACTAATGTTGCTCACCCCTCTATAAACAACCTCATGTAACTAATGGTACAACATCCCCAACAAACATGGCCCCCAGGAAAAAACAACTTTGTCTTGCTTCATCCGAACAAGTACATCCCACCATCTGATAGGGAATCCATGTCCCCAATGATCTAGTATGAGGACTCCAACAATCAAAGTACACAACATGGTGTCCCATCATAGGTAATGCTCTGCAAGATACTCCCACCTAATCTCATATGCAAGCACACCAAGGCCTACAACGCCATCTTCCTCGTATACCACTAGCATGGCATCTACTCCTCATTGTGGATCATACATAACCTGCTTTCCTCTAATAGCAATGTGAAAAATTTGGTATACATCTGATAGGGTAATGGTCACCTCTCCTATTGGAAAGTGGAATGAACAAGTCTTTGAATTCCACCACTCTACCAATGCTCTCAAAAGTCCCCCATTAGCCTAGATAATGGGCATATAGGGGATGTGGTATAGACCCAATCGCATCAGTCTCCTAACCTCTCGATCAGTCAAGTGGTCCCAAAATCAGTAGGTCGATGGCCTACTCTTGCGCATATAAATCTGTGCCAACTGTCTCTGCACATAGGAAAAACATGCATCAAAACTTATTCAAAATAATCATTATCATTTACCTAACTTAAAAATCATTTCAAAATTTGAAATACATCAAAGTCAGCCTTGGTCAAAATTCAAAGTCAAATTCATTGCGTTGAATTCAATTGTGTCGCGGAAAAGCAATTGCATCATTTCATACTTCATTTGCATCTGGATTCATCAATTGTTTCATTTTTTCTAGCATTTGCATCGCAGTAGAGAACTTGCATCACAATTTAATGCATATGCATCATTAAATTCAAATGCATCATTTGACCTGGCGATTGTGTCAAAACATGTCATATGCAACATTATAACTCTCGTTTGTGGTGCACTTTATTGCAAATGTGTCACACATTCATTCCTTGCCCTATCAACCCTTTGCATTTGTGTCACAATGCATCAAATGCGTCGAATGTGAATGCAGATGCAGTTTACACGCACACATATGCTTCGTAACACATTAATTGTTGGACCTAAAACCCTAAAAATTGCATGAAAACCGATAAAATGACAAAGTGGGTTAGGGGTACATACCACCGGCTCGGAGCCCTCTCATCGTCTAAAGGTCCGCACGATCTTTACATGATGCTCAACCACTGGAATGACCATGTCTACTACAATCCTCTTCGCTCTACGCTCTCAAAATTGCTAAGGTGAAAAGTGAAAATGAATTGAGTTTTACCCCATTGTCAACCTATTCATAAAGTCAAAATGGCATTTTTCAAACCTTTTTATTACCGAGGGTTGTTTTGACCAACATTGACCACACTTTTGGTTGCTTTAAACTCCTCAAAATTAGAAACCATTTGCACCATTGTCTTTCTGGTCACCATATTGACTTATCGAGACACTTTCCAAATTTTTTTGTCACCAGCCCAAAATTTGAAAATTTTCCCGAGGGGGCATAGATACTCCATACCTTCACTGGGGGATCACCTTGACTTATTTTCTTTGCCACAATGTGATAGGCTGAATTATGACCAAGAGCAGCAAAATGTAGACACATAAAAATGACCTAGCCTTGCAAGCTCTATTTTTCCACCATTTCTTTCTAGCATAATTAAGACATTTTAATTATGTCGTTGGTCCACTTATGTCTATTAATTAAATAATTCATAATTATTTAATTAATTCATATCCTTTGTATTCCTCTTGATTATTAAATAGATAAATTTTATTTATTTATTTAATACGTCGTTGATTGTCTAAAGTCTTCTTATAATTAAACAAATTTCTTAATTTATTTAATCATCCTTGCCCATTTATTTCTTCATTATTAAATAAATAATTTTATTTATTTATTTTATCCAAAAGTGTGAAACAACTTTGTGCTTTTACCCTATTATACCAATTGTAAGTTTGATTTATCTTATTGGTGTGATATATGCATGTGATATGCTGGTATACTTTAGTTAGTTCCTGATTGCATATTTTAGATTGATAGAATTAATGGGGGTGTTGGAAAGCATAATCACATGGTTGAGCATACTATTGGTGATGTTGGTTTTTTAGGTATAAAATGGTAGTGTTTTTAGAATGGTTCAAGTTTCATTTAACAAAGAAAAGAGTATTTTACCAAGTTAAGGACTGGTAATTCTTTTTTGGGGGCTTGGAGCCACCAAATGAAGTTTGAAAGAATGGTTTCAGTGTAACATAAGAGAGAGGTTCTAGAGCACCCAATAGATTTGGCACTTGGTCCACTCCCCAGAGATGTAGAATTGCACCATGCCTACAAGGGACATGCATACCTAAACATGATCCACTGATGAGTACATATGTCCTTTCAATGTGTCGACAAAGGCTAGGTCGGCATAGTACGAAATCTAGCTCGAAGTCCATCTTTTCTGATTAAAATTTTACAAATTAGAGCTCATTTTGCAAATCCACATGGTAGAATGTTTTTTGGTACATATGGTAATATTCCCATTCATTTTGACGCTTCCAGGATGAGTTTTGATAGGCTATTTAATTATTTTCTAATTGTGATCAAGCTAAAATTGGTGTTCTGAAAAGCTACAAATTTTTTGATTCTAAAGGAAACCCATTTCTTTTTGTGGTTAAAATTTTTTTTAGCTCCATTTTCATAAAAAATGGAGGCCATATGATAAATTATTTTAATGTATTTTAGTTGTGGAAAACACGTCATGCAAGGAAGTTTACAAAGGAAGTACCTAAATTGTAATTGTTGGGAAAATTTTGATTTAAAACACATGTTTTAAATAATTGTTTATGGCTGGTAGCAAAAAATCATGGATCTAAGGGTCTGTGTTTGCATGTAGAAATTTTCCCCATTTGGGCAGTAGGAATGTTATAAAAATGAAAAGAAAAATTGCACAACTTATACCATTTTTGAACAACAACAATAATAAATATTATATTTCTTTAGGACATTTACAATTTTCATTGCAAGTTCTTAAAAAGCACTACATTCTCATGAATTACATTCCCATGAATAACCATCCAAATTTCCTTATGAGAATAACCCCTAAAAATAATAACTAACAATTAAGTAATTTACTAAATGTAAACTTTATTTACCTAAAAATTTCCCCCTTAACGTTTACATAATAAAATTTGTTGATTACAAAAAATATATACATCTTTGTGAAAATTTTATTTAAAGAAACAAATTTTGGATCAGGTGGAACTCCATCAAGTTGACTCGTGACCCTCATAAAGGTGCACCCCCTAGCTGAATTCATAATTTCTTCCTCCCATAAACTCCTAAATCATATCCTCGAGTGCTTGTTGGACAATCGTCCATATTGAGCTCTACACCAAACCCTTTTATCTGTCTCCAAAAACAAACTTCACAATACATGTATCTTCATATTTGTCAGCAACAACTAGGAAAAGCAAGAACCTAAAACCAAAAACACTTCTCATGTAAAGTATCATCTCAAAGCGAGAAGCTAGCTTGAGATGATTTAAATTCCTCCATCCTCTAGTGCCACTAGCCTCCAATAAAGTGAAGGCTTATAGTAGTTCTCGAGGATGACTAAGAGAGTCATAAATAGTCACTTCATAATTTGATGAATCCTCATTCTCAATACAAGAAATGTTACCTTCATTGGTTTTATCTTTGAGATTTCCTTTAAGAACATCTCTAGTTTACAAGACCAAGCTATGTGACCTTTTTTCTTACAATAATAACATTTAATGTCCTCATTGCTTGTACTTGAACTTTTATTATGGTTTTGAACATATAATACATTCTCCAGTTGAGAAACATCTTTTGAATCTTTTGCATTTTTTCTCTTTTCTTCTGCTAAAAGAGTTGAAATCATATCTTCTAAATTTCGAGAGGTTATTTGGCTGAGTGTAAAAACATTAATAATTTTGTAGGAAAGTTGTATAAAAAGATAGCTTTAGCATCTTCATCATCTACCAGAGCCTCAAATTTTTCTAATTGTTTGATGAGAGACCTAAAACTACTTATATGACTTGAATTTGTGATTCCATTTTTTATTTTGAACCTAAAAAAAATGAGTTTTTAGAGAAAATTTTGCATTTAATGCCTTTTCTCCAAACTATTTTTTGAGATTTTTTTTTTAAAAAAAAAGGAGGGTAAAAACTTTATTGAAACAGAATCAGCAAAACAATACAAGGATCAGAGGAACAAACCCACAAGGGGCCAACATAACAGGAATCAATTCACACCCAAGAAGCACCTCATATCCTCAGCAACCCACTCCTCAAGAACAGGGGCCATGTCATTAGGAAGATTGCCCCAACCATCCACAAACCAGGAATCAGTCTTCTCCGTCGCCCATCTAGCCAACCCATCAACCACCCTATTCCACTCCCGCGGAATATGGCGGAAGACAATGGACTCAAGAGAAGCACACATAGATATAATCTGCTTGACGACCACAGCTAGCTGCCAATTCACATCCTCCAACTGTCGCTTATGCAACAACTCAATAACCACCTGAGAATCAGACTCACAGACAATCCACCGCCATCCAAGGCCAACCGCATGCTCAATCACCATAAGAATAGCACTAGCCTCCATGAGATTATTAGTTTGCAAACCACGATACATAGAAAAGAAAAACACCACCACTCCAAGACTGTCACGACCAATGCCACCAACTCCAGCATGTCCAGGGTTACCCCTAGATGACCCATCCGTATTGATTTTTAGCTCCCCTAGAACAGGCGGACACCAAAAGCCATCACAAGCCACCCGCTCACGCCCACACATACGATGCACATTGCTCAAATTTCTCCTATCCCCAGAAACAAGACCCAGGGCATTAACAACACCGACGTCCCCAGGATCAATTGGTACAGAGAAATCACACTTAGCAGACAAAGTCTCCTGCAGAGCCCCCAGAATACGCCTCCAAACTTGCTCCAAGATCAATTTTTTGTCCAAGAAAATCCGTCTATTACGCTCCAACCAAACATGCCAAACAATCAAGCTAGGGCCAATGCTCCAAGCAATTTTAAGAAAAGAGGTTTTGGTAGGAGAAGGTCCAGGCTGTCTCCTCCAAAAGTCATCCAAAGCATAGACATGGCAACACGGTAATCCCCAGAGATTCCACCAATGATGCCAGATAGCCTTGACAAAGGAACACTGAAAAAAGAGGTGTGAGAAGCATTCATCATGCTGACCACACATAACACACATGGAGGGGCCTTGGAACCCCCGCTTCGAAAGATTATCCCAAGTAAGACACTTACCTTGGACAACAAGCCAAGAGAAAAAATTACACTTAGGCCAAGAAAATTTATTCCAGACATGCTTCCACCAAGAAACCTCAGAGCTCCCAAAGACCTGTTTATCCAAAGCCTGATAACCAGAGGCCACTGAAAACTTACCTCTCAAATCAGTACCCCAAGCAAGCACATCACTACCAAGAAGAGAATTGCAAGCACGATCCAATAGAATCTTAGCAAGCTCTTGGCGATCCTCCATCACACCCCCAGGAGGCCAAACCAAAGGGTCCTTCCACCTGGACATAGTAATCTGATGCAAAGATTGTTGAGATTTGAAGTCAGCCACATGACACCAACCCGCTTCTTCAAAAATTTGACACAAGTTTTGAAGGTGGGGATGAGAAGACAAAAGAGGGGGGTGACCATCCCAGGAGTCATGCCAGAAGAGGGCTTCCCGGCCCCCATTACAAATCCAAAAAAGTCCTCGTTTAACAAGCTGAGCACCCCGTTTAAGAGTACTCCAGATCATAGAACCTTTCCCTTCCATACTAAATCTAGCAACCTCCATGCTTTCCACCGCACCCAAGTATTTGAGGGTAATAATTTTAGCCCACAACATATGTTGTTGTGAATTCCAACGCCAATATAACTTGGTAGCCAGGGCCTGTCCATTCCAATCCGTTCGTCATAGGCCTAGACCCCCCTCCTACTTCGGCCTACAGACAGCCTCCCAATTCACCAAGATCCACTTTCTATGAAGAAGGTTGCCAGACCACAGAAATTGGCAAGACAATCTCTCAAAATCTTTAATAAAACCTGAAGGAGCAGAAAGAACAAAGCACCTATAAAGAGGGAGAGCCTGGACCACTGACTTTAAAAGAGTCACTCTTCCAGCTGTAGAAAGCCACCTGCAAGTCCAATGACTGACCAAACTTCAAAACTTGTCCAAAGTCTCTTGCCAAAACCTTTTAGGGATAGAACGAATGGAGAGCGGGATTCCAAGATAGAGAAAAGGAAGCGAGCCAATCTAGAAATGAAGAATACCAGCTATTCTCCTTTGGATAACCTTAGGAGTATGGAAGAAGTAGATGCAAGACTTCCCCTCATTAATGTGTTGCCCAGAGGCTGCCAGGTAGCTGTCCAAAACATTACGCCAATTGAGAGCCTCCTCCACCTTCGCCTTACCCATCAAGGCAGTATCATCAACAAACTGAAGATGGGACTGGGGAGGAAAATCATTTCCCCATCTCCAACCCTGAATCAAGCCGCCAGCAACCTGAACAAGAATAAGCCTGCCCAATCCTTCAACAAGAAGGATGAATAAGTAGGGGACAAAGGATCTCCTTGTCTGAGGCCTCTAGAAGCACCAAACAACTCAGTGGGCTCACCATTGATAAGCACGGAGAAGGAGGAGGAAGTAACACAACTCTTGACCCATTCAATCCAACCACTAGCAAAGCCAAAAGCTCCAAGAATCTTAAACAGAAAGTTCCATTTGACACGATCATAAGCTTTAGCCATATCCAACTTGATAAACATAGATTTTTCTTTTGAAGCTTCCATAGAATGGATTGTCTCAGCAGCAATCACCACACCATCCATGATCTGTCTACCAGCAACAAAACCCCCCTGTTCTTCAGAGATTAACCCACCAAGCCAAGGTTTCAACCTTTCTGCAATCAATTTAGTAATAATCTTATAAACCACATTGCATAATGCAATAGGCCTAAAAAGATCCAAATAATTAGCCCCCACTTTCTTTGGAATGAGAGCTAAAAAAGTTGCATTCAGGGACTTCAACATTTGTTTATTCATGAGAGATTCCTTAACAACCTCCAAGAGGTCTAACTTGACCACCTCCCAGAACTCCTGAAAGAATTTCACTGGGAATCCATCAGGTCCCGGTGCTTTACCTTTCCTCATTTGGAACACCACCTTCTCAAGCTCTGACAAGGTAATAGGAGAGAGCAGCGATTCATTCATTTCATTAGACACAAGCTGAGGGATACAATTTAGAATCCTAGCTTCATCCTCCTCTGCAGGAGGGGAATCTTCAGAGAATAAAGAAGAGAAAAACCGGATGCATTCTACAGAAATGGAAGTGGAAGACGACAAAATTTCCCCATCAGGCAACAAGAGAGAAGAAATAACATTACCTTGCTTCTGGTCTTTGACAAAGTTGTGAAAAAAAGAAGTATTTCTATCACCAGCCTGAAGCCAGTCAATACGGGACTTCTATTTCCAAAAGGTTTCTTCACGTAACTCCCATTCCTCAACCACCTTTGTTGCAGCAACCTCTGACACCCTCAACTCTTCTGTTAGGCCTTGATCCCGAATCTACCTGGTGATTAAGTCCAAGTTATCCTGTGCCTTCTATTTTTCATGAAACAAATTACCAAAATGTTTCCTATTCCATCTTTTCAACCTGTATTTGACGTATTGTAACCTCTTAGAAAAAGAGTACATAGCAGTGCCATAAGATGGCTTCCCAAGATCCCACCAGCTAGAAATCAAATCATGAAGAGATTCATCGTGGAGCCACATGAGTTGGAATTTGAAAGTCTATCTAACACATCGTTGAGGCATTTCAACTACAAGCTTGATTGGCCAATGTTCAGAACCTCTTCCGTCCAATATTTCAGAGCCAATCACCCACCTGTCCCCCATCCAAAAACTGGACACCAAAAATCTGTCAAGTCTTTCTGAGATAGTAGCAACTCCAGTCCTCCTGTTATCCCAAGTGAAGACTCCATTAGTTGGCTTGATGTCAACTAACCTCAAAAGAGCCATATTATCTTGCAAGAGCTAGAGGAAGGCTCCAAACAAGCACTACCTCCTCTCTTCTCCTCTAAAGAAGTGATAGCATTAAGATCCCCAGCTAGGATCCAAGGAAAGTAAGGATCCAGAGATCTCACATGTCTAACATGATCCCACAGCTGAGCTTTACCATGGAAATCAATCGGAGCATATAAATTAGAGAAAAGAACCCTCTCCCCTGACTCTAAGTGAGAAGCAACACAAGAAATTGAACTCCTGCAAGAGAACCACCAAATTGGACTAACCTTTCGAGGATCCCAAAAACAAGCCACTCCACCAGAATTACCAGAAGCACCCACACATTGACATTGGCCATGACCCCAAATCTTTGAAGCCACACTTAACATACTATCCACTGATAGCTTAGTTTCTTGCAAGAAAACCATATCAGGAAAATGAATACGAACTAGATCTCGAATAGCCTTTTGTCGAGGGATGCTATTCATACCCCTCACATTCCAAGAAAGAACTATCATCGTTGGGGTTGGGAGAAGAGCGCATCAATAGTCTTCACTGAACCAACCTCAACCAAATTCTCTCCAACCAGCTTCACCTTTTCTTGGTCCTTTTTGCGACCAACCTTAACTGATTTCTCAAGAATTCCTTTCTTAAAAGATTTCTGCTGCACACCTAAAATAGAAGAAGAAGATTTAGTCTTTTCTAATTCAGGGCTACCCCGAACCTCTGAGCAAGCCTTACCCCCACTAAAGGGGCCACCAGAAGCAACAATCACCCCACTCTCCTCACCACAAGCCGGAGCGGAAGGAGACAGACCAGAAACCAATTGAGGATCCTGGTTGCCAGGCAAGTCTAATTCAGGGATCACCGAAGGTTGAGCTTCCACCAACTCTTTAGAGACATCCACCTCCTGCAAGTCAGCTGTAAAACCTTCCTCTTGAACTAACTCATCTAAAGCCTCAAATTTATTGAATATCTCCCCTTCTTGCCTTTCCTTAAAAGGTCTCTTTTGACCCCGTCCACGATTGCGAGGTTTAACAGGAACAAAACCATCTTTGTCCTCCGCCATTCCCTGCAGAGGATCCTTACCTTTATCCACCCTTGGATTGGATTGGGTACCTACATTATTTACTCCTGCACCAGAAGCCCGAGGACACCTCCGCAGTAGATGCCCATATTCATGACATAACCGGCACCGAAATGACAACATTTCATAATCCAATGGCTGAGTCCAGGAATTAGAGCCAACAGTCAACTCAATAGAATCAGGCAAAGGCTTACTCAGATCAATCTCAACACAAACCCTCGCATAAGAAAATATCATTTTATCCAAAGTATGTTGAGAAGGACCAATAGGCTTACCCAGCAATAAAGCAATCAATTGTAATATATCAGTCCTCCAACATTCAAGCGGCAGCCGAGGAAGGCGAACCCAAACCGGGACCCTAGAAGGCAACTCTTCTGCTGAATTAAAGCCTGCATGCCATGGTTTTATGAAGAGACCAACTTGGTTATAAAAATAAGGCCCCCCTTCAAATGCCCTATTTCGATCTGAAATACACGAGAAATCTACCAGAAAGAAATTGTTTGCAGCCAATAGAACATCAAAGTCACCCTCCGGAGACCATGTCTTACGGATCCAAGTGTCCAAGAAAGAAAGAGAGACCCTCATCCCCATAAACTTACATATCAAAACATGCTTACTGTAGTACTCAAGATCTTCAGCTACCGCCTCTGATTGAATCACCAACACAGGACGAACTTGAGCTCTTTCTAGGCAGCCATTTATCTTATGCATTTTAAAGGTACTGGATTTTGTCAAACCCGCTCCAGACGAAGCCCCAACACCAACCTCCATCAAGGCATCATCCCCCTGCACCTCACCAAAATATGCAAGCCTTGCCATTCAAACCCTACACCGAAGAAACTCCAGCCAAGAGGCCCCAAGCAAAAACCAGTCTGCCTCTCCGCCACCCACAAAGCAAGCAAGAAAAGAGACAAACAAAGACAATACTCAACACCAGCAATACAGCAAAGGCCCCACCCAACCAGCAAAGAAAACAAAAATAGCAGCCCAAGGAGAAAGGAAACACAGACAAAGGCAAGGTCGGCGCCCGCACCAAACCCCAACGGATGCAGCAAAACGCACACAACAAATAGCACCCCCACACAGGAAAGAAGGCAGAAACTGAGCCACCCCTAGCCCTACCCCACACCACACAAACGCCCCACCCACGCAGCCACGAGACATAGGAAACACCAGGCTAGGGCGCGGATGCCCTAGCGCGTCCACAGACAGCCCACGCGCGCCATCCAACTATTTTTTGAGATTATCCCAAATTCCTGCTGAAGATTTATCGAGATCTATATGGTGTAATTTAAAAATTATAAATAGAAAGACCAATAATAGCCTTGGATTTATAATATCTATTGTTCCATTCTAATAACTTAGTTTCCTTTGTAGGCATCGCTTCCTTTCCACTCACTATTCTCCATAAATTTGTATTCATTAATTGCATCTGAATTTTGATTTTCCGAGTATGAAAATTGAAACTAGAATATTTATCTAATTTATCTAATACAATAACCATTTTAAATAAAATCAATCTACTTACTTATCACTCCAATTTTATAGAACAATAGAGATCATAAATGTTCAAGATGAATTATTATGTTTTAATTTCTTTTTTAAGAAAAACTCATACCATATCACTTCTTTATAGGTTGGCTCACACATACGCCCTTACTACAACAATGCTTATTCATCCCTCTAAATAGCTCTATGTATCAAAAATTTCCAATATAGAGAATATTTTGTACAAAAATTCTCCATATGTTCTTTAACCATAGGCACACATGAATCATTAATGCTTCAATACTACTAATATAAAAATGGAAAGAAAAATTGCACAACTTATACCATTGTTGAACAACAATAATAATATATATCATATTTATTTGAGACATTCAAAATGTTCATTGCAAGTTCTTAAAAAGAATTGCATTCCCATGAATAACCAACCAAATTACCTTACGATAATAACCCCTAAAAATAACAACAATTAACTAATTTACTAAATGTAAATTTTATTTACCTAACAATGCAAAATTAAAATATCACTATTTTTTAAAGCTTAAATTGGAAATGTTTAAAGTATTTTACATATTTTAAATACCTTTAAAAGGAAAAATACACATGAATAGGGGAATTTTTAGGGAAAACAAAATATTTTCCAAGTTTTATAAAGTGAAAATTTACAAACTTGATTTCCCAAGCACGACAGTGTTTTCTCACTCGCTCGCACCCTGGTAGTGCTACTATCACTAGGTCTGGTGGGGAAGTGGGGAATTATGTGGGGAAGGGTAAAGAAAAATATTTTTTAAATCATTTACAATTCTCTTTTAAAACCTTTTGAAGTTTGTTCTCTTCTTTCCCCACACGCTTGCTGCAACTTTTCTTGCCACGAAGAATGGAAGGAGGGAAGTGATGTTTTGGCCATGATTTTGAATGATTTAGTGTTGGGAAATCCATTGCTATTGTTTCCATGTGATTTGAATGTGTTTCATCACTATGAAAAGGATAATTTTATTGTGGTAAGAGAAAAATGTAAATTTTATTCACATTTTTGTCTTTTGAGTATATTTTTGCACAACAAAAACCTTCAGACAAACCATCCTCTTCTGATCTACCATTACAGGCCACCACCCATGAAAGGATATTGTTCCTTGGCTATTGTTTGGTAGTAAAATCCATATGTTCCTCTACCTTCCAAGGCTCGTACTCCTAAATACTGTGAACATAACTTGGGGAAGAAATGATAAAAATCTTAAGTCAATGTCCTCTACGAGTCCCATCATGCAAACTGCCCCCCATGGAATAATGCCTATACTAAGCCACTATCTAACAACAATGGACAAATGGAATCCCACTTCATGAATTATGCACACCCAACTGCCACACTTGACAAAATGACCAAGTCTTCAAGAAAAATGACTAAAAATAATTTCTCACACATGCCAAAGGACTTTGAGTAACATTAATGAAGTAAAGAAGGCTTGTAGATTCCACAATGTGGAGCTCCACTTATGGAGTGTCATTTATCTAAATCTTCTCCTTACAGGAAAACTACAATATAATTTTTCTACATGGATTCTACATCTTGAACCTCTACAAGAGCATTAAAGATTGATCTAACGAAAGGAAACAACTTCAAGCATCTCCATCACTAGTTTTTCATGTGCTTAATAAATTTATGCTAAATTTTCATAGCAATCTAGTCATTCAAAAATTCACCATCAGGTGGCCATCTACATGAGTCTTCCTTCCTTGTTCCATTTCTTATGACCTTCACCCTGGCAGCTTTTGCAGGGTGGAAACTCACACTACCAAACCCACATTTTTGCATAACTTGCAAATGAGATTAAAATGATAAACTATGATGGATGTTATGATCTTTTAGGAGTATGTGGATGCATTTGATGACATGTTTTCACTAACATTTGTTGTCCTAATTTTTCAAAACACTTATTTCACCTCTTGTGTGTAGGATTTATGGAACCTGCTGAGGAAAAATGGAGAAGCCAATTGAGAAAATTGATATAGGAAATAAACTAGCAAGGACTCCAAAATGAAAAGAGGAAAATGAATAAATGAAATACCAATTATGCAGGGTTAAGTTCACTTCAAAAATCACCTCCAACTGGGATAAGGTAACTGACACAGACCTTAGACATGTTATTATCAACAAGTTTATACAGAGGGTTATGGTTAATCCTACAATAGAGGAAGCCTTGAGAATCAAGAAAAGTGGACTTGCAAAGGAAATTGGCTTCCCTCTTGCTGTTGTGGCCCAAAAATTGGTATTTTCTTGCTGAGAGCGTTATCACCCTCAAAAAAGAATAATAGTCACTGGGGATGGAAGAGTAATGGTAGACCTATCTCCATAGTCCATTGGGAAAACATTTGGCATTCCTGTGTATGTTAAAATGGAGGAATTTTGGAAGGAATTTTCCTTGAAAATATGGCAAGAAGATCCTATTGGTTGTAAAAGGACAATCAATCAAACACAGTTGAAAGATAAAAGAGGAAATTGCAACAAACTGCCTCAGACATTGTATAGAAGTGATTTTGTAGAAGAAGCCAATGAGTTAGTCACACTTCTAAGTAGACTGATGGGCCTCCCCACTTCATCATTTTTTGAGGAATGCATGTTTTATTTCATAGAGGAAATCCTTTGGGGTAAAACCAAGTTCTACTTCACCAAAATGATAAGTGAAAACTTGCACAATCAATTTATGGTAGTGAAGAAGACTTCATAGTTTTACATGACCTCACATCTGGTCTACCTCCTAGCTATTACGTTCCCATATAAAGTATTATATTGTTTAGGGGTATTGGGAACAAAGAGATGACAACTCATGGTATACAATTGCTACCCTTAGCTTCAATACAACAACTTTAAGAAATACTACATAAGAGTCAATGATGCCTTCATTAGGCATGACATTCACACTCTAGTGGGAGATTACCACTGGAGAATGTCCCACAATGCTAAGGGAGTGGTGAAAGGTTTTAGGTATTGTTTTATCCAGTTCCCAAATTTTACATACATCAAAGCAAGTAGATTCTTAGGAAGACCCTATTGGATGCCCTGTTTCCTGAATGATAGGATCATATTGTTGTAACTCACTCAGTGGTTGTAGACTTCCCATACTTTGTTACATAATAAGCACCTTGTAGGGGTCCCATATCCCCTCACATTTGGATAGCGAATGTACTCTTTCCTTGCTACTCCATGCACAAAGTACTCTAAGAAGGAGCTTACAGAGTACAATTTTGAGTTTCACACAAAGAGAGGAGGCTTGGATCCCCTCAACAAATTGAAGAAGCAAGTTGGAAGGAAGTATGCACACTGACCTCACCTTGAAAGTTTTTGGGTTAATTGTGATGATGAAAATGAAGTTAGAAGGAAACACTACATGACGATGACTACTAGATTGATGAAATTCATCAACTTATATCCTGCCCAAAACAAATTTTTGAAGTTGAAAATGTTTTGGATGCGAATTACAATTCTCTAATAAAAAAGAAAATTCTAGTGAATTACTAGAATGAACAGGAGGTCATCGAGCTAGATACTATCACCTATCCTATAGAGCAAAGGACTAAGAAATAAATAGATGATAAAATTAAGCAATTGCATGAGCAAGGCATGAAATTGAATTATGGGGAGCTCGAAGATGATTTGGAGAGTGAAATAGATAGTGGCACTTTCATAGGATCATTAGGTGAGGTCCCCAAGTCCCCACTTATTACTTGACCAAGAAAGAGAAAGAACACATCTAAGTGGAAGCCTAAGAAGAAAGTGTATACAAGTAAATCAGTTGAAGGGAAATATCCTCCAAAGAAACTAAAAAGAATGGAAACCTTTGTTCTCAAAATGTCAACTATCCAAGAGGAAGGATCACCACACAAAGATGAGGAAGAAGTTGAGTGATCTCACTCACCACCACCCACCACCTTTGTTTCCCCATCAACCGCTACCACTACACTATCCCCTCCCACTCCAAAATCCTTTCTTGTCTCATCTCCACCCACTGTCGACATCTCAATCCACCTCACTTTTGTCTCCCTGACTGCTCTAGTGGTGGTGTTAGATTCTTCTTCCTCCACCACTTCCCTATTTTCTTCTTCCTCACTACCTCCATTTCCAACTCTTTCCACTCTATCACCTTCTCTACCAACAACCTCTATTGCACCCCACTCCTTGCTACATGCCTGCACTACATATTTATAGGATGCACCATCTAAGCTCTTTGGGGTGATCTTAAGCCCTCAAGTCAAAGTGTTAATGGCCTAGCTTATTGTCGCATTACCTCTCCCTCCACCTCCTATTGAGTTAACAAAGATGGAGGAAACAATGCAAATCTCTAAAGAAATGGAGAGGCTAAGTACAAAGAAGCCTAAGGAAGAAACAAAAGATATTGTTGAGGAACCAAAGGAATTTGATCAGGAGGATTACTTTGAAAACCCTAAGGAAGGATTAAGAGTCAACTTAGATGAGGTAGCCTCTGAGGAAGAAGGGAAAAAAATGTTAGAGTAGGCAGATGTAGGAAATTTTGATGACTATTATGAAGTTGAAACTTGAGACCAAGAAACTGAGGGAGAATAGCCTAAAGAGCACATAGATGAGGAGACAAACCCTGAGGAGCATCACTTTGAGGAGGGAAAAGTGATACAAGTATTGATGTAGTAAAAATTGATGAACCTCTACACTCTAGCAAAGATGAAGGCCTAAGATGTGAAGAAGTGCCTTCAGAAGGAGAGCAACAAAAAGAGATGGAAGAAGAAGAAAACATAGAAGAAATGGATTCCAATCCCAATAAAGGTGTCAAAATTCATCATTCAGAAGATAAGGGGACAACAATACAAGAAAAAGATATTGTTAAAGAAAATGTGGAATCTGTTGAGCTTGATAAAGGAGAAGCCATGATGCAAGAAGAGGAGCAAGAAAAAGAAGAAGAAATCCAAGATGCTTCTGAAAATGATAAGGAATGTCCCTCAAAAGAACAATAGGAGAGGATAACAAATCTCCAAGTCATCAAATACAAGTTCTCACATGGTTGGAGAAACAATTGAAGAGAAAATCTCTAGTACTTGTTGATCCCAAGGCTCAATTGGAAGATATACGGGCATGTGCACATGTAAAGACCAGAAAGGAAATCAAATCACATATCACTATTGATGCTTCTAGGTCTAGAATATTGTAAGTGGCCACTCTGATAGTAGACAAGGGTGCAAGCACCATTCAGAGCAAAGACTATTAGTTGACCACCATCAATCTAGGCCAAGCATCTCATGCTCAAAAGATATATGAATTTCAAGGGTCAATGTCCACCATCCTCTAGTTGATGAATAAAGATCAATCTACGAAGGAAGAGATAAAGGAATAGGTGGTAGAATTAACAACCTTCATACAACAATGGGCAAGATTAGGAGAAGAAGCTCCAATAGAATTGCCTACATCTACCTTTCTCTCAAAGGAGGAGGTTAATAAGATGGAAAGAATAAGAAATTGGACCAATTCCACATCTAAATGGTTTAAGAGAGTCATCAACATTGGCGAAAAGGGCACACATTATGTAGTTAGGATGCATAACCACTACTTGGTCTTAAAAAAGGGAATTGAGATAGAGGTAGACACATGTAGAGATTTCCTTAAGCTTTAAAAGATCATGTACCCAAAACTATAGAGCATCCTGAAGTTATCTCAGTTTTTGGGAGAAAGAGGTGACCTTGCCAAAAGAAGATCATGGCTTTCTTGATGCTTGGTTGCATACCCTATTTAGAAAGGTAATTCTGGAAAGGTCACTGATAGAACTAGACAATTTCCATTCCAATGTTGTTACTCAATTAGCTAAGGTAGATTACCTCTTAGAATTATTGACAAGATACAAAATACCATCCTAGGAGATAGATCTAGAGGTAGTAAAGTGAGAGTTTCACAAGAAGGTAGAATAGGGCACTGACAACATGCTGTCACCAGAATTCATATATTTTACTATGTGGGCCTTCTCAAAGTTAGAATAAATGGTTAAGATGGGGGATACATGTGTGAATCACCATGAGGAAATGGTGAATTATTTCAAGAGGATCACCTTCTGCATCACCAAATCAGATTTTGTTGAATGGGATAAACTTTAGGTTGTCATAGGGAATTTTATTTATTATGCTTCATTGAAAAAGGAAGATTGAAATCTCATTATAGAAGATAAATATTTATTTAAATAGCTACAAAATTCAAAAGAAACTACAAGACAAAATAGACTACAAGATAAAATACAGAAAAGACAAAATAGTCTTTTTTATATTTTAAACTTTTGTACTCATATGGGTTTAGGTGAAACCCTAAACTAGAATGAATCTAGGTCATTCATTGTAAATGAATCTTGACCATTCATTCTACTTTTTTAGAACTATAAATAGGGGCATCCTCTCAATTTCAAGGAGAAAGATAAGTTATTGTGTAAAGACTTGTTGCTGGAATATATAAGAAAAGCATTGAGTTGATGGTTTCTTGTGTATTGCTCATTGTGTGTGTGTGTGTGATTCTATCTCCAAAAGTTTATTTCAGCATTGATTATTTTAGTTTAAGTTCATTTTTTGTTAGTAGTTCATGGTGGATTTAATGGTGGATGCATTCTATGGTATTTGATGCACATTCAGCTCTTACTTTTGGCCATTTGTTGATGACAAATTGTTGTGTAAATTTAGTCAGAGATAATTCATTTACAACACTTAACTTCAGCTACGTATGTGCATTCTATAAGTATTCATGTTGCAGTCTAAATATCACAAGTAACCCTTAGAAGATTGCACTAGTTTTGTGAGACTATAGGCTGCCCTTGGTTAAGAAAAACTCAGTTTAGAAGTTGTCTACTATAGCTTCAGGTATTGTTACTGTTCAACTTAGTTTTAGAATTAGGAAAACTTGTAAACCCTTATACTATTTGAAATTTCTTTTAAAATGTGAGTTAAATATATAATTCTAGCATCACTATAAAGTTGAATCAAATGACAAAACTAAGTTTCATAATGTTTTCTTGACATTGTTGTCACTATTCATTCACTTCAAAAAATCTGAAAGTTCACCATAGACCCAAGAAAATTCCATACTTTGTCAACCATAAATGCCCCTTGTGATTACCAGCAAATCACAACAAATAATTCAGCTATTTTTTCAAAGTCATGACCTGACTCTTAAGAGACCTTCGGGTGATTTTCTGAAACTTAGTTGCATATTTTCACCTTTCAAGAGAGGCATCAAACTTTTCTATTGTTTGTATTGAGAAGTGCAAAAACACCCATCAAATGTTACCAGAAAAATGTTTATTAAAATTTTAGGTTTATTCCATATGGAAATTGAAGAGTTTAGAAGGTTGAAGTGTATGGTAAAATGATATTATAATACTAGGGTATGTGTAGAATCACAATGAGCCAAAAAGTGGCAATATGATGGGTATGTGTAGGGTATATGGCTGATAACATTTTTTTTACCCAAAATTGATGAAATGAAAAGGGTTTTTAAATGAGATTCTCAACTTTCCACCAATATAAATTATGCTTTACTTTGAATTTAATAAATTATTATTATGGGTATGTGTAGGATCATCATGGAAAAAACAAGCCCTTAAGTGACAAATATTCAAAAAAATCAGAGTTAGGCAACTTGACGTAAAAATTTGAATAAGTTACCTATATTATTTAAAAAATATGTAAGAATAGAATTTATAGAAAATTGAATTTAGTTTCTAAACTACTAGGTTTGTTTAGAAAAAATCTGTTAATTGAAAATTTGAAATTTCAATGTAGTGGTACTTTAATTTCGGGAAAAATAAAGAAGTAGGTGTCTTGTCAAAGGCACCTAACCACGTAAAATGATGATGTGATGCATATTTTTTTGTAATTTTTCCAAGTAAATAATTAATTATAGTTTTTTATTACAAATTTTTAAAAAAATATAAAAAATCATATGTCTAACCACCTTAACTTGGTCAAAACTATATGAAATTCATTTTTTCTTTTTTTAATCCTATAGTATGCGAAGCATGTTTTGGATTCAAAAAATGTGATATCATTTGAAAGCTATAGATGTTTTTCAATCATCCTATCAATCAGAACTTTAGTCATAATTTGAATAGAAAATGAATAATAATTAATTATTAAATTCAAAGTAAAGCATAACTTATGTAGGTGGAAAACTAAGAATAACCTTTAAAAACCCTTTTCGTTTCATCAATTTTGGGTAAAAAAATAGTTATCAGCCACATACCCATCATATTGCCACTTTTTGGCCCATCATGATCCTACACATACCCTTATTCATTTTCTATTTGAATTACGTCTAAAATCCTAATTGATAGGCTGATTGAAAAGCATTTATAGCTTTGAAATGGTATCATATTTTTTGAATTTGAAACATGTGTCACATTCTATGCTTTGCATACTATAGGATAAATAAAAAAAAAAATCATGAAGTTTTAATAAAGTTAAATGGTGGTTAGACATACGAATTTTCATATTTTTGAAAAGTTGTAATAAAAAAAATATAATTAATTATTTACTTGGAAAAAAGTTAGAAAAAAATATGCATCACATCAGGACATGAGTTGTTTGCTTATATCTAAGATCTTATAAAAGAAATATCATCATTTTATTGTGGTTATGGTGGTCAGACAAACACCAACTTCTTATTTTTTCCCTGAAATTTAAATGCTACTGCATTAAAATTTCAAACTTTCACCAAATAGATTTAAAAAAAAAAAACCTAGTATTTTAGAAACTACATTCAATTTTCTATAGATTCTATTCTTACATCTTTTTGAAATAATATAGATAACTTATTCAAATTCTTATGTCAAGTTTCCTAACTTTGATTTTTGTGAATTTTTTACCACTTAAGGGCCTATTTTTTCCATGATGATCCTACACATGCCCACCAGTATGTGGGTAAATTTCCCAGGAATGAATTTTTTCACCTGCAGGTGAAAATGAAGCCCATACATGACTTTTTAGATTTAGGGTAAAAGTTTGCACAAGAATTGCATATGAAGGTAGATAGAGGAGGGAAAATAAAGGAGAAGAATATTCAAAAGACCAGTCAATTGTAGATCAAGGGAGCTCAAAGATGCAATTTTTCAATGGTCAGTCGATTTTAGGGTTTCTCTAGTCTCTTCTCGTTTCTCTTAAATAATAAATTATTTCATTGTAAGGGGGTTCTAGTTTCTCTAGGTTGAGAAGATATTTCACTTGTAGGTGAAAATGAAGCCAATAAATGACTTTTTACATATGGGTATGTGCAAGATCATGATGGGCCAAAAAGTGGCAATATGATGGGTATTTGTAGGGTATGTGGATGACAATTTTTTTTACCTAAAATTGATGAAATGAAAAGGGTTTTTAAAGAAGATTCTCAGCTTTCCACCAATATAAATTATGCTTTAATTTGAATTTAATAAGTAATTATTATTCATTTTCTAATTGAATTACGACTAGAGTGTTGATTGATTGGATGATTGGAAAACATGTATAGCTTTCAAATGGTATCACATTTTTTGAATCCAAAATATGCATCACATTCTATGCTTCATATACTATAGGATAAAAAAAGAAAAAAATAATTTCATGAAGTTTTGACCAAGTTAAGGTGGTCAGACATACGAGTTTTTATATTTTTTAAAAGTTATAATAAAAAATTCATAATTAATTATTTAGTTGAAAAAAAATTACAAAAAGATATGCATCACATCCGAACATGAGTCCTCTACTTATGTCTAAAATTTTATAAAAAAATATTATCATTTTATTGTGGTTAGGGTGGTCAGACAGACACCTACTTCTTATTTTTTCCCTAAAATTTAAGTACTACAGCATTGAAATTTCAAATTTTCACCAAATAGAGTTTTTTTAAAAAAAATAAACCTATTAGTTTAAAACTACATTCAATTTACTCTGATTCTATTCTTATGTTTTGAAATAATATAGATGACTTATTAAAATTTTTTATCAAGTTTCTAATTAGGATTTTTTGAATTTTTGCCACTTAAGGGCCTTTTTTTTCCATGATGATCCTACACATACCCATATAGGGTAAAATTTTGCACAAGAATTACATATGAAGGAAGATATAGGAGGGAAAATAAAGAAGTAGAAGCATCTTCTAAAGACTTGTTAGTTGCAGATCAAGGGAGCTTAGAGATGCCATGTGTCAATGGTCAATCAATTTTAGGGCTTCTCCATTCTCTTCTCTTTTCTCTTAAATGAGAAACTGTTTGATTGTAAGGGGGTTCCAATTTCTCTAGTTTGAGAAGATATTGTCATTTTTTTACATGGTTGTCTCTAGATCATGATTTATTAATGTGAAGCATCTTTTCCTTGATCATTTTGATTTTCATCTTGTACAATATTTTTATTTTTGGATGAGCCCACACTCAAGTAGAGTTATTGGAAAGGTGTGCAATGCGCCATGTGGTGGCTTCACAACTTTCATTTTTCAACTTCCTTTTGGGAGAGAGTTAGGATGTGTGTCAACTCATCTGATATTTTCTTGAGAAGCTTTATTCATGAGCTTGAAAATTTCCACCTGTTTGACATGTCAACTCTTTGTTGCGGGTAGACTGTGATTCTTGTGAAGTAATATCTTTTGGGAGTTTGTGGGAGCTTGCTGGAATTTTTCTTTTCTTGGTTTTTGGGATTGGAAGCTTTGAGTCAGTGTCCTTAGGTAACGTGATCGGTCAACTGGACCTTTTTCTAGGTTGTTTTCTAGGATTTGATCATTTACAGGCCTCTATCTTTGCTAAATATATGAAAAGCATTAATGTTATGGTTGAGAATTGATGAGAAAAGATTGTTGTGACCTAGCTAAAGATCTATGATTAGATCATGTGCTATCAAGTGCCAACATCTAGTAGTAATTACTTTTATGGTGGGGCAGCTATTTCCTCTTTCTGTAGCTATAAAAGAGAGGCGACAACAGATGAAAGGATTGGATTCTAAGTTTTAGTTTCCTTTTCCTAGCAAAATTTTCTTTAGTTTTCTTAGGATATAGAACAATTTTTAGGAGTAAACGTTGCAAAACTATTTTTCTATGGCATGTTATATCTTTTAAAGCTTAAACTATTGTCAAATTGGTATCCGACCTCTATTTTCAAGTTTATTTGGTATTTAAAGTACAAAATATTGAGGAGAAATATTTGAGATTGTGCATGTATGGCCTTTATCAAGCTTTCTTTCTTTATGCTTTCGTTTTGAATGAAACACTATGTCTTGCAAGCTTAATTTGAATAGTTTAAGTGGCTGATTTCTAAGTTGTATTCTCGTATAGTAGAATGATAACTTATGAAAATGTTATGGACTATGTCATTGAAATTTTTCTATTTTTCTGAAGGGTTGTTTTTTTATATTATGCTCTATTAGGAGGAATATTTTATGCAAACTCTGAATGTTTTTCTATCACCCTTAGAAATATG
>VDFB02281492.1:443063322-443104628 GCA_007258455.2 Sequoia sempervirens
GAGTCCCATCATGCAAACTGCCCCCCATGGAATAATGCCTATACTAAGCCACTATCTAACAACAATGGAAAAATGGAATCCCACTTCATGACTTATGCACACCCAACTGCCACACTTGACAAAATGACCAAGTCTTCAAGAAAAATGACTAAAAATAATTTCTCACACATGCCAAAGGACTTTGAGTAACATTAATGAAGTAAAGAAGGCTTGTAGATTCCACAATGTGGAGCTCCACTTATGGAGTGTCATTTATCTAAATCTTCTCCTTACAGGAAAACTACAATATAATTTTTCTACATGGATTCTACACCTTGAACCTCTACAAGAGCATTAAAGATTGATCTAACGAAAGGAAACAACTTCAAGCACCTCCATCACTAGTTTTTCATGTGCTTAAAAAATTTATGCTAAATTTTCATAGCAATCTAGTCATGCAAAAATTCACCATCAGGTGGCCATCTACATGAGTCTTGCTTCCTTGTTCCATTTCTTATGACCTTCACCCTGGCAGCTTTTGCAGGGTGGAAACTCACACTACCAAACCCACATTTTTGCATAACTTGCAAATGAGATTAAAATGATAAACTATGATGGATGTTATGATCTTTTAGGAGTATGTGGATGCAATTGATGACATGTTTTCACTAACATTTGTTGTCCTAATTTTTCAAAACACTTATTTCACCTCTTGTGTGTAGGATTTATGGAACCTGCTGAGGAAAAATGGAGAAGCCAATTGAGAAAATTGATATAGGAAATAAACTAGCAAGGACTCCAAAATGAAAAGAGGAAAATGAATAAATGAAATACCAATTATGCAGGGTTAAGTTCACTTCAAAAATCACCTCCAACTGGGATAAGGTAACTGACACAGACCTTAGACATGTTATTATCAACAAGTTTATACAGAGGGTTATGGTTAATCCTACAATAGAGGAAGCCTTGAGAATCAAGAAAAGTGGACTTGCAAAGGAAATTGGCTTCCCTCTTGCTGTTGTGGCCCAAAAATTGGTATTTTCTTGCTGAGAGCGTTATCACCCTCAAAAAAGAATAATAGTCACTGGGGATGGAAGAGTAATGGTAGACCTATCTCCATAGTCCATTGGGAAAACATTTGGCATTCCTGTGTATGTTAAAATGGAGGAATTTTGGAAGGAATTTTCCTTGAAAATATGGCAAGAAGATCCTATTGGTTGTAAAAGGACAATCAATCAAACACAGTTGAAAGATAAAAGAGGAAATTGCAACAAACTGCCTCAGACATTGTATAGAAGTGATTTTGTAGAAGAAGCCAATGAGTTAGTCACACTTCTAAGTAGACTGATGGGCCTCCCCACTTCATCATTTTTTGAGGAATGCATGTTTTATTTCATAGAGGAAATCCTTTGGGGTAAAACCAAGTTCTACTTCACCAAAATGATAAGTGAAAACTTGCACAATCAATTTATGGTAGTGAAGAAGACTTCATAGTTTTACATGACCTCACATCTGGTCTACCTCCTAGCTATTACGTTCCCATATAAAGTATTATATTGTTTAGGGGTATTGGGAACAAAGAGATGACAACTCATGGTATACAATTGCTACCCTTAGCTTCAATACAACAACTTTAAGAAATACTACATAAGAGTCAATGATGCCTTCATTAGGCATGACATTCACACTCTAGTGGGAGATTACCACTGGAGAATGTCCCACAATGCTAAGGGAGTGGTGAAAGGTTTTAGGTATTGTTTTATCCAGTTCCCAAATTTTACATACATCAAAGCAAGTAGATTCTTAGGAAGACCCTATTGGATGCCCTGTTTCCTGAATGATAGGATCATATTGTTGTAACTCACTCAGTGGTTGTAGACTTCCCATACTTTGTTACATAATAAGCACCTTGTAGGGGTCCCATATCCCCTCACATTTGGATAGCGAATGTACTCTTTCCTTGCTACTCCATGCACAAAGTACTCTAAGAAGGAGCTTACAGAGTACAATTTTGAGTTTCACACAAAGAGAGGAGGCTTGGATCCCCTCAACAAATTGAAGAAGCAAGTTGGAAGGAAGTATGCACACTGACCTCACCTTGAAAGTTTTTGGGTTAATTGTGATGATGAAAATGAAGTTAGAAGGAAACACTACATGACGATGACTACTAGATTGATGAAATTCATCAACTTATATCCTGCCCAAAACAAATTTTTGAAGTTGAAAATGTTTTGGATGCGAATTACAATTCTCTAATAAAAAAGAAAATTCTAGTGAATTACTAGAATGAACAGGAGGTCATCGAGCTAGATACTATCACCTATCCTATAGAGCAAAGGACTAAGAAATAAATAGATGATAAAATTAAGCAATTGCATGAGCAAGGCATGAAATTGAATTATGGGGAGCTCGAAGATGATTTGGAGAGTGAAATAGATAGTGGCACTTTCATAGGATCATTAGGTGAGGTCCCCAAGTCCCCACTTATTACTTGACCAAGAAAGAGAAAGAACACATCTAAGTGGAAGCCTAAGAAGAAAGTGTATACAAGTAAATCAGTTGAAGGGAAATATCCTCCAAAGAAACTAAAAAGAATGGAAACCTTTGTTCTCAAAATGTCAACTATCCAAGAGGAAGGATCACCACACAAAGATGAGGAAGAAGTTGAGTGATCTCACTCACCACCACCCACCACCTTTGTTTCCCCATCAACCGCTACCACTACACTATCCCCTCCCACTCCAAAATCCTTTCTTGTCTCATCTCCACCCACTGTCGACATCTCAATCCACCTCACTTTTGTCTCCCTGACTGCTCTAGTGGTGGTGTTAGATTCTTCTTCCTCCACCACTTCCCTATTTTCTTCTTCCTCACTACCTCCATTTCCAACTCTTTCCACTCTATCACCTTCTCTACCAACAACCTCTATTGCACCCCACTCCTTGCTACATGCCTGCACTACATATTTATAGGATGCACCATCTAAGCTCTTTGGGGTGATCTTAAGCCCTCAAGTCAAAGTGTTAATGGCCTAGCTTATTGTCGCATTACCTCTCCCTCCACCTCCTATTGAGTTAACAAAGATGGAGGAAACAATGCAAATCTCTAAAGAAATGGAGAGGCTAAGTACAAAGAAGCCTAAGGAAGAAACAAAAGATATTGTTGAGGAACCAAAGGAATTTGATCAGGAGGATTACTTTGAAAACCCTAAGGAAGGATTAAGAGTCAACTTAGATGAGGTAGCCTCTGAGGAAGAAGGGAAAAAAATGTTAGAGTAGGCAGATGTAGGAAATTTTGATGACTATTATGAAGTTGAAACTTGAGACCAAGAAACTGAGGGAGAATAGCCTAAAGAGCACATAGATGAGGAGACAAACCCTGAGGAGCATCACTTTGAGGAGGGAAAAGTGATACAAGTATTGATGTAGTAAAAATTGATGAACCTCTACACTCTAGCAAAGATGAAGGCCTAAGATGTGAAGAAGTGCCTTCAGAAGGAGAGCAACAAAAAGAGATGGAAGAAGAAGAAAACATAGAAGAAATGGATTCCAATCCCAATAAAGGTGTCAAAATTCATCATTCAGAAGATAAGGGGACAACAATACAAGAAAAAGATATTGTTAAAGAAAATGTGGAATCTGTTGAGCTTGATAAAGGAGAAGCCATGATGCAAGAAGAGGAGCAAGAAAAAGAAGAAGAAATCCAAGATGCTTCTGAAAATGATAAGGAATGTCCCTCAAAAGAACAATAGGAGAGGATAACAAATCTCCAAGTCATCAAATACAAGTTCTCACATGGTTGGAGAAACAATTGAAGAGAAAATCTCTAGTACTTGTTGATCCCAAGGCTCAATTGGAAGATATACGGGCATGTGCACATGTAAAGACCAGAAAGGAAATCAAATCACATATCACTATTGATGCTTCTAGGTCTAGAATATTGTAAGTGGCCACTCTGATAGTAGACAAGGGTGCAAGCACCATTCAGAGCAAAGACTATTAGTTGACCACCATCAATCTAGGCCAAGCATCTCATGCTCAAAAGATATATGAATTTCAAGGGTCAATGTCCACCATCCTCTAGTTGATGAATAAAGATCAATCTACGAAGGAAGAGATAAAGGAATAGGTGGTAGAATTAACAACCTTCATACAACAATGGGCAAGATTAGGAGAAGAAGCTCCAATAGAATTGCCTACATCTACCTTTCTCTCAAAGGAGGAGGTTAATAAGATGGAAAGAATAAGAAATTGGACCAATTCCACATCTAAATGGTTTAAGAGAGTCATCAACATTGGCGAAAAGGGCACACATTATGTAGTTAGGATGCATAACCACTACTTGGTCTTAAAAAAGGGAATTGAGATAGAGGTAGACACATGTAGAGATTTCCTTAAGCTTTAAAAGATCATGTACCCAAAACTATAGAGCATCCTGAAGTTATCTCAGTTTTTGGGAGAAAGAGGTGACCTTGCCAAAAGAAGATCATGGCTTTCTTGATGCTTGGTTGCATACCCTATTTAGAAAGGTAATTCTGGAAAGGTCACTGATAGAACTAGACAATTTCCATTCCAATGTTGTTACTCAATTAGCTAAGGTAGATTACCTCTTAGAATTATTGACAAGATACAAAATACCATCCTAGGAGATAGATCTAGAGGTAGTAAAGTGAGAGTTTCACAAGAAGGTAGAATAGGGCACTGACAACATGCTGTCACCAGAATTCATATATTTTACTATGTGGGCCTTCTCAAAGTTAGAATAAATGGTTAAGATGGGGGATACATGTGTGAATCACCATGAGGAAATGGTGAATTATTTCAAGAGGATCACCTTCTGCATCACCAAATCAGATTTTGTTGAATGGGATAAACTTTAGGTTGTCATAGGGAATTTTATTTATTATGCTTCATTGAAAAAGGAAGATTGAAATCTCATTATAGAAGATAAATATTTATTTAAATAGCTACAAAATTCAAAAGAAACTACAAGACAAAATAGACTACAAGATAAAATACAGAAAAGACAAAATAGTCTTTTTTATATTTTAAACTTTTGTACTCATATGGGTTTAGGTGAAACCCTAAACTAGAATGAATCTAGGTCATTCATTGTAAATGAATCTTGACCATTCATTCTACTTTTTTAGAACTATAAATAGGGGCATCCTCTCAATTTCAAGGAGAAAGATAAGTTATTGTGTAAAGACTTGTTGCTGGAATATATAAGAAAAGCATTGAGTTGATGGTTTCTTGTGTATTGCTCATTGTGTGTGTGTGTGTGATTCTATCTCCAAAAGTTTATTTCAGCATTGATTATTTTAGTTTAAGTTCATTTTTTGTTAGTAGTTCATGGTGGATTTAATGGTGGATGCATTCTATGGTATTTGATGCACATTCAGCTCTTACTTTTGGCCATTTGTTGATGACAAATTGTTGTGTAAATTTAGTCAGAGATAATTCATTTACAACACTTAACTTCAGCTACGTATGTGCATTCTATAAGTATTCATGTTGCAGTCTAAATATCACAAGTAACCCTTAGAAGATTGCACTAGTTTTGTGAGACTATAGGCTGCCCTTGGTTAAGAAAAACTCAGTTTAGAAGTTGTCTACTATAGCTTCAGGTATTGTTACTGTTCAACTTAGTTTTAGAATTAGGAAAACTTGTAAACCCTTATACTATTTGAAATTTCTTTTAAAATGTGAGTTAAATATATAATTCTAGCATCACTATAAAGTTGAATCAAATGACAAAACTAAGTTTCATAATGTTTTCTTGACATTGTTGTCACTATTCATTCACTTCAAAAAATCTGAAAGTTCACCATAGACCCAAGAAAATTCCATACTTTGTCAACCATAAATGCCCCTTGTGATTACCAGCAAATCACAACAAATAATTCAGCTATTTTTTCAAAGTCATGACCTGACTCTTAAGAGACCTTCGGGTGATTTTCTGAAACTTAGTTGCATATTTTCACCTTTCAAGAGAGGCATCAAACTTTTCTATTGTTTGTATTGAGAAGTGCAAAAACACCCATCAAATGTTACCAGAAAAATGTTTATTAAAATTTTAGGTTTATTCCATATGGAAATTGAAGAGTTTAGAAGGTTGAAGTGTATGGTAAAATGATATTATAATACTAGGGTATGTGTAGAATCACAATGAGCCAAAAAGTGGCAATATGATGGGTATGTGTAGGGTATATGGCTGATAACATTTTTTTTACCCAAAATTGATGAAATGAAAAGGGTTTTTAAATGAGATTCTCAACTTTCCACCAATATAAATTATGCTTTACTTTGAATTTAATAAATTATTATTATGGGTATGTGTAGGATCATCATGGAAAAAACAAGCCCTTAAGTGACAAATATTCAAAAAAATCAGAGTTAGGCAACTTGACGTAAAAATTTGAATAAGTTACCTATATTATTTAAAAAATATGTAAGAATAGAATTTATAGAAAATTGAATTTAGTTTCTAAACTACTAGGTTTGTTTAGAAAAAAAATCTATTTGGTGAAAATTTGAAATTTCAATGTAGTGGTACTTCAATTTCAGTGGAAAAATAAGAAGTAGGTGTCTCTCTGAGCACCCTAACCACAATAAAATGATGATGTGATGCATATTTTTTTGTAATTTTTTCCAAGTAAATAATTAATTATGATTTTTTATTACAACTTTTTTAAAAATATAAAAAATCATATGTCTAACCACCTTAACTTGGTCAAAACTATATGAAATTCATTTTTTCTTTTTTTAATCCTATAGTATGCGAAGCATGTTTTGGATTCAAAAAATGTGATATCATTTGAAAGCTATAGATGTTTTTCAATCATCCTATCAATCAGAACTTTAGTCATAATTTGAATAGAAAATGAATAATAATTAATTATTAAATTCAAAGTAAAGCATAACTTATGTAGGTGGAAAACTAAGAATAACCTTTAAAAACCCTTTTCGTTTCATCAATTTTGGGTAAAAAAATAGTTATCAGCCACATACCCATCATATTGCCACTTTTTGGCCCATCATGATCCTACACATACCCTTATTCATTTTCTATTTGAATTACGTCTAAAATCCTAATTGATAGGCTGATTGAAAAGCATTTATAGCTTTGAAATGGTATCATATTTTTTGAATTTGAAACATGTGTCACATTCTATGCTTTGCATACTATAGGATAAATAAAAAAAAAAATCATGAAGTTTTAATAAAGTTAAATGGTGGTTAGACATACGAATTTTCATATTTTTGAAAAGTTGTAATAAAAAAAATATAATTAATTATTTACTTGGAAAAAAGTTAGAAAAAAATATGCATCACATCAGGACATGAGTTGTTTGCTTATATCTAAGATCTTATAAAAGAAATATCATCATTTTATTGTGGTTATGGTGGTCAGACAAACACCAACTTCTTATTTTTTCCCTGAAATTTAAATGCTACTGCATTAAAATTTCAAACTTTCACCAAATAGATTTAAAAAAAAAAAACCTAGTATTTTAGAAACTACATTCAATTTTCTATAGATTCTATTCTTACATCTTTTTGAAATAATATAGATAACTTATTCAAATTCTTATGTCAAGTTTCCTAACTTTGATTTTTGTGAATTTTTTACCACTTAAGGGCCTATTTTTTCCATGATGATCCTACACATGCCCACCAGTATGTGGGTAAATTTCCCAGGAATGAATTTTTTCACCTGCAGGTGAAAATGAAGCCCATACATGACTTTTTAGATTTAGGGTAAAAGTTTGCACAAGAATTGCATATGAAGGTAGATAGAGGAGGGAAAATAAAGGAGAAGAATATTCAAAAGACCAGTCAATTGTAGATCAAGGGAGCTCAAAGATGCAATTTTTCAATGGTCAGTCGATTTTAGGGTTTCTCTAGTCTCTTCTCGTTTCTCTTAAATAATAAATTATTTCATTGTAAGGGGGTTCTAGTTTCTCTAGGTTGAGAAGATATTTCACTTGTAGGTGAAAATGAAGCCAATAAATGACTTTTTACATATGGGTATGTGCAAGATCATGATGGGCCAAAAAGTGGCAATATGATGGGTATTTGTAGGGTATGTGGATGACAATTTTTTTTACCTAAAATTGATGAAATGAAAAGGGTTTTTAAAGAAGATTCTCAGCTTTCCACCAATATAAATTATGCTTTAATTTGAATTTAATAAGTAATTATTATTCATTTTCTAATTGAATTACGACTAGAGTGTTGATTGATTGGATGATTGGAAAACATGTATAGCTTTCAAATGGTATCACATTTTTTGAATCCAAAATATGCATCACATTCTATGCTTCATATACTATAGGATAAAAAAAGAAAAAAATAATTTCATGAAGTTTTGACCAAGTTAAGGTGGTCAGACATACGAGTTTTTATATTTTTTAAAAGTTATAATAAAAAATTCATAATTAATTATTTAGTTGAAAAAAAATTACAAAAAGATATGCATCACATCCGAACATGAGTCCTCTACTTATGTCTAAAATTTTATAAAAAAATATTATCATTTTATTGTGGTTAGGGTGGTCAGACAGACACCTACTTCTTATTTTTTCCCTAAAATTTAAGTACTACAGCATTGAAATTTCAAATTTTCACCAAATAGAGTTTTTTTAAAAAATAAACCTAGTAGTTTAGAAACTACATTCAATTTGCTACAGATTCTATTCTTACATATTTTTGAAATAATATAGATGACTTATTCAAAATTTTTTCATCAAGTTTCCTAATTCTGATTTTTTTGAATTTTTTGCCACTTAAGGGCCTTTTTTTTCCATGATGATCCTACACATACCCATATAGGGTAAAATTTTGCACAAGAATTACATATGAAGGAAGATATAGGAGGGAAAATAAAGAAGTAGAAGCATCTTCTAAAGACTTGTTAGTTGCAGATCAAGGGAGCTTAGAGATGCCATGTGTCAATGGTCAATCAATTTTAGGGCTTCTCCATTCTCTTCTCTTTTCTCTTAAATGAGAAACTGTTTGATTGTAAGGGGGTTCCAATTTCTCTAGTTTGAGAAGATATTGTCATTTTTTTACATGGTTGTCTCTAGATCATGATTTATTAATGTGAAGCATCTTTTCCTTGATCATTTTGATTTTCATCTTGTACAATATTTTTATTTTTGGATGAGCCCACACTCAAGTAGAGTTATTGGAAAGGTGTGCAATGCGCCATGTGGTGGCTTCACAACTTTCATTTTTCAACTTCCTTTTGGGAGAGAGTTAGGATGTGTGTCAACTCATCTGATATTTTCTTGAGAAGCTTTATTCATGAGCTTGAAAATTTCCACCTGTTTGACATGTCAACTCTTTGTTGCGGGTAGACTGTGATTCTTGTGAAGTAATATCTTTTGGGAGTTTGTGGGAGCTTGCTGGAATTTTTCTTTTCTTGGTTTTTGGGATTGGAAGCTTTGAGTCAGTGTCCTTAGGTAACGTGATCGGTCAACTGGACCTTTTTCTAGGTTGTTTTCTAGGATTTGATCATTTACAGGCCTCTATCTTTGCTAAATATATGAAAAGCATTAATGTTATGGTTGAGAATTGATGAGAAAAGATTGTTGTGACCTAGCTAAAGATCTATGATTAGATCATGTGCTATCAAGTGCCAACATCTAGTAGTAATTACTTTTATGGTGGGGCAGCTATTTCCTCTTTCTGTAGCTATAAAAGAGAGGCGACAACAGATGAAAGGATTGGATTCTAAGTTTTAGTTTCCTTTTCCTAGCAAAATTTTCTTTAGTTTTCTTAGGATATAGAACAATTTTTAGGAGTAAACGTTGCAAAACTATTTTTCTATGGCATGTTATATCTTTTAAAGCTTAAACTATTGTCAAATTGGTATCCGACCTCTATTTTCAAGTTTATTTGGTATTTAAAGTACAAAATATTGAGGAGAAATATTTGAGATTGTGCATGTATGGCCTTTATCAAGCTTTCTTTCTTTATGCTTTCGTTTTGAATGAAACACTATGTCTTGCAAGCTTAATTTGAATAGTTTAAGTGGCTGATTTCTAAGTTGTATTCTCGTATAGTAGAATGATAACTTATGAAAATGTTATGGACTATGTCATTGAAATTTTTCTATTTTTCTGAAGGGTTGTTTTTTTATATTATGCTCTATTAGGAGGAATATTTTATGCAAACTCTGAATGTTTTTCTATCACCCTTAGAAATATGCTTGTTGTTATCCTTTATTGTTTGTTCTCTTTCCAACAATGAGGGGTTGTGGTTTTCTATGTCTAAATATATTACCTATAGGAATGATTGGGTTTGAAATGTTGTAAAAGCATTGGCACATCACCATTTATGTTTTCTATTTACATTTCCTTCTACCCTTTTCTCTAAACCCCAAAGAATAGTCGGCTTTCTATAAAATTACCAGAGGTATTCAGTGAGGTGAAAATTGGTCCCCCACTCATTGAATTTCCCATAAGACTATCGGAGAGGCACAAGCTTTGATGATCAACAATTATTTTTCTAGCACACCTGGTGGGATAAGAAGTATTTCAAACACCTGATTAGAAGTCACAAATATTTCTTCAATCAGGCTAAGGAAGGAAACTGGAAGTTTCATGCCTAAAGTCCAAAAAATATCATCTTCAAGAGGCCAATTCCCGTACTCTTAGTTACCTACCTCGATACCTAGGAGAAGGAGACTTGCAGGTTTTGTATCACCTATAAGGAGCAATAGAGTAAGAAGTAAGAGCCCAACATCCAAAGCCTTATCTACTCCACCCAAAGGCTCAACCTTCCAAATTAGAATACCTATATACCAAATTCATAGGAGTCTTTTCTCTATGGCTAATGTACCTCCCTCTACTCCTATAAATTTTGTAACTTAGGATAGCGATAGTCCATTACGACCACCCATACCCCCAGATGTATGGCCTACGATACTTGTTAATACCCTCAAGGATATTTTAGTATTATCTAGAGAATAATTCAAACCCCTTTCCAAATACCTTTAGGATATAGTGGAGGTGTGTAGGGTACATAATATAATGGAGGAGAAAATCACCTTGAGGTTGATAACAACCTCTTTCAAAGGAAAGGCCTAAGACTAGTATCATTCATTGGCCTCGGGCTCTATCATCTCCTAGGGTTAGCTCAGAGAGGGGTTCTTCAAATTCTTCTTAGAGAAAGGAGACCCTTCTTCATTGCTGCAACAAGTAATTACCATCAAGAGATCTCTACAAGAGGCCATGAGTGATTTTAACACTAGGTTTCACAAGTCCTGGGAAAGGATCCCTATGATTTCTCAACCCCAAGTTGTGATGGTGTTCATGTTCTATCTGAAGGCCCTCAACTCGTACATAATAGTGATGATAATGTCCATGGGAGGGGATATCTTACCCGACACATATGAGCTAGATATGCATGTGTAAAATAGTTTAATTGATGTTGGGAAGCTTCCGCCATGACCTCTGATGCTTGTATTCATAAAAATATTTGGTGTTCTATGGGAGGAAGCTACTCCAAGTGCTCCTACTACACAATTGATGTCAACTACTACCCAAACAAGCATGATGGATTCTTCCTCAATCTTAGTGAACATCAATGACATGAAGCATCTCATGTAGAATTTTGTTAAGGAGTTGGTCATTATGAAATGACAGCAAGAAATGTCTCTGAAGAAAACCACCCAAGCCTATGGAAAAGGAAAAGAATCTTATCAACATAATCCATACCAGGGATCCTCTAGAGTAGGAAGCCAATAGCAAACTTCTACAAAACAGATAGTTCTGGTCACCATGCCGCTATAGACAATCAAATATAACTCAAGTAAGGAGTTGATTCTAGGCTGGAACAATTTGGTGGAAGACAAGAATGTATGGCGCTTCCCATGCAGCGATTTCCATATGCCCTAAAATTGTCCAAGTGGGAATATGCAACAGAAGATAGTGGAACAAAGAAGCAAGGGCATGCACCTGAATGCAGATGAATATGAGTCTTTTGAAATGGAAAATGATCTTTTTAGAGTGAAAATGCAAGGAATGTCCTTGGAGTGAGAGTTGGATATCGCACCTGATCAAGTGTTATTTTCATGGATGGAAGAAGAAGATGTGGTATTCGTGAATGAAGCTCCAACAACTAGTTCCCTACAAGTATAGTCAGATTACAACAAAAGATCCAAAAGAAGGCTCACAGGAGAATACATGCAACAAGAAAAGAAGGTTAAATTGTCGCTACAAGAAAATTAGGTTCCATTGCTTGGAATCTGACCTATTCCACAGTCGTACGATCCATCGTTCCTAGAAAAGGAGGTGAGCAAGGCATCGAGCCTAGTCAAAATGGAACATTTTCTTCCAAAAATGAAATAAATACCACTATTCAAGCCTAAGAATCAACCAATCAAAATGCTTAACATGGTGGAACAATTGAAGAAGGCGCCTGCCAACATATCTCTATGGGACATCATATCTATTCTTTAACAAAATACATTACTTTGAGAAGCACTAAAAAAAGAAAAACAAATACCACAAACGGACTTGATTCCATTGTGTAGCCAAAGTAGAGATAGAGAACCTGAACTAACCCCTCAAGCTCTGAAACCAACATCTTATATAAATTCAATGTGAGCAATGCAAAAGGGAAAGAGGTAAGCAAGCCAAATCCCACACCTTTATTTTTAACACTTATTGTGGGAGATAAGCTTTTGCATAATAATATGATTGATTTGGGGCTAGAATAATCATCATGCCAAAACAAGTGGTTGATGCCCTAAAAATTAAGTATGAAACCCTTGAGAAAGGAATCATGTAACTAGATGGGAAGAAGGTTCCAACCATCAGTCGGATAAGAGATCTATCTCTAACCCTCTTCTCATGTCCAATCCAAACAATCACATAAGAAATAGTAGTGATGAGAATTCCCCCAATATTTGAGATGTGTCTTTCAATAGATTTCACCATGAAGCTTGGTGGATACATAGTGCTTGACTGGTCCCACCTAATATTGAGAACTAAGCACTAGGAAAAGATGAACATTTTGTCTAAATCTTTGGATCCCAAACACATTGCAGAAAATGTAGTCTTATGTTTTGAAGCAGCACATACCTCCATATCTCGATAGGAGAGATATTGTGTGTAAATGTTGGAACATGAAGAAGATACAAGTGATTGAACTCCTAAAGAAGAAGTGATACTCAACCAATTCATTGAATCTGATCCATTCAGAAACTTTCATGCAACAAGGCTAGGCACCTATGGGATTTTCAGCAATGATAAGGTATTCTCAAAATTTCTAAAATATTAGGAGGAATATGGTGATCTAGATGATAGTCATCTATATACCCTATATTTTGATGGCACCAAGTGTAAATTTGGCTCTAAAGCAAGTGTCTAACTAGTATCTTTGATAGAATTAGAGACCCTCAAAGATTACCATTTTTAGTTCTCATGCTCAAACAATGATGCTAAATATGAGGCCTTGGTCCATGGTCTGATCCTTATAGAATGGATGGGTATAAAGAGAGTACAAGATTTCAAAGATTCAGAGCTAGTCATGAGTCAAGTACACGAGAAAGCGACTATGAAAAATACAAGGATGAGATCATACAAACATTAAATTTGGGACTTACTTAAGAGCTTTGAAGCCTTCAATATACAAGTTATTCCCTAATCTCAAAATAGTGTCACTAATTGGATGGATTTTGTCAGTTCACAATTTGAACCAACTTTTGATCCAGCCAAGTAGAATGCAATATAAGTTATCGTCTGACCCTCGATTCCCAACAATGATGAAAACTTGATATTTTTTTATGATGAAATTTAGATTGCTTCTTTCATATACAAAGGAGGAATGACTTTTGAATATTCACCACCAAGAGTAGACTTTCATGAAGAGTAGGTCCTCCAGTTAAAGGGAAACAAGCTTCCTTGAGGATTGATTTCCCTAGAGAATCTCTTTGATTGTGAAGATGTGACAAATGACAAGAAAAGGTTCACTATGGATGCTAGGGACTATGAAGAGCTTGATGTTGGAAGAAACATAAAGTTAAAATTCAGAAAAGAAGTTCCTCACAAGGACAAGAAAAGACTAAAGGATCTATGTTTCAAATATGAGGGAGTTATTTCCTTGACCTATGATGATCTAAGAGGGTATGACCTGGGCATAACTCGACATACCATTGACTTGGAAGAAGGATCTAATCGTATCCAGCAAAAGTAAAGGCCAGTCAATTTGAAGGTTGAGGCATTAATGGCATAGGAGCTAACTAAATTGGTCGAGTCAAGGATCATATATCCAATTAAGCATTCCACTTGGGTTTCAATCTAGTACTAGTGCAAAAATAGAATGGAGATATTATGCTTTGCGTCGACTTTCGAGATTTGAATAATGTTAGTGTAATTAATTAATTATTACACTAGCATAAGTTAACTTAGGTCATATTTCATTTAGTCCTAGGTTGCATTTTTAATAAATCATTTAATAAATGGGATAATGTTCCCTTCCTTGTTGGTGGGATAAGATTCCTTCTAGAACTTATCTCAACATTTAATAATCATCTAGATAGGGTTCACATGTTGTCACATGTTGTTAGATTATAACACTTGGCAACATGTCATGCATCTTAGGTTTTCTCTTTTTCCTTTATATTCAGGAATTTTGTTCATTTGTAACATATCATATCAATATAGAATCTTTATTCATCATTCCATAGTTGAAACACTTTCCTTTCTGGTTGATTATCTTTCATGGCTAAGGTCCTTTATTAAAGATTCTAGAGCTTCAGGGACTATGCATCCATAATCTCAACATGGTATTAGAGCTTGTCCATTGAAACATCAACCCTTGATCTAGGAAGTTAGAGTGCAAGATTCTTGCAGGCTTGGAGTTTTATGTTGCAGGCTAGTTGGTTCTAGCTAGGAGCCAAGCTGATTTCTAGTGCACATCAGGCTCTCTTCAACTTCTCCATTGCATCTAGAAGGCCTCAAAACCCATAGATTTCCCATTCATTTGCCAAAATTAGAGTAGAATCGACCAGGAGCCTTTGAGATATTGACCACATCTGCATCATCCTTTGCGTCATCCGTCATCGACTTGTTCACTGGACTCCTACCAACCATCGTCTACCACTCATGGGTCACCAATCGTTCACATTTCCTGGTGACCACTCACCGAATCCATCATAGTCTACCACCTCATTCACTGAAGACTTAGCCCCCACCTTTGTTCATTCGCAAAACTAAGGGCTCTGTCAATCTCCAAGCGGTGCTTACTCCCTCTGGCCACACCACTAGCTCCTATCACTAGACCATTGTTTTGACGCCGCTGATCAAGCTGTGATTTTCTTAAAACTATGAGGATCACTTGTAGTCATATTAGTGACCAAAGGTTGAGAATTTTTTTCCCCAGATGCTTATTTTTTGTGCCTTGTTAGCTAGTCCAGTTCCATTCAAGAAGAATTCTTCCAAAAGGCATAACTTCTACATACAATATCAAAAATCTACAAATGATATACCATTGGAAAGGTATTTTAGTCTACTTTCCAAAGGTGTACTCTATTTTCCTAGATTCTACTTCTATACAAAATTATTTTTAGTTGAAGTGGAAACCCTAATTTTTGGGTTTAGAGGTGATTTATAGCTTTTCAATTTGTTTGAAAGGCTTCACATCAGTTGATAGTTCATCAGTTATCAGCTTTCAACATTTTTTGTTAGAAATATTGTCTTGGATTATTGTTCTTCTCCAATGGCTAACACAGGATTCGAGATTCTTACTCCTCATAACTATCACAAATGGAAGGTCAGCATGCAAAGACTTCTCTAGTCTAAGGTACTTTGGTCCACCTTGAATGAGAATCAACCTCATCTTACCATAGAATATGAAAAATTCCAACATTAGATTAAGTGTGAAGATACAATGGGGTTCATTATTCTACATGTCTCCAACTCTTTGTTCTTCCATATTAAGGGGATCAAGACTCCCAAGGAGGTTTGGGACAAGCTCAAGGATCTCTTTGTTTCTGTTAGTGATGTATGAGCTTGGAAATTAGAGGTTGAACTTGCTTCACTCACTGTTGATCAATTTCCTTCCATTAAAGACTACCTAGTAAGATTCAAGTCTTTAAGGACTCGGCTTTCTAGGTGTGGAAAAGATAAATCTGAAAAAGAGTGTATATTCATGATTTTATCTAAGCTAAGAGGTTCCTTCTCCTCCTTTGCTACCCCTTTCTATTCCACCATGGATGGTGTTGGTGATATATTTGTTATTCTATCATTTGAGACATTTTGTGAAAGACTAACACAAGGACAGTCCAAGCTCAATCAGGCTAATACATCAACAAAATCCCATGCATTGGTGATAGCACCATAAAAAGGAAAGGGAAAGCACAAGGGAAAATCAAAGGTAGAAGCTTCTTATGAATCATCATCTCAGCCTAAGGAAGAAAATCCAAAGAGGGAGAGGCCCAAGTGCAACTTCTACAATGGGCTAGGTCACATTGAGGATACATGTTTCATGAGAGAGATACATGAGCTATAGTAGATACTTAGAGATCACAACATCTCTCTCCCTCCTAATATAGTTAAATCTCCTCACTCCCCCTCTCATAAAGATTCATCATTAGGTATTGTTGGAATTGCCACTATTGAAAATCTTGGTAAGGGAAATGCTTTGATAACTACTTTGGTTGATAACATAGAAGGATGGGTACTTGACTTTGGTGCTTCCCAACATGTCACTTCTTCTCAGCAATATATTTTGTGGGAAACTCTAAGGCCTACCAAATTTGATAGAATGTTTACAAAAAATTTAGATATTGTCTAGGTTACTGGTATATGTGATGTTTCTCTTGATGGAAGGAGGTTGGAAGATGTTGTCTAAATTCCTCACATTTCTCATAATTTGTTGTTTGTCTATCAACTTGATCAGGAGGGATTAAAAATTGAGTTCACTTCAGACCTTTCCATCATTAGGGATAGTTTTGATGTCCTTGTTGCCTATGGTCAAGTATATCATCATTCCAAGGTATACAAATTTACCAAATTCTAGGATCGAGATCAACCTGCTCCTTACTCTCCATATTCAAGGGTAGGAAGTACATCATCAACCCCTCCTCGCCATGGTTGTTGAGGTTTGCTTGACTTGGCTCTTGTGTGGGATCATCTTCTTCCTTCAACACCTCTCAGTTGAGATTTTCTTCAGCAGAGATGGATACATTCACTTATTTAGACTTGTGGTACATGGATGGGTTCTCTTTAGGTCTATCTGACTTGGCTACTCTGTTTCACATTGATCTTGAAGAAATTCTCAAGGGGACTACTCTCCTTTATGGGGGCGCTATCCAGTCCAAATATTTTTGATCTCTTTGTATATATGTGATGGTTGTAGTCCTTGGGGGGATAATGTTGAGTCCTCCAAACATCACTCTTCCATCACTCTTCCATCATTTTTCTTTTATATCTCCTTTTTGGGGAGGGGTTTTCTTCCCACTGGGCTTTCCCCTTTTCTCTGGTTGTGGGATATTTTCTACATCTTCATGTACATGGGTACCTAACATGGCCTCATAGCCAGGACCCATCATCTTCTTGCATAATCATTGCATTTTCCTTCCTAAGTTGAACTTATGGGGGGGTGTTCGTGTAATTAATTAATTATTACACTAGCATAAGTTAACTTAGGTCATATTTCATTTAGTATTAGGTTGCATTTTTAATAAATCATTTAATAAATGGGATAATTTTCCCTTCCTTGTTTGTGGGATTTGATTCCTTCTAAAAATTATCTCAACATTTAATAATCATCTAGATAGGGTTCACATGTTGTTACATTATAACACTTGGCAACATCTCATACATCATAGGTTTTCTCTTTTGCCTTTATATTCATGCATTTTGTTCATTTGTAACATATCATTTTCATCATATCATATCAATATAGAATATTTATTCAACATTTCATAGTTGCAACACTTTCCTTTGTGGTTAATTATGTTTCATGGCTAAGGTCCTTTATTGAATATTTTGGAGCTTCAGAGATTGTGCATCCATAATCTCAACAAATAAACCCTTGCTAAAAGATCATTACCCCTTGTTGTTGATGGGGCATATTTTGCAGACTACGGTCTGGTCAGAGATGTTTTCATTACTACATGGTTTCTTAGGCTATAACCAAATATACATGAAGGAAGTTTATCAACATAAGGCAATGTTTACCACTAAGTGGGGAACATTTTCAATTTCAAAAATGTCATTCGTACTTTCAAAAGCTAGTGCAACTTTTCAACAAGAAATGGATATTGTTTTCAAGGGATTGATCAACCTAATTATCCTAATATATCTAGATGAACTAATGGTATTTTCAAAATCCAAATATGATCACTTTGATCATCTAGAGAAGGTTTTCTAGAAATGCTAACATTTTGGTATTTCTTTAAATCCCAAAAAAAGTGTTGTTTAGAGTACCTCAAGGAAAGTTAGTTGCCTTTGTCATGTCTAAAGAGGGAATAGCAATAGATCTCGAAAGGGTTAGGTCTATAATGTAATTTCTCCTAGCAATGAACCAAAAGGGACTGCAATCCTTTCTAGGGAAGATCAATTGTGTCAGCAAATTCATATTAGATTCCACAGGCATTGCGAGACCAATCACGTTGAAGCTGAAGAAAAACCTGATTTTCAAATGGAACCTTGAAGGCAAAGCAACTTTTGAGCAGCTAAAGATAGCCATCTTCACAACCCTATTATTGGTCAACCCTAACTTTTTCAAATATTTTATGCTCTATGTATACAATGGCCAACATAGCATAGCTTTTTTGCTCACTCAAAAGTGCAAAGAAGATAATGGTGTTCATCTTATTGCATTCCACTCAAGGACCCTTAAAGGTTATGAAGCAAGGTATATAATTTTCTAGAAAATAAAGCTTTTTCCATTTTTAAAAGCTTAAAGAAATTTTGACACTTGGTGTCAGCTAACAAGATCACTATTCATGTGGGGCATCCTAGTATGTGGGAATATATCACATAATGTGAGATAACAAAAAAGAGGGCTTGGATTGCCAAGATCCCAGAATATGATGTGGACATTAGATCAACCAAGTTGGTTCAAGGAAGAGGTCTATGTGAAAAAATTGCATAGGAATCAAGTCACGAAGCTGAAAGAGAGAATAATTAGGTCTACTCAAACCAATTCAAGTCTAAAAAAATCTTGGGTGGCTGATCAGACACAGTATATACAAAAGGGGTACTACTCGACCAACCTTCTATTCCATTAAAGTTGATATTACCAATTGCAAGGCACTATATATATATTCATTGAGGATATATTATTCAAAAGAATTTATGATAGTGTATTGCTCCAATGTTTAGACAAGTTACTGGTGGAAAGAGCTCTCAATGAATTCCATCACAGTCCTGAGGGTGCACATTTCTTTTCCAAGACTACCACTTTAAAGATAATGAAAGTAGGATATTATTGGCCATCTATGTTTTCTGAAGCATGCCATTTGGTGAAAAAGTGTATGGAGTGCCAATTTTTTGTTGGAAAAAGAAAGAATGTCACTTTTCCCTTGAGCCCTATTGTAACAGAGGAAACCTTTGTTGAATAGGGTTTGGATTTTATCAGAATGATAAATAATATTTCTAGTGCTAGACACAAGTGGATCCTCATAGCAATCAACTACTTCACAAGGTGGATGGAGGCCATAGCCCTAAAGAAGGCCACAGAGGAGGAAATTTTCAATTTCCTTGAAGAGCAAGTAACCAGATTTGGCCCACCCAAGACCATCATATCCAACAATGCTCGAGCTTTTGTTGGATCATGAATGTTATATTTTTCTATCAAGCATGGGATTTTCCTTAAAACTTCATCAAATTACTACCCACAAGGAAATAGGTTTGCAAAGTCAACAAAAGCCTAATTAGGTTAATCAAATGAATTGGATTGGAATGAAAAATGGATTGGAACACACATTTGCAAGTTGGTCTATAGCATACCAAGTTACTCCCAAGAAAATTCTGAAGACCTTCCCTTATGAATTGGTCTATGGAAAAGAAGTAGTGTTACCCATTTCCATAGAAATTCCTTCCTTACAGTTACTAAAATCCTTGGAAATTGAAGAAAGTGGTGGAATTGAGGTATGGCTAGCAAAACTCCTCAAATTAGAGGAAGATAGAGAAAATGATTATGGAGCCATGATCAACCATCAAAAAATAGTAAAGTGGTGGTTCAACAAAAATACCTCTAACCCAGAATTCAAAGATGGGATCTTAGTGCTTAAGATGATGAATGTATTGCAAAAACCAGGGAAACACACAAAATTTGAAGTGCTATGGAAGGGGCACTTGTGAATTAGTGCATGCAAGGAAAATAATGCATATGAACTTGAAGATATGGAAGGAGAATTTTTAGATATACTAGTTAATGGTATTTATTTGAAGTTATTTCATTAGGCGACATAGTTCTTTAAAAAAAAATAGTTATGTACCATATGTAAATTTTTTGTAGATACATTTTAAATTTTGAGAATAAGCCATCCGAGAATAACACTGAAGAAATGAAAATTCGTATTATATTATATTCATCAAAAAAATTACAATATAATGCAATGCCTGAGGCTCAGATTTAAACATCAGGCTCTCTCAAGCAAACCCAAAAAGAGTAGCAGAGAAAAAAGATGCAAAAGGGGGGAAATGTGTAAAAAATAGTAAAGAAAAGCCTCCAGCCATTGCCTAGGATGTCAAAAAGGACTCATTATCAGGTTCTTCTTCTTTTTCTTCTTCTTCTTCTTTTTGTCTGTTAGGGTTCAAAAAGGGGCTAAAAAAAACACACACTGACTCCACGTGATGTAGACCTAGGGCCTACTCATGACGACTATGCACCAGGAAGTTGAAGTGCTTCCTCTAAGCGAGTACTGAAATGCACTCCACACTATACTCCCAAAGAAAATAGGTGGCCACTAGTTGAGAAGAGTAGCAGTGCATTCTAGTTCCATAGCATGTAGAAGTCAGAAAGGAAGGGAAACTAGGGTACATCTATCCCAAAGTTCATGTTCCTACAAAGGTCCATGGTGCTCAGGATAACAACACTAGGGATGGCCACTTGCACTATCTTTCCAAGCCCTTCCATCAATGAAGCATCAAATATCTAGTGGCATAGCTCAATTATCATAGGCTTGGCCATGTTCAGGTCAAGAAATGAGGCCATGAAGTGAGAAATGATGTTGTAGTTGCTCTGAAGTTGGTTCTTGTCATTAATGAAGTCCTGGCCAACTACCCACCTGAATGTGACTATGGAAAGGCAGTCACATTTTTACACTAGGTGCTTAATTTAGTCACTAGTGACCTCTCCCATGAAGCAGTATTGTGGCCTCCAGTGGAGGAGCCAAATAGGAGTGCCCACGCTAGTAGACATTCTGAAAAAGTAGCAAACTATTGCAGAATGGAAAACAACGAAAAGCTCGCTAAACTTAAGAAACTATATTTTCAAATAAATATTGCATAAGGTGGAAAAGCTATATATAGAAAAGTGAAGCCAGCAAACCCAACCAACATATGGTTTATTTTGGCTAGACAACAATGGGAAAATACCAAGAAAAAATAAAGAAAGCTTGATAAATCATACGAAGGATTTAATAGAATTGATTAAGAAATGAATTTGGGTGTTGGGAGTAAATGCTCTCATATGTTGATTGTTGACATGTGTCCTTTGCATCATCAAAACCAACCAACTTTTTGATAGGAAAGAACATGGATTAACATGCTAAGCTCTAATAAATTAATGGTCACATCTTTTCAAGGGTACCTTGCATCACTTCAACACATTTCACATAGCGAAAAAGTATGTGTTTGATTGCAATGAGTTTATTTATGAGAGAGGCGGTGGGGACAATGTACCAATTCCATTCTCGTAGTGCTTTTAGCATTCCCATGGGATACAAATCTCAAATCTAAACGTATTTCCATAGCAGCAATATTTAATGGACCAGCAATAACGTCATACCCTTAAAATGTATAAGAAAGGAATTAATTGCACTCAAAAGTAGGTTTTTCTAAAGAAGCAAAAGGGAAGTGTCCCACTTTTGTTTATGAAATTTTCTATAACTTCGTGATACAGCCATGGTCGAGACATCAACCTCTGGTACAAAATTTGTATTTTCAAGCAAAAGGCCAGGTTATGCTGATATTTTTGGGTGCAACTCATTCATCAATGCCCCAACACGAGAGGGGTGGCCTTTTGAGTTCTGCAGGAAGGTGTTTCCTAATAGACACATCTCAAGGGAGGTAGTGTAGGATATAGCTGACAATGCTTTTTGACCCCAAGTTATCAATAAAACCTAAAATTTATAGGGAAGACACCTTTCAAATAATGGTGGAGCATGGACTATTAGAGGGTTTTGCATCTAGGATTTGGAATTGTGGTCTCCCACAATTCATACTACCTATTGTACATCCATGCCCAAAGTTGGTTGATGCATGCACCAAAAGATTCGATAAAAGGACATAATCCATTAAGAGTAGCAGGATCAAGGTTACTATTTTTTTCAAATCCATATAGGATATGTTGTGTATCCCCATGACTTGAGGTGTTGAAAATTTTGATGAAGAAAAAATTGGACCTCTTCGGGGAAGAAATGGCTATGAAAGAATTTTTTTACGAGGACAAGCCAAAGGAACAACTAGAGAGAGCTCATCTCTTCTTTATTTCATGCAAGAAATTCAAGGATGCATAGTCTGTGTTCTTCATGTTGGCCTAGGTTTTCAGCCTTGATGGCAATGAGGAGGCCAATCCTTTTTAGTTTGACCTAGCTTTCACACTCAAGAGGGAAACGAACCAGAGGTACTATGATTTTGCTAAGGTAATAGATGGAAACATGCTAGACTAGCTAAAGAATTATAGTACTCAGTTTAAATTTAGGTATTCTTCTTTCTTGGCTCATTTGGTTTTGCATCAGAATTCTAAGTGGCTAGAGAGGAATGTACTAGTTTCTAAGTTGGATGTAAGGGGTTGTCTCCAACTAGTTTTTTGTGTGGATCCATATGCTTTCAAGAATAGTAGATTATTACTAGTTTCTAGATCATTTTCTAAGGCCAATGCTTCAAGAACTATTACCACATCATATTGGTTGTTTTTCTCCTGAGGTGATACAATGGATGGAAGATCCACTGAACCTGATGGATTATTTACTAGGTGAGAAATTTACGTTGATTAGATTTCATAGTTTTGTTGAGGAGCCTTTCCAACTCCCCAAATTTGTATTAGACAGAGTTTTCTTGTTGGAGGCATGTCGTTAGGTAACCATTTTCAACAACGTCTATAGAACTGGAAGAAACAAAACAAAAATATATTCATTTGCCCTCTCAATTGCTAATATTCAGGTAGTGTTGAATAAGCAAAAGGCTGAGGGTGAGTTCACTAATCTACTATTGGCCTTAAACTTAGTTCTCATTGGTGATGACTGGGATGATAACTTGATAAAGCACTACAATTTGAAACATGATAATTGGGAATATTTTGAGAGGAGAAATCCAACTTAGGAGAGGCCAGATATGTATATTGACCTTGCTCGCATCCCACTCAAGTGACCAAAATGGTTGAATTTCTATGAGTCGCGGGTAGAGTATTGGAGGAATGTCTTGATGGGAAAACCCCTCAACATGCAGTTGAAGTGTAGGGGATGGTCGAAGAGGAAAAAGGAAAATTTATAGAGATTCTAATAGGAGATGAGATTGCCAAGTGTCTCATTCAGAAGATTTTAGTGACATGATTGAGAGGCTGACTCCGACAACAACAATCAAGAGACCATCCATGAGATTGACAAGGAACAAGTTCTACATTAGGCTTTTCGACCTCCAAAATCCACTTCTTAGCCTTGGCAATCCAATAGTCAGAGAGACTTCAGGCAAAGGAACTCACAAGCTCTATCCTCCCCTAGTGCCCAAAGTAAAGAAAAAATGACCTGACGGTCCCCCAGAGGGTCTGCTACAGTCATCGAAGGCCAATTTTTGGAAGGGTTGACTACTAGAGGATCAAAATGTACTAGTTCCAGTTGTGCAAAGAGAAGATGGGTCCAAGATTTAGGTGCACCCAATGTGTTGGCCTAAGGGGAAGAAGAAGAAAAGTGTGCCCTACAAATTTTTTTGGCTACTATGGCCCAGGAAAGTTTCACTCCCTCTCCTCTTCCTTTTTCTAAATATTTGGTTTCTCCTCTGCCTCCTCCCAGGGAAAGGAATCCTCTATCCTCAGACCCTGAGTTAATAATCCTCAATACACTCCATGTCCCTTTTAATGAATCTTCTGAAGTCACCTTGTATGTTGAACAAACATCATCCATTGAAATCACTATTGATTCTTTAATCACCCTGTCAAGGGCCCCCATTGAAATAGTTGAATCCTCCATGTTAATCATCACTCCCGACCCATCTACCTTAAGGAAGGCACCTCTCCTCCATTTTGTTTCTCTTTTTACCCCTATTGGTCTTTCCCCTTCCTAATCTCAATTTGGCATCTTACCTTTTTCCATGATAATGCTCCCTTTTGTGTCCCTGCATTCTCATACATCTAAAATCTCCCCTTTTGTCACCCTTTTTTTACTCCCTCTTATTGCTTCCATTGCAGTTCATAGTATCAAAGCCCCTCAGACTCTTAAAGGCCACTTTGATGCTACTAAGAAGGCTCGATAGAACCAAGAATATTGAAGTTTGCTTCAATGAAGAGTGGAACTCTTTGCTAATAACTACCATGACACTACTAAATTTGACACCATTTTCTGATGGTCGTTCGTCGATTGCTTGACAAATCTTTGTTAGAATAGCGATGAAATGGCAAAAGTCTCTTTGTCGCTATTTTTTCATTGAACATTTGACGATGAATTAAATGTCAAACTAACGGTGAAGAATCATTGGTTGACTGCATCGAGAAATACCTCAGACATTCATCAGAATATCGACAAATACTGTGTATCCACCGATGAATTACAGTAGACATTCATCTCCAATTTGACAAAATGGGCAAGCAATAGCATCGAAACAACAAACTTTTGTCACCATTTTGATGGAATGGGCAAGGAGTAGTGTCGAAACAACACCAAACTTTCATCGGATTGGCGATGAAATATTCAAGTAGTAGCGTCGAAATAACACCAAAAGTTCATCGATGTTGTGATAAAATTAGAAAGGAGTATCGTCAGAAGAACACCAAAAGTTCTTCACAAGTGCGAGGAAATGGGCAAGGAGTAGCATCGTAGTAACACTAAAAGATCGTCGAAATTGTGAAGAAATCAGAAAGCAATTATGACGAGATCGTTGTTGTAGCTATAACAACTTTGTCGAGCGTTTCTATTGATTCATCGGTTGGTTTCGTTGAAATTTTGATGAAGCATCAATTTAAAAAAAAATAAAAAAATTCATGGAAATGTGGTATTGCGGAGACTAATGACTGATCATACATATAGACTGCATATTAGTTTGATGCTTCAAATGATGTATTTCTTATATTGAAAAGTGCATTACCTTATTGAGCTTCTCTTTCTTTCGAGAATAGTTTAATATTCTCTACTTAACAGGGCCAACCACGTGATGGTGGAAGCTCATTTGGCCCCTCCCCCCCTTCACATCACTCTCAATTCCCCATACCCAATCATATAACATTAATCAATGGTTCATCCATTAATAACATATAGCATTCATTCATTCATCCATTAATAACATATAACATTCATTCATCCATTAATAACATATAACATTCATTCATTCATCCATTAATAACATATAACATTCATTCATCCATTAACATATAACATATAACATTCATTAATTAACATATTCACATTCATTCATTAACATATAATATTCATTCTTTCAGTTTTTACATATTATCAAAAATATGGTTGTCATGATATGATTACAATCACTTTTTTTTGTTTCTTTTTGAAAGCTACATAAAGCTGAAGTGGAGTATCATTTTCTAAATCAATATATGTCCCCCTTTAGTTGTTCTTCCCTCTGCTTGTGATATTAATGTATGCATAGTCGTCTGCTCATGATGTGGACGTCACTTCAAGGGGGGATCTGTTGCAATAAGAAAGAAATGTTAAACTGATATGTTTTATTATTATTGTTACAATTATTTCATTAATTAAAAGAACATTAGAGTGGTTCTCTTTACCTGATGGGTCCACATCATGTTCCTGAACTTTTGTTATAGACTCATGCTCAACATGTTGAACACCCTCTAAATCCTAATCTATAGTTGAAACATGAAAGGTTACATTAATTAATACACTAATTGAAATTAAATATGTTTAAGAGAACATGAGGGTGCTCCTCTTTACCTGATGGGGCAACATCATGTTACTGATCTTCTCTAGCCTGATCATGCTCAACACATTGATCATGGTCTACATGCTTTAAAGTTGAAACACGAAAGGTTACATTAATTAATACACCAATTGCAATTAAATATGTTTAAAATAACTTTAGAGTGGTCCTCTTTACTTGATCGGGCCACATCATATTCCTGATCTTCTCTAGCCTGATCATGCTCAACATGTTGATCACGCTCTACATGCTCTAGCCTAAAATAGGTGCTTTCAAACAAGCTATGGATGCTTGGAAAAAATCTATCAAAGCATAATAGTAAGCAACAAGCCATGGTCTCATGGTTTTTTTTGTGCAAAAATCAGCTCAATTTTATTCACGTTTTTTTGAAGATTTTAAACACGTTTTTTGGGCGATTTTGAAGTTTCAAACGGAAAAAAATCATTGACCAAAAATTCAATGATTTTTTCAAAAAATCAGGGAAAAAATAGTCCAGCTTGCAATTTTTTTAAAAATCGTGATTAATCGATTTTTTGTAGATATATGCTTCTATATCACATACCTTCCTTGTGGTGTCTTTCCTTTTTTCTTTTCAGCCTTCTCCTTTCCATCAGACACTAGGTCCTTCCACTCCCTCTCTGGAATCATGGGGGGATGCTCGTACTTTTTGTTCTTCTCTAAATGTGACCTATATTGGTCCCTCGAATACTTTAGATAGGTACCAACTTTCTTAAGGACCTTGGTTCGGTTGAATGTTTTATCACCGAACGACACAACTAAACAGTTAATCATCTTTTAAATCTTCATTTTGGGCATTCCGCCATGTGCGTATGGTGGGCCCGAAGAGCTCCAATGTAATATCACTTAGATGTTTATAGAAAACATCATTTCCGCAAAATGATCATGGGATCAATAGTCTAAAAAGAGCGATCAATAAGTAAATTTCAATTGGATTATATAGAATAATAATTAAAACATTTTAAAGTACCTAGGACCTTCTCTATCTTTATGGGAATGAAATCCTCAGTCACCACAAGTGTGACCAGTAATGTTCCCGTACTAGTAATATGGGAAGATCCAAGAAATGCTACTAAAACATCACTAGTACTAGTGGCCTCTGCATCCCTAGGTACATGTCCTAACGCATGTTCTGGTATGTGTTCACTGCTAGAGGGTGTGTTAACGGATGCCTACATGGTATGTGTTGCCGAAATTTCATACAACAATATAGGCATGGATGATGGGGTCAGATAATGTGATGTATGCATAGGAAGATTAGGATGGACACTTGTACCAACCCTTACTCCTTAGGAAGCACTTGTAGTACCTTGATCCTAGCCAGGAGCATCATGAGGAGGCAAATAACCCTATAAAAACAACACATATTTTAGTTCATGACATAAAAGAGTACAAAAATATAAAACCATGAATGAACTTATGTTATAATTAAAGACCTCATGACAGCTTACTTGCAAGTTTTGTAATCTCTCTGTCAATACTTTAACCCTCTCTTATCTCATCTGATTGAGGTATTTTGAACATCAACTGAGTCATTTCTTCATTGCATTTTTTCATGAGCTTCTTTATCATATCGAAAGGGTTTGCTGAATAAGCCATGCCATCATCAAAAAATATTGACTGCACCTCACTATGGATGCTCTCCTCTACTGCTGGTGCCTTTTCCCGATCAATCAACTGCAACAAGAATATTAAAAACATTATCAAAATTAACCCAAAAAACTTATGAAAAAAACATAATAATAAAACATTTTGCTTATATCTAATTTGTACAATTACAATGAGGTAAACCTGTCAGGTAGAAGCGCTTGAAGATACATCGTGATCTATGCTCTAGGCTAGAGCCTTCTCCATACGATCAATGTCCCCCTATGACAAAAATTAAATATAAAAAAACATTACCAAAATGAAACCAATAGACTTATGAAAAAAAACATAAGAATAAAATGGTATATTGGAGTCATTAATTGGAGGTTCGGTAAAATGGTACATAGTACGTACTACCCCCATAGTAACTTTGTTTGTAACAAATCGATTCAAATTGTAATCGATTAGCAACTCTTCCCCTGCAGTTATTGATTTTATCACACATACGAATACATGGTTTCCCTCACGCGCCTCGACTATGCAATTGGGTTGCTTATTTGTTGACCCAGGTCGTGTACTGTTTATAAACCCTGCAATATTCCATGATGCTTTTGGCCTTCCGTCAATGTACATAGCCACTCCTTTATTTTGATCCTTATCTTTTAGTTGTATATAATTTACTGAAAGTGCATACCTACGCATACTTCGTGTATATCGAACTAGTTGCATCCAATGTTTGTAACTTTAATAGGGTCCAACATACTTTATCAATTCAGTAACTTTTTCGTAACAGACCTTTATGTCGTCCATGCAAAATAGGCCCAAACCATGTAATGACGATGGTGTTATGCAATATATCCTCTCGTTGACACAAAAATCAGTGTTTATTGGAGGAAGTTCCTTGGGTACCCATTGTTTCTGAGATGTTTGTACCTGCTGGGCACTCGATGTTGCCTATGCTCTCATCATCATAAGAACATGACTCCTTCAACAAGGAAAAATTCCATGCTTATGAAATTTTCTTCTAATCTTTTGACCTCTAGTTGATCTTCTTTTAGACCTACTACATGTGTGGCTTTCCTCTTCTCTTCTTGAATTTCCCCCTCGAGGAGGACAGATCTGACAAATACCTATTTGGTGGTACCTGCACTCGTAAGGATGTTGGATGAAGTTCTTTCATGGTGATGTGATCCCAAGGTGACATTATGATTAATCTATCATTTCATCGCTAGAATTTCATAGGTTATAAGGTAATCAAGTCTTGATAGATTGCAAGCTATTGTTATTACCGTCCAAATGTGTCCATCATAAATCAAATCTACTTAACGTTTTAACTCCCAAACTTTGTAACAAGTGTTAAATGTGACTATGGTCCACCAGTTACACAACCAAGGCCTCAAATGTATTGTAATCAAAGGACTTTTTCTCTTCATTCAAGTAAATAAACTTGAAGGGAAACACCACCAAGTGGTTTATTGGACACCTACATGACTAAAAATAGAAGAAATTAACATTTAATTTCCATATGTCTAAGTGGTTAATGGGGAGGGAGTGTGTACTAGGCCTAGTTAAGTCATCATAAGTTTATGCTTTGTAATAATTTTTTTTCATCATATTAAATCTTCCTATGTCTAATTCTAGGATATTTTGGTATGTTTTAAGGTAGGATGATTGATGAAAGAGCCCAAAGAGCCTTTCTCCATGGTATAGGTACACATAGCATGGTCTTCTCTTATATGGTTGGACATGTTTTAAATAACTTAGCTAGGAATTATTTATTTAACCTAAGGTTTTCTCATAATGCCATCATTGGAAAAGTATGATCAAATTCTTCTATTATGAAGAATTGGTCTATGTTCTTTAGTAATCACTATAAATGTTTGTAAGGATAAAATGACTAATTGCATCAAGTAGGAGAGAATCAACTTTGAGTTCTTCAAATATTATATTCCTCTATTCATAATTTTAAGGGTTGTGTGTGGAGGAGGTTATCACTACCAGAAGGGAGGAGACCTTTCCTTGTATTCTTTTATAATTTTCATTATTCTTATTTATTTTACACCTACATTTAAAAATACACATACATATGCATTTACTTTTTTCATTTATTTCTCATGTAGTTTAATAGTTTGATCGATTTCATATTATATGTATTGAAGACTTTAGAATTTCAATTACATTAATTTATGGATATGTTGTATCTATAACACTAAAAAACCATATGCTCTTTGCATTTACACTTGCATTTAGAAATACACATTTATATACATAGATATAGATTTCTTTAATGATATGTTTCATTTATTGTTCTAGGAGAGCATCCAGTAATTTCATTTATATTTACATTTAAAAATACATATGCATACATATATATAAATATATATGTGTGTGTGTGTGTGTGTGTGTGTCTGTGTGTGTGCGTGTGTGTGTATGTATATCATTTATATTCAGTGTTCAAAAACAACCCATTAAGTCTGCACATATATAAAAATTCATAAAATCATATCTCCCATACATGTTTTGTTGAAACCTATGCCCTATTCATGCACCCTACAATTACAACAGTATCCACGGGGCCTCTTACACAAGCTACAGTAATCACAAAAAGTGTAAGAGCCACTTTATATCATGTTTGGACTACAAAACCTTGAAAAATAGGGTAACTCAGATTATTATTTGTTGGTGAGCTGTATGGACAAAATCATTAGCACCACCTCTGTAAGAGAGAGGGAGGGAGGGAGTGGGAGATAGATAGAAGGAGGGAGGGTTAAGGGTATAGGGTAGATGGTTTAAGGGTTTATACATTGCTACCCCAATTGTTGTACATATAAGAACAATATTTTTCACTATGATAATCAAAGAGAAATGGAATAAAATGATACAAATGTAGAAAAATAAGATACAAACAATACATAAGAAGCACAAGAGTAGAGCATAACTACAACAAGACTGCCAAACAAAATACCTACAAGATAATCCACACAAGTTTTTAAGGGACCTTAAAACCCACAAATGGGCCTCAAACCTTTTACAAAGTGCTCAAATAGATGGGATTACCCATACTAAATCATTGGAAAATAGTACAAACACAACTACTAAGACAAACAACAACATAAAAGAACTAAACATTATCACAACTAGACCTAGAAAACCATATACCCTTGAACCATGCATGGGACTAAGAAGCATGTTTCAAAAGACCTTTCTACCTTTCTTAGAAAATAGTAAAATAAACCTCATTATCCACATCCAATACCTTAGGAGAGAGGGGAGAAGAAACTCTCTTTGAGGCTCCAATGTAAGAAAACAAACAAGGAGAGGATTGCCTAACTAAGAAGATAACCATCAAGAGTATACCACAAAAATCAGAGGAGGCATGCCAATGAAACCTATAGGAAGGGAGGTGGGATCTAAATGAGGAGGAGAAACAAGAAACATAGGCAGGGAAGGGACTACTTCCCCATCAATAGCAAGAGTCTCAAAAGCCTCTAAAACAAGAATGTTCCTACCCATTTCCACAATACGGTGTTCATGTAAATAATTCTTCAAAGTTAGTAGGAAATTTTTGAATGCTTTGAGAATGGACAATGATGTGAAACCAAATCTCTCATAAAAAAGAACCTCCTAAACTAGAGAAAATACCTTTCTAATCCAAAATATGACTCAAATAGAAATCAACAACTTGCAAAATGACCTCTAGTATGAGAAGCTTAGACAAATCTAAAAATAATAGTATATGAGCATAGGTGGTATGAGAGAAAATAGTAGTGGCTTTATCCACTATAATAAAAGGTCCCATAGAGTTTCCAATGTCAATAAAGAAATAATCATAAGATAAATGAAGGGGAATATCAAGTAGGTAAATCTAAATTGGTAGTTGGTTCAAAGACTTAGTGAGAGGGTTACAACAGAAAACCCAAGGATTCAATAGGAGAAAATGGTAGTCTTAAAACCAAGAGTGACAATTAAAAATAGCATCCTAATGAGAGACTAAATTGGAGACTTACATAATGAGTCCCTTAGCATAAGGGTAAATTTTATTTTATTTTCTTTGTAATAGGATGCCACTACTTAAAAATATAGATGTTTAATTTATAAATATAAGGCCATAGTCTATTGAATATATAGATCAAACACTTTTGAGAGGAATACCCATCATTTCTTTAAAATTCATCCTAAAAACCATAAGGGGAGACAAAGTAGAAGGTATCAAAGATCTTTTAATCATACGAATGAATAGATAACTAGCATCATGCCTGTGAGGAGTTGAAAAACCAATGAAAACAATATTTGTGTAAGATTTTTTCTAGGATCTACAAATATGAAGCATAAAATATAGTTTGAATGCATTCCACCAGTGAAAAGTGTCATGTGGGGAAAATGAGCCTTGTGCACACCACAATAATGGGTGTTAAAAATAGTGTGAGGATACAAAACCACATAATCAAACATAATAGATGACAACCACCTTCATACATAGTGGTCATTACCCAAAGTAAATGATTCCAACAACGACCCCTACAAAACATATAATGGTGCCTTTAGGACCACCAAGTGACCACCAACAATCGGGGCTATAGGAGTAAGCACTAATGTGAGAAAATGATTATTGATAGATTACCCCAATTCTACCACCAGGTCCTTTTTTGGAAGAAAGGTAGATGAACTAGAGTAGTAGTCTATGAAATATTTACAAAAGAATTTATATTTTTAGTTTTCAATACTTTTTAAAAAATTCTATAAATTATTAGTGTATTTTATTTTCTTTCATTCAACATTAGAGCATATTGTGATAATTTAATTGTGTGGATTATATGTTAGAATTTCTCTAAGTTATATCAAGTATCAATATGGATAATTGTAACAACCCATTATTCCAATTTGTTCAATTCATAGGAGAAAAATATAAATATTGGAACATCAAAATTAATGCCCTACTATTGTCCCAAACTATTTTAAGAATACTTGTGAAAGTATAATACAATGAAATTGTAGATAAAAATTCTCTTAATTATTTGACAATAAGTCAATGAACTTATTTGAATGATCTGAAAAAAAAAAATTGTTATTTTTTTATTATTCAACCTTTACTCTACCCCCATATTGAAAGAATAAGAAAATTAAGGATGCATGTGAGGCTTTATAAATTGCATACCAATGATATAATAAATCTATATTGATAAGACTTTAAAAGATGTTTTGAAATTTTAAGGATTAAAGAAAATAATTCATTCAAGATTTTGTCACAAGGGTTCAAAGTATTATGAACCAACTTAGTTCTCAAGGGGAAGTTGTGATATAGTAGAATATTGTAGAGAAATTTTTCAAATACCTTCTTCCAAAATATAATTTAATGATGATTATCATTGAAGGAAACAAATATCTAAATAGATTCAAAGTGGGAGACATTTTTGGGTTATTTGTAATCTTATAAGGAATATAAGTAATATTCTATAGGGGTTTGACCCCATAGTGCAATGGTTAAGTTGCAAGGGAAGAAATTGGACTATCTTAGGTTCAAATTCCACGGTGAATAATGGGATTACTACAGGGAGAAAGTGGTCGCAGGGTCAAAAAAGGTAGCATCAATGGTGGATATGGTGGCAGTGGCAGTGAATATGGTGATGGAAACAATGGTTATGGTGGTGGTAGTAGTGCTGGTTATGGAGATATTGGGGATGAGATCTCTCGTATGTGGCCTCACTAGTTCATAACTCCAATCAAAAGCATAGGGTGCTACCCCTTACCAGTTATCTGCTAAACAAAAAAAAAGTAATATTCTATAGATATATTAGTGCATGCTTTCCAATCTTTAGTAAAAATTGAAGAAATTTTTTAATTCCTCTTTCTCAAACAAACAATTATCAAGGGATCCTTCAACTAGTAGAGGATGTGCTAGAGAAAGAGGAGGAAGAATATTTTGTGGATTGAAAATGTATCTAGTGCTCATAAATGTTATAAACACTATGATTCTAAGTGTAGAAATAATAAATCTAACTTCAATAATTTAATATCCAACTCTATGAGGAGTCTTTTGAATAAATAAAAAATCCATACTTTTGACATGTAATGTGGTAAAATGTTATCATAAAGATAAGTGGTTCTTGGAAAATAGCTACTCAAATGTTATGATACATAATTTTATCATTTTTTCAACATAGATGACTTTTACAAAAGTAGAGGGAAATTTGGTATTGATAAGGAGGTTGATACAATGGAAAATGATTCCCTTACTATAAATACTAGGAAAATATAAACTACTTATACTCATGATATTTTGCATGTGCCAAAACTTTAGCATAATATTTCAAGCATTAGATAAATTATCATAAGAAGTTATAATGTTGTGTTTGAAGATAATGGATAGAAAATATTTGATAAATTGGTTAATTATCAACTTCTAGCAAAGGCTTCAATGAAAATCATTATTTTTTATCTCACACTACTTACAACTAAATTTATTCCCTCAAAGAAAGCATAGAAAATTCAAGGTTATGACACAAATGTTATAGATACCGAAGTTTTCATGGACTAGTTTTTATTCTCAAAAATAATATGGTGAGAAGGCTTCACATAATTTAGACAAGAAAATAATTTTGTTCAACATGTGCACTTGACAAGTGTTACACCTTGTAGTATATTTACGTAGTTAATTTTACCTAGCTAGATGAAATACTTGCATATGTGTGTGTGTTTGTAACTTTGATGGAAATAAATGTGAATGAAATTTACTTGTATGAATCATTGGAAATATAATAAATAAATGGTTATATGTGTATTAATTTTTACTATAGAATATACTCTGCAAATGATTATTTTGTGATCAATTGACTACCTTTGCAAATGTGACAAGTTGGTTGCAGGTATAGGTTCATGCCTCTGGAAGGGAGGGGAAGTATCATTCAAGAGAATATTTTTTGGTCTAGAAACCATTAATGAGTCTAACTAAGCTTTCACACTCTCACTTTTAGAATAATAAAGTCAATATTTTCAGGAAAAAGGTAAGATATCTTGAATTTATTAATGTTTAGGAGAGGTTTCGTTTGATTGTGAAGTCATGCTTGAAATAAGTGTTTGAGTTCCTTTCTTTATTGAGTAATTATTTAAGAGTATATTTGATGAGATAAATACATAGGATGTATATATACATATATATATGCATGTTTATGAACTCATACACAAGTAATTACATACATAGGTATATGTAGATAGATGTATCTATGCATGCTTATGGGCGAATTACCAATATGCACAGGAACATCAAATCGATAAAGGTACATGTATGTATCTATATATGTATGTATATATGTATGTATGTATATATATATATATATATATATGTATATATATTTAGTGTGTACATTAATACTTTCATACACATAAGATAACTTAAGCCTACTTAGGCATTCATTGTTCTATGACTCATTGGAATTCTTGGATATTTTCCTCATAAGCTGCCCAACTAGTTTATAGACATGAGATGTGTCTATGCACTTCACACCTTATGCTTGGATATTTTTCCTTTATATGTTGACCCTTGACTGTCTAATATTGGAGATAAAAATAATGCAGTTTATGTGTTCATTGTGTGTGTCAATATATCTGTGATCTGCAAGCTCTCACATGGTATCAAAGAACTTCAGGATACTAGCAAACCATGAGGTGAATTATTTTATTGTATTTATTTTTTGATCCCTCTACGCATGATATCTATATAGGAAAGGCATTTGGAAGGTTGACATTGGATTTTACTATGCATCATTTGAATTTGTGGACGGGAATTTGCACCAATAAACACAATTTTCTCCAAGCAACTATAGAGGCTTTTCTCATGGCACGTTGAAAAGGATTTCTAGTCATCAACCGATTAGCAATTTGGAGGAAAGGAGGATCAGCTATTTCAAGCCATGAAAACCTACAAAATACCCATGGTAGGTGAGAGGTGAGTTTGTGTTGCTTAGACCCATGAGCACTTCCATCATTCCCATACACCTACACATGCATTTTGTTGGTTGTATGAAGTAATTTTCTAGTCCTCTTATCCCTACATGAAGACTCCATTAACTTGGAGCGCTATCCTTTCATGAATGTTCCAAAATCCATCATCTATTTTGGGAGGTTATCTCATTTGTGCCTCATTGCCAAGGCATGCAGTGCACCTTCCCTTGGGCACTACTAGCAACATATTCCCTTGCCTCTACCTAACATACTCCCTTGTGCTAGTAATGGAGAACAGTATTTTGTCTGCATGTTCACCCTCCTCTGGTTTCTTAGATATAGGGCATCAATTTTTACGTGGAAATAAGTCCCCCTTTTTTTCCAATTTAAGGGGTTTTTCCAATTTAAGGGAGCTTAATTTTTATTTTATTTTCCCTTCTCTTCTGAATTTTTAGTGATTGAAATAATTTGTAAATATCATAAATTTTATTTTACAAGGAGGCAATAGTTTTTAGGTGAATTTTTTTCAAAAGGGCCATAAATTTTGTTCGGTAGCTCGAATTTTGGTTCCTTTTTTGTAAAAGTACATAATTTTTCACCACAAATTCAACAAAACACCAAATCACACTCATTCTATAAAGTGCCTATTTGTGTTTTTTATGGATGATTTACAAGCACTCCTATAAAGTGCCAAATTGGGGAGGGGAATAATCAAGGGGGATGTTGTGTGGTTCATTTTCACAATTCCTCAAGAAGTGCTTGTGTTTGTTGTGTTTTTGCACTTTTACATGCATTTCTAGCTTCTTATTTTCCACATTTGTACAAGCAACTATCTAAGTCAAAGTAGTATGGAATGTAATGCTATTGGAGTGCCCTTCACACCTTTCAATTATCATGATTGGAATATGAAAGTAATTATTGTACTTAATAATAAAGTCTTATATAGGGTTACGATGGGAATATAGAAAGAACCTACTGTAGCTAAAGACAAATAAAAGTTTTTCAATAAGTGTGATCAAGCATTTGGTTTCCTATGTTTAAATTTATCTCTTGTTTTTTTTTCCATGTTGAGAATTTGAAAACACCCAACCAATTTTGGGAAGGTCTTGACAAACTATTTGGGAAAATACATGAACTTAGACTCCATGAGTTGGAAAATAAAATCTTAGGTCTTAGTCCTAGGAATTTCTCAACTTTACAAGAATTTTTTACTAAGTTTAAATTGTTGAATTTACACTTTAAATATTATGGAATTGACAATTTAGATGAAGGAAAAAATTTAAGTCATAATAAGTGGTCACTAAATTGAAGATTGGAATGAAGAACGTATAAGTTTTTTGGACATAAACATGCAGAATTCCATGAGAAAAGGTTGGTTGATAATGATACATATTATAAAGCTCGTTGGTTGAGATGTTTTTCTAAAGGACCATTAGGTAAGGCTTGTTCCTTGGATAGTACAGTTAGAAGAACACACCCACATGTTGGTTCTTTTTCTTGCAACCCCCAATCCTCAGGAAAAACACAATGCCTAAACGAAGGGATCAAGAGGTTATGAAAAAGGTATTGCACTATCAACACATCAAGGATAAGAAACACCAACGAACAAGGCTATAATCATCCTTCTACACTTTGAGCTCCACAAAACTCAGGAGGGTGTTCCTATTCAAAGATTTACACATTTAATGAAACTTGAACTAGATAAGATATTGTAGATTTCTAACATGTGGATCATTCTCAGATGAATGTATAAAAAGTGTTATACATTTGATCACATTTGAGAGTGATCCCTTTGCACACTAAATCCAAACTGAGAACAAATAAATTAAAATAAATCTTCATATCAAGCACACAAAGAAGTTACAATAGAAAACCATAATCTCTATGTTCTTTAATCTCCATGAAGATACAAAAAAACCAAAAATAAGTTAAACATGGAAATGAGAAAGATTCATTAAGTTTTTGAATGGTAATTCCTTCTAGGTTTTTCACAAAAGAAATATGTCCATAATAGAGTCAAAATGAAGTAACCTATCTGGTAATAGCCTAAACACATAACCAGTGACCATTAAATCATTACCGCATTACGATATGAGGTCTCATTAGGAAATATCTACAAAATTATTATAGATCATGAATGCAACACATTATATTCAAAATTTTACTAAAAGTACACTTTAACCTGTTCTTTGAACAAAATCCATCAATCCAAACAATTATTGTAACAAATGTGCAACAAAAATAATCACAATCTTTGATTACTTTGATTAAAAATATAATGCATATGTTTTGGAGACATTACAATATGACATGACTCATCCCAAGTTGTAAACTAATTTTCTTACTATTATAAAATACATTATACCATTCAACTCTAAATTTTAAGTGTTGATCATCAAAGCTTCTTCCTCTCCAATAGTCTTATGGGAAATTCAATGAGTGGGGGAAAAGTTTGTGCCTCACTGAATACCTCCAAGATTTTTATAGAAAGTCAGCTCTCTTTGGGGTTTGGAGAAAAGGGTAGAAGGAAATGTAAATAGAAAACATAAAATGGTAATGCACCAACACTTTTACAACATTTCAAACCCAATATTTCCTACGAGTGATATAATTAGACACAGAATGCCACAACCCCTCATTGTTGGAAAGAGAACAAACAAAAGAGGCTAACAACAAGCACATTCTAAACATTCAAATCTTTCCATAGGAAGTGTTCATTAAGCTCTAATCAAACATAAAGATGTCTAAGGGTGACAAAAAAACATTCAGAATTTGCATAAACTCTTCCTCCTAATACAACACAATACAAGAAAACAACAATGCTTTAGAAACACAAGAAAAGTCCAATGACATAGTCTATTTTTCACAAGTTATCATTCTACTATATGAGCATACAACATAGAAATCAACCACTTAAATTATTTGAATTTAGCTTGCAAGACATAGTGTTTCATTTAGAACAAAAGAATAAAGAAAGAAAGCTTGATAAAGACCATGCATGCATAGTCTAAAAGATTTCTCTTCAATATTTCATGCTTTAAATATCAAATGAACTTTAAAACAGAGGTCAGATGCCAATCCAACAATAGTTTAATATTTAAAAGATATAACATGCTAGAGAAAAGTAGTTCAACAACTTTTACTCTTGAAAATAGTTCTATATCCTAAGAAAACTAAAGAAAATTTTTCTTAGCAAAGGAAACTGAAACTTGGAATCCAACCCTTTCATCTATCACCACCTCTCTTTTATAGCTAAAAAAAGAGGAAATATTTGCCACACCACAAAAGAAATTACTTCCAGATGTTGGCATTTGATAGTACATGATCTGATTGTAGATCTTTAGTTAGGTCACAACAATCTTTTCTCATCAATTCTCAACCACTGTATTAATGCTTTTCATATATTTAGCAAAGATAGAGGCCTGTAAATGATCAAATCCTAGAAAATAGCTTGGAAAAGGTCTATTTGACTGATCACATCACCCAAAGACTCTGATTCAAAGCTTCCATTCTAAAAACCAAGAAAAGAAAAAAGCCAACAATCTCTATCAAAATCCTTAAAGATATTGCTTCATGAGAAGTGCAATCTACCTGTAGCGAAGAGATGATGTGTCAAATAGGCAAAAAATTTAGAGCTCATGAATATAGCTCCTTGAGAAAATCTTTGACAGGTTGACACATGTCCCAACTCTCTCCCAAAAGGAAGGAAAATAATGAAATTTTTGCAGCCACCATATGGTGCATTTCACACCTTTCCGATAACTCCACTTGAGTGCAAGCTCATCTTAAACTGAAAACATTATATAGGTTGAAAACAAAAATGATCAAGGAAAAAATGCTTCATAGTTATGGTGACTCATAGGAGGTCTTCATTTGCAGAGGCACAAACCTAGGCCTCTAGTAATTCTTGGAGTTTAAGGAAATAGAATCTTCACCTCTAAATCTACATCTATCCTTCAGGCTTGGACACAAGTGACTTCACACTAATACATTTGACTGCAAAATACGATGAAACTGTCCAACGAAATATGTGAAATTTGATGTTCGTCGGGTGCTTGTAAAATTTGATGTGTAATTTCCAATTTTTTTAAAGTTTATCCCCAATGTTCGTTGAAATTTCGACGAACCTGGGGTTCGTCGAAATGTCAGCTATCATTTTTGTCAAATTTTCGACAAACATGAAAAATTAAAAAAAATCAAATTGTGGCCGACATAAAGAAAAGTGAGTTTTTGCCTGATTTATTGCGATAGTGTTTTGCTCTACTTGAGATAGTTTGTGGAGAACTAAGGATGATTTTCTTGGGAAAAATCAGCAAAAATTCAAGACGATATTGCCAGGTTGAGGGTAGTCATTGTCTTTTTGCAAAATTTAGTTGTGAAGTCAGATTTGTAGTTCTAGGTTTGATTAGATTTCATTTTTAGATGTTAAGGGTTTTGAGAATTTCATGTCCAAATTTTGTTGTGTGGAATCACCATAAGATCACAACCGAGGAACATATTCTTGTGACTGTAATTATGTGATCCATAACTCTATTGGTCATGTGGCATAGTTGTGCTATAACAAATATAGGATGCATCCATGTGTGACCCAAGTTTAATGTGGCTATGTTGTGATAGAAATGGAGGGCACTCATATAATGTAGTTAATTAGTTGTATAATGTAGGTGTCAATCATCATTGGGTGTATTTAGGTTGTCTCAAGTTTAACAAGTTAGGATGTAATTATAGCATGATAAAAGAGTGATTACCTCTTGCTGCAATAAGAGCCTATAACTCTGGTTGATATGCAGAGTGGTTGTGTTATATCAATTATGTAGTGCATTCAAGCACAACCCATGTTTAATGGGCTATTCTAGAGAGTGATCAAGATTTTCTAAACCTTATGAATGTTAATTGACATATATTTGCATAATCTGAAATTCCTTCATAGGCTTTTGAAGTATCAATGTATCCTATATAGGGTTTAGAATGATTTCTTTTAATTAAAAAAATAAATAAATGATGTATTCCCTATAATTAGATAATGTGGAGATCTCCTAAATCTTCCCCAGCACACTATCCTCTTTGGAACTGTATTCATTACTCCAGATACTAGGGTTTTGCATATGACATCTTTAATATCTTCATGACCATGGCTTTTAAATAGATCTCAGTCTTTGCTTTAATCCTTTTCGTAACCGCCAGGTTCATAATCCACCTCAATATCTTCTAAGAATGAGCCATCTTAAGCTAGATTGCATAATTATGCATATAAAAGCAAGTCCTTCATACACTGCCATTTATTGAGCCACCACTCACTTCCTTGCTTAAAATGTTCCTCTATAAACTGGCGCATGTTTTAAAATCATGGTTGTCGGTGATTGACCATTAAGGTCACTACTTTCATCAAGATACAATGAGATTTTTGTCTTCAAACTCAAGGCATTATGTGAGATAACATTGTGAATTGTTTGTTGTGTAGGGTTTGATTTTCTTGCACATTTATTGCTTT